>JAJPUD010004329.1:122011-136552 GCA_023553655.1 Myrmecobius fasciatus
GAAGGAAGGAAGGATAGATAGAAGGAAGGATAGATAGAAGGAAGGAAGGAAGAAAGGAAAGAAGGAAAGATAGAAGGAAGGAAGGAAGGAAAGAAAGAAGGAAGGAAGGATGCATAGATGAATGGAAGAAAGAAGGAAGGAAGGAAAGAAGGATAGATAGAAGGAAGGAAGGAAGGAAGGAAGGAAGGAAGGAAGGAAGGAAGGAAGGAAGGAAGGAAGGAAGGAAGGAAGGAAGGAAGAAAGAATGGATAGATGGATGGAAAGAAAGAAGGAAGGATAGATGGATGGAAAGAAGGAAGGAAGGGAGGGAGGGAGGAAGGAAAGAAAGAAAAAAAATCTGTGGAAATATTTTAAACTACCTATAAAAACATTTTCCTGCTTTATCAGAATGAGATCAATGAAAGGTCGGATGGAAGAAGGAGCATTCGAAATCCAATAAAACTATGGATCATCTGTACAATTCTTGTGAAACATAACTTACCATGACGTGATTTTTAATGTATTTTTGGAGCAATTTATTTCAGACTCTGAATGTGTGGATGTGGGCTAATGGTCATGATGAGTATTAAAAGGTGATGAGAGCCATGGCCTCCCAGAGATTCTAATTAAACCAGAATAAAGGCTTAACCTTTTTATTTCATATGGAAACAGGGGTTACAGTAATATGAAGAAATGCATATATAAATTCACAAAACTAAATCTCTGCTATAATTCAGACACTGAGCTAGCTAGAAAGAAATCCAAGTCCAAAGAATGAAATCCCTCTTATACATGCATGTTGTATATATGTATATACATATATGTGTATGTATACATACACAGAGAGAAGAAGCAGGTGTAGAGTGACCAACTCAGTAGAACACTAGAACATTGGTAATGTCTCAGGTTGTGTAATTGTATGTGTTTATATATACATATATAATCGGTTAAAAATCTGACCTTCTACAAAAAGCCTTTCCTTATCTTCTTAATGCTGGTACTTTCCCACTGAGATTACCTCTAATTTCCAGATTTACCTATGCATCTGAAATATTCATATACATGCATATGCACATTAATATACAATCTGAAATTACCTCCAAATTTCATATACATAGTATACACACACACACACACACACACACACACACACACACACACACATTAGAGGTAATCTTAGTCTCAATGCACTAGCATTGAGGAGTTAAGGAGAGGTTTCTTCCAAAAGATGAGATTTTGGCTGAGACTTGACAAAGGTCAGAGAAGCCAGGAGAGAGAGTTGAGGAGGGAGAGCATTTTGGACATGAAGGTAGACAGTGAAAATGCACACAGTAGGGAGACAAAGCATCTTGTGTGAGAAACAGCAAAGAGGTCAATGTCACTGAGAGGGAAGAAAAATCTGAAGGTAGGAATGGGCCAGGTGACAAACAGCTTTATAAGGCAAAGAAAGGATATTTCATCCTGCATGTAACAGGAAGCCATTGGAGTTAAATGTGAATGGGAGCGTACTCTTTAGGGAAGATCATTTTGACAGTTGAATGCTAGATGAGCTGGAATGAGGAGAAACTTGAGTCAGGAAAACCACCAGCAAGCTATTGCAGTATCCAGGTATGCAGTGATAAAGATCTATAGCAAGGTGGTGCAACATTAAAAAAGAAAAGTGGATATTCCATCTGAGAGATGTTGTGAAAATAGAATTGACAGAATTCAGTAACAGATTGGATGTGGAGGGTGTGAGACAGTGAGGAGTCGAGGATGACACCTTGATAACTGGAGAGATGGTGGGATCCTCTAAAGTAATAGGAAAGTCAGGCAGAGGAGAGGATCTGAGGGGAAAGATAATGAGTTCAGTTTTGGACGTGTCAAGTTGAAGATTCTCTGGGAGCTCCTGGTCAGGATGTATAATAGATAGTTGGAGATGTGAGACTGGAGGTCGAAAATGAGGTTAAGGCTGGATAAACAGATTTGAGGATCATCTGTGTAGAGATGATAATTGAAGAAGTGAAAGCAGTATAGGGAGAGAATTTGAGCTGTAGAGTAACCAGCTCAGTAGAATATTGGTAATGTCTAAGGTCTCTGAGAAGAGAGGAAAGAAATATCCATTTAAATGGCACTTTCTAGGTGTGGGGCACTGTGCTAAGTATTTTAAGGATAATGAGATTTATTCATTAGGAAGAATTACTCTGTAATTCTTCCATAACTTAAAGTATGTGAAAAATGGCTCAAAGGGAGATCCAGATACAGGAAGAAGTTGAAGCTATTACACTGGTCTGGGTGAAAAGTGAGGAGGAATTGAACTGTGTGGTGGAATGGAGGGGATGACTATATATCATATTGGAGAGTCAGAATTAACAGGACTTGGAATCTTATTGGATATGGAGAGTGAGTAAAAAGACTGAGTTGAGTGACTGTGGGTGAATGGGAATATCATGATGCCATCAATATTAATAAAGAAATTGGGAGGAAGTGAAGGTTTTTCAAACTTTCAAATTTGAGGGGACTTTCCTGAAGAAGAAAAAAAATGCCTCCTGGTTGAAATCTTGTGTTTAAATAAGTTCTCCAGTCTCTCATAAAAAGGAGGAAACCACGAAGGCTCACTTAGCACAAAATAAACTAGAAAGTCTTGTCCCATATTGACCAAGCCTCAGCATTAAGAAAAGATCTCTAATTTCCAGTATTTCTCTAACATAATCTGAAAGTAACAATCTCAACCATTCCTTTGCTCTCTCATTTAGGGATGTACCGTTGTGGTCCTGCCTCTGTCCAGGCTGTTAAGCATGGCCATGTCTGCTTCCAGTTCGATACACCATTTGTTTTTGCAGAGGTAGGTGAGAGACTGGGGAGTGAGGGGCAAGACTACAGCTTGTACTATATACTTATACTTCCAATAATATTCCTACTTGTACACTGTACCATATTGGATGCTATACACTCAGAAAGACTGAGTGATTCTGAATCTAGGAACAAACACATGCTCTTACATAGACATGTAGATCAGTAGACATGGTAGATAAATGGCCAATCCTGGATTCAGGCAATTCAAGTCTACTTCTGATTTGATACCTACAGGCTCTGTGACCAGGAGCAAACCACTTAATTATTCAGTGCCCCAAACAATTCTCTAAAACTACAAATCACAGAGGAGTTTCAGTAGGGATACTTTTCTAATTGGGAGTTCCCAACATCATCATCATCATAACTAACATTTATATAGCACTTTATTTGTACCAAGGCACTGTGCTGAGCACTTTTTTTTTACATTGGATCTTCATAACAACTCTAGGAGATATGAACTATTATTATCCCCATTTTTACAGATGAGAATACTGAGGCAAACAGAGGTAAGTGTCTTGCCTAGGATCACAATTTAATAGGTATTGAAGGCTGGTTTTGAATTGAGGTCTTCCTGATTCCAGGCCTAGTGCTCAGTCTGCTGTATATGATACTAGAAAAAAAAAGAAAAAAATCAATATCCTTCCCTCTCCAAAAAAATAAAAAATAAAAATAAAACCTACCATAGGCAAGACATTATTCTATTTAGTATGGAGGAGAAAAGTGATTTCAAAAGAGTACATAACTTAGTCACTACCTCTTTGAAGTCTACCATGTAGTTAGTAAATCAAGACATAAACAAAGTTATGTAATAACTTGTAGGATGAATATTAGTGTGTGTACTGCATATATCCCAGAATTAGCTTGAGTTGCCTAATTGGATTTTGTTCTGATATCTGATATTGGTCTCCTAAACTAGAATTTAAATTTTCTTGAAAACATTAACACATTAAGAAATTGAATTCCATGCTTCTTCCTGGAACTTGTTGCCTAATTGACACTACATTGATAATGATTGATTAAGTCACAGCCAGTTGGTTTGATCATTAAAAGGGGAAAAAGGGATAACTAGAGCACTGAATGTGTACAGAGAAGGCAGTAAGAGTCTTCCTGCACCACCAGGACATCAACCCTGTGCTTCAGGAACTCTGATGATTGCTCAAGCATATAGTTCCTTGGATGGCTAACTTGGGTCCTTCTCTCAAAGGAATTCAGTTTTTGACTTGGTATAGCCCCTATTGTCTTCTGCCCTCCCCTCCAGCCTCCTTTTAAAGGTCAGGCCCCCTGTTCACTCAGCTGTATAAATTAACTATGAATTATTGCATCACTCATAGTCAAAGTGGGGCAAGTACCCAGAATAAGAAAAAGTTCATGTCATAACCAGTGAGTTATTCCTGACTCTTTGTTAAGAAGCCATTACCCCACGGAGAAAAAAATCTCATCAATGAGGTAATAAGAATTATAGAGTATCAAAGAAAACTAGGATCAATGGGGTTTTTGATTTAGAAGAGTAAAGGACTTTATATATCATCTTGTCCTATACTGCCATTTTATGGGTGAGAGAAGTGAGGACATTAGGATCAAGAAACTGGCCCAATATAAGTAGCAGGTCCAGATTTTGAATTCTCCAAATACTGTGCAATTTTTATGGTCAAAAAGAACAAAAGCAAAAAATCATTGAGAGGGAACTGAGCTGGAGTAGAGAGGGGAGAGACCACTCTGATGCTGAATCTGAGTTCAAATACCAATTCTAACATTTACTTATTTGTGTGATTTTGGGCAATACATTTAATCTCTCTGGACCTCCATTTCCTCACCTGTAAAATTAGATTAAACTCAATTTCATCTTTGGTACCTTCAATCACTAGATCTATGGTTTTATCCACGACTGAATTGGCATCCTCAATGCCAGAATATGGTCCTCACCAGTGGAAACAAGACTCAGGACATAATACCTAGGAATATCTACTATATGAGAATAATAATATAAGCACTTTCATGTGGTAGTGCATGATGAACTGCCAAATGAGTGGCAGAGTCATAAAGTACCAAGTTTCCTAAGAATTCACATACATCTATGTCCTCTAAAAAAGGATATTTGCTATTATTTTCCTCTGTGAGCCTCCGTTATATTCTGCAAGTTCCTTAGAAGGGCAGACATATTTGGAACAGTTTGGGCTTTTGTTGATTTACACAAATCTCCTGGGTTGCATTCTTCTAGTTTATTATGTTATAAGAATCTCTTGATGAAAATCATGTTCTATATTTCACAAATCCTTATATTATTATTATGTTTTATTGCCAGAGAGAGGTTGAGAAGACTTCCCACCAGGAACAAATTGATTTAATCACTGCTAATGTCAACACACAGTATCATTATTAAATCCAGATCTTGATTGTTAAGAATGCTGTCAGGATTTGCAAATGAAAATACCTTCTCTTTCCTCCAGTGAAATCCTCAGTAACAACCTTCAGCATTTCTCATTCTATCTATCAGAATCCTGAATCTAAGAGCTATGCATTTCTGGAGTGTTCAGATGGCAAAAAAGTGAATAGAGAAGCCATTCAGGGATTCCAAAAGAGGAACATCATGGGAATGCATTAATCTTGAAAGAGAACCTCCATGAATCAATCTTTCAACTGAATGTCTCTTCCCTAGTCTACTCTTGCCATCCCTTCCTTAACCTTCCCCCTTTTATTCCCTTCTTTAACTTTCCCCTTTCTCTTCTCTTCCCTTCCCATTCCTGACTCTAGGCTCAGCATCCCATCCTTTATGCCATGACTTGACAGAAGCAATTGCTGAGACACCATTAATGGTCTGTGAAAGATAACACAAAACAAGAGAGATATTGCAAAATTAGAGAAGGGTGAATGTTTCAATTTTCAGATATAAAAAGAGTGGAGTCTGCAAAATGCAGGGCAGTGAGCTTAATTTCCATTCCTGAAAAGATCCTAGGAGGCATTATTCAAATGATAGTAAGCATCTAGAAAAAAAAGTGGTTATCACAAAAAGTCTTATCAACAACTACTCTTGTCAGACAGATTTCATTTCTGCTTTTATTAGAACTAGATTAGTAGATCAGGGAAATTCTAGACATAGATTTTCTAAATTTTAACGGAACATTTGACAGTGTCTCTCATACTTTTCTTTTAGAAAGAATTGATAGATGGAGCCTAAATGATACTATAATTAGGAGGATTTGGCAATGGTTGAATGGTTCTACCCAAAATATCATTACTGATTCAATTTCCCCTTGAAAGAGAATTTGTAGTAGTGTGCCTCTGAAATCTCTGCTTAGAGTTGTACTGTTTGACATTTTTAAGTTTAATTACTTGAATCTAAGTATTAAAGCCCTTCTATTAAAATTTGTAGATACCACAATGCTGACCGATAGCTAACACTTTAGCTGAACAACTTAAGATTCATACAGGGTAAAACAATAGGCTCAATATAAAATTTTGCATTTGGGTTCAGAAAATTGACATCATAAACTACTAATTGTGTGTGTGTGTGTGTGTGTGTGTGTGTGTGTGTGTGTGTGTGTGCTGGGTAGTAAAAGTTTGGGTAGAAGGAAAAAAATAAAAACTTTGTGAAATATATTGAAAGAACATTGTGAAACAGGTAATCCAGAAGTATAGAACAAAAGTGTTAACAACTAATTTAATAGAATTAAACTTTCTTTGCACCAGTGGGCAAATATAGAAACAATGGTACAAATTGCAGAGAGGTATATTTTATCCTTGATATATAGAAATGTTTCCTAATGCTGAAAGCACTCCAGAAGCACAAACTCCTTTCTTGGGAGGTAGATTCCTTATTATCAGAGGTTTTGCTGAGAAGTTAGATAACCATTTGTCAAGGATATAGTCCAGGGATTGAACTAGATGGCATCTATGATCTCTTCCAATTCTAAAGTCTTTGATCTAGTCCCAAATCTATTCCTGAAGAGCTATGCAATGTGGAACAAGTAATTGAATCTCTCTCCTCCTCAGTTATCTGCTAAATGAGGGGGTTAGAAAATTGGAAATGAAATGTGTGAAATTATAAAGAATATGCTTGGCCCCATAGAAATATATTCAAAGATTCTCTTTTGACTCTCTACTAGTGAAAGCTAATAAATATTTAAGTACCTACTATGTAGCAGCTTAAGTAACTTTACAAATATTATCTTATTTAATCCTCACCACAATCTTAGGAGATAGATGTTATAATTATTTCCATTTATAATCAAGGAAACTAAGGCAGACAGAGATTAAGTAACTTCCTAAGAGTCACATAGCTAGCAAGTGCTTGAGGCCATTTTTAATATGTTTTCTTGCTCCAGGTCCAGCGATTTATCCACTATGCACAGCTAGCTGCATCTCCTTTATGCACGTAGGGTTAGGTAGGATATTAAATATGTCAAGTATTTTTTTCTTTTTTTTAATGTATCAGTCAGTTTTGATAAATTTCTTTCTCTCTTTTTTCTTTTGCCTTTTTTCCCTTAATCCTTGGTTTTCCACAATAGGGGGAGGGGAAGGAAACAGAAGGAAATCTAGGCAATGTACAAACTTTCAATAAAAAAAAAATCTCTTTTTAAAAAAATGAAAGGATTGAACCAGATGATATATAAGGTGCTTTTCAGCTCTAACATTCTGTCTATAATATAGCTTCTGGAGGTAAACTTTAATGGACCAAATGTGGATTTCAGCAATGTGAGTAATAAAATTGGTCTTGAGGAGAGCTTGATGACTGTCCATCACTGGACTTTTGATCCCCAAATACCACAGGCCAAATTGTAGACTCTTAAAACTTTGTGTGACTTCCTCCTAGATTGTTCCTACTCTTGCTTTATGGAAACTATTTGATTGTAAAACATTACTCTTCCATAGAGGGAAAAAAATGAATGAAAATATGGAAATGTTTAGCTTCTGCATTTTGTGCTACTGTTAAAGAAAGAACAATATATTGATATGTTAAAGGTACTGATAATGAATCTCCTTAAGTGGGCTTTAGGATTATTTAGATAATTTTATCTAATAGATACAAATGTTTTGGTGGCCAAGTCAATAAATGACGTGGTGCTATCTTCTTTTTTTTCCCCCCCCAGGTCAACAGTGATCTTATATACATTACAGTCAAAAAAGATACCACTCATTTGATTGAAGCTGTTGATAAAACCCACATTGGGAAATTAATCCTCACCAAGGAAATTGGTGGAGATGGAAAGCAGGATATAACTGAAAATTACAAATTCCCAGAAGGTAATTTATTGCAAATAGCAAAGAGAAGTGCTACTTGAATGCATAAGTTTGACTTGATCAAATTCTCCCTGTCATTTAAGTATTTATTTGCTATCCCTGAGGAAATTGAGTCAAAGAATATAGTGGTATTTGGAGCATTTATTGCAAGTACTTATTGGTATGGAATCACACATGTTAGAGTTCAAAGGTCATCTACTCCATTCTCTAATCAAAAATCCCGTTTACAGTATTGACAATTGATCATGAAACTTCTATGTGAAAACTTTCAGTGGTAGAGAATTTACTTGTCTGAAGCAACTCATTTCATTTGACTTCTTCCTAATTGTTGAGTAGTTGATCTTCATGCTTAGTGGGTTATTTCACTCCCCATAGCTTCCATCCCTTTAGTCCCTTTTCTGTATTCCAAGGGCAAACTGAACAAGACTCTTTGATAGACCTCTTCATATATATAAAGGTTACCACACTCCCCTCCCAAGCCTTCCTTTCTTCAAGCTCACCATGCCCCCTTTCTTCAACAATAGTCATATGATATGGTATGTAACTGAACAAAGTCATCTTGCTGGGATGTGACCAAGGAAGTAAAGGGAGACTATCACCTTTCTCAGTGCAAGTACTCTGTTTTCTTTATTGCATCCTAGGGACCCATTAGCTTTTGCTGTTGCCACATCACAATGTTGCCTCATACCAAGTATAGTGGTTTACTAAAACACCAAGGGAAAGCAAGCTCTCCTTACGAATTCCCTTGATTTTAAGCCCTAATATATAACCTCTGAAAACAAAGCCAGATTTAAAGACAAACACAGAAAATGTGAGACTTGAGACTAACTGATTAACTAGTTATAAAGATCTCTGGCTTTTAATGAAAATAGCAACAAGCATCTAAATAGTTTTTGCAATGGTTAACTTTACTTCTTTTTGTAAAGTAATGAATTTTTATTTTGAAGTTGAAAATCTTTTTTCTCAGAACTTGCCTTGACCCATTCGCTCTTTAACTCTCTAGATAAAAACAATAAATCTTTATTACAGCTCTAGGATTTTTAATTGAGGAAAAGAAAATAGCTTTCTTATGAAATAGGTTCCTCTTATTCATGTGTGAAGAACTTTCTGCCATTTTAATATTGTGAGTGATGGTTAAACCAAAACACATGACTTATCATATGTCAATCTTCTCGTCTGTTTGAGAAAGAAATAGAAGAATATTTTGGCTTGAACCAAGTCAAATAATTTCTCATGTTTTCAGACCTCAACTTAAACTTTACATATAGCTGAATACACTGCAATTTTCAAGAAAGAAATAACTCTTTGTCAGCTAACTTTCAAATGCTGACACCCATCTCAATGACCACCTTCATAGATATGACTAATTAAGTCAGAAATGGCTTTAAAGTATGAGTTCTTTATAGCTTAAGGAGAAATACTTCTCAATTACTCCATGAAGTAACCCCTGTTAGAAAATCACCAATTTTCCTTTCTTGAACAGTGGAAGAGTATTGACAAGAAAAAAAAATTTGTCCTTTTTTCAATAATTTCCTATAACTACAATCCCCAGTGCCACTTGAATTTTGCAAATGGTCTACAAGTGTTGTATATTAGAGCATAGAATACATCCAGAAAGATTCACAAACTTGATCCCAGGGAAAATGTGGATCTTTTCCTTACTGATGCTAGCCTCTAGATGACCTAAAAAATCCCATCTTCTTGTTGATTGCTTGACTCAACATGCCCTAAGAATGGCCATGTTTCCCAGAACCACCAGTAAATTCCCAAGACATATCATTTCAAAATAATAACTATGGAAGAGTGACTGGGACTTATTCCTAGGGCACAAGAATTTAGGGGACATACTTTTTAGAAAATTATTTTTAAAGTATGCAATTGTTAAATTTGTTATTTTTTTCATTTTGATAGCACTTGTGCCTCTTCTATGAACACAATTAGTCTACAATACCTAATTAACTAGAATAATTAGTTAAAATATAAAGCTACCATTCCATTCTTCTTTCCTCCACACACTAAGTGAGTCACTCCCTAACTTGGTCTGCCTTGGATTGCATGTTATCCTCAGATCTCTCTTGCATGAGCTGATGTCTAGTACCTCTAATCCCACAAGATAGTATGTGAGGGTCTCTCAGTATTAGACACATCAACAATATTTAGTTTTAGGGTCTTTCTCTCTAGGTGGGAATAATGTAAGACAGTTCTACTCACATTGTTCTCGTGTCCTGTGGTCTTTTCATATACTCAACTACAGTGGTTAAAGTTACTTCTTATATTAATCTGATAAGGTGAATTAAGTTGATTTGAAGACCTATTTCATGCTCCTTTCCCCAGATGTCAAAGTACTACTTATTGTTGGTCAGTCACTTTTCAGTTGAATCTGACTTTTCATGACCCCATTTGGGGTTTTCTTGGTAAAGATACTGGAGTGGTTTGCCTTTTCCTTCTCCAATTTCATTTTACATATGAGGAATCTGAGGGAAACAGGATTAACTGACTGGCCCAGAGTCACACAATTAATAAGTATCTAAGGTTGGATTTGAACTCAGGTATTCCTTATTATGGATTTAGTGCTTTACCCACTATGCCACCTAGCTGTCCCCCAAAAGTATCAGACAGCTTTACTTCATTTCCCTTTTATCCTTGCAAGTGGCCCTTGTTAGGAAGTTTTCTATAGGTAAGGCTGGTAATTCCATCATTCTCTTAATTCTCCATGAGGCTGTGCTGCTAATGACACAAATCTTAATTAAGTCTTTGCTCCTTTCCCCTCACTACACCAATATCTACTTCCAAAAACAAAAAAAAAATGATAATAGCTAGCAATTATATAGCACTTCAAGGTTTACAAAATGCTTTACAAATATTATTTCATTTGATCCTCACAAAACTCTTGGCATCTATCTACTACTTATTATTATCTCCATTTTACAAGTGAAGAAACTGAGGTAGATCACACAGCTAATAAGTGGCTGGAATTCAGGTCTTTTTAACTTAAAGATTCAGCACTCTATACATAGTACTGTCTAGCTATTCTGCCCTGTTTTGTTTTGTTTTGTTTTGTTTTAGTTTTTCTTTTCTTTTTTTCTTTATTAAAGCTTTTTATTTTTCAAAACAAATGTGTGGACAATTCTTCAACATTAACCCTTGCAAAGCCTTGTGTTCCAATTTCTTCCCTCCTTCTCCCATGCCCACCCCTAGATGGCAAGTAGTCCAATGTACGTTAAACATGGTAGAAATATATATTAAATACAATATGTGCATACATATTTATACAATTTATACAGTTATCTTGCCACACAAGAAAAATCAAATCAACCCTTCCCCTTAAAAAGAGAAGCAAAATAAAATGCAAGCAAACAACAAAAAGAGTGAAAATACTATGTTGTGAACCACACTCAATTCCCATAGTCCTCTCTCTGGATGTAGATGGCTCTTTTCATCACTAAAAAATTGGGACTATTTTTTAGTTTTTCTAATAAGGTTGTTTGTTTTGCCTTTTACCTTCATCTCCAGTTTGAACTGATCTCACCAGGAATGATACTAGCTAATTTAGAGTTACATTGTTATTATCATTATGTTATATATAGATAGATAGATAGATAGATCTATATATAACTATAGTATATTATGTATAACAGATTATATATAGCCTAATATAAATTATGTGTAATATAATAATATGCTATATTCTAAGTATATATTATATAACATAATATATTATATATACATATTATTATTATATTAGCATACATAAAGCATTTCATTGGGCTGTGGTATTTTAATTCTTCATCTTCTCTCAATAAATGCAGTAAATAAGCTTATTATTTGATGGTGTTATAAATGTGAAAATGTGTGCCAACTTTCCAGATCCATTTGATTATTCTACAATTATTTTTATCTGAACACCAAAGACATCCAGATATGTCTTTATACCACATGTTGGCATGTACCATGCACTTGCCAGAATCAATGGGGAAGCCAGAACCATATTAGATCTTGTGTATTGTTTAATCCAAACACATCCCTTTACAGATAAGAAAATGAAGACCCTGGGAGATTCTATGACCTCCCTAAGCTCACATACATCGTAGGATCATCACATACATCACAGATTCAGAGTTGGGATGGATCTGAGAGGCCATTTAGTCCAATCTCCTCAATTTTCAAATGAGAAAACTCCATCTCCTTTCACTTTCCTAGATCAATCCTGCATTCCCAACTTCCTAATAGTTGTTTTAATCTGCTTGCCTACATCACCTCAACCTTAACAGGCCAACCACTAAGTGCATTGTCTTTTCCCCTAAACTAGTCCATCCCCCAACTTCTCTTTTGTTAGATAATGATACCATTATCCTCCCCACACTAGGAATCCTAGAGTCATCTTTGGTTCTTTTTTTCCTCTTAATCCACACATTCAATCAGTCAGCAATTTTTTTTTTCAATTTTTAACTCCAGAATATTTTAACTTCTATTTTTATTCTATAATACCTCTCTCATCTCTTCTTATCCATTGCCATCATAACAGCCCCAATCTAGGTCCTCATCTCTAAAGTAGACTATTATAGCAGTCACTTAACTGGTCTGGCTTTCAGTCTGTTCTTTCACTAACCCATCCTTCACTCTATTGCTTGAGTAATTCCCTAATATTCAATAAATTTGATTCTGCTCTTCTGCTCAAAGACCTTCAGTGGCCCACTATTTCCTGCCAAAAATGAAAATACCACTAACATGGTATTCAAAGACCTATATAGCCTTGCTCTCATTTATGTGTTCATTTTTATCTCATACTATTCCTCTTTGTTTAATCTTATGTTCCAACTATAAGCAGTTAAGTGATACAGTGGATGCAACCATTTGCTTTTTCTTTGCTAAGAAAACCCTAAATTTGGTCATGAAGAGGCAGATACAACTGAAAAATAATTGATTAACAAAATATTCCAACTATACTAAGATAGATCAGTCTCAATTAGTTCTAAAAATGAAACCCATGAAGCAATGGTATGCCTTAGAATTTGCTCTATTTTAAGTTATAGTTGTATAAAATGTGTTCATTGATTATAGCCCAGTAGAAAAATGTAGTGCCCGTTTGAATAATGCCACCGTTGCATGGACTTCTTTATTTACACTGCTCAGTACCTATATTTCAAGATGATCTCATGGGATAATTCATGGATGATCCATGGGGAATGGGGCAGGGACTTCCACTGCTTGATAAAGGAATGATTCCTGTTGAACTAGACTTCAACCTTTGCTTATTCTGCCTTCTCACATCTCCATGTCTCAGCTCATATTGTTCCCTAAGCCTAGATTTATTCCCTCCTGATCTCTGTGAATGTCCCAACCAATAAAACAAAGGAATAATGATTACTACTTAAATGTGTAACCCCCAGAAAACATATGGGTAAATAAAATAACTTGAATTTAAATAGAAGGAATGAAAGCTCAATATTGGTGAAAACATTTGTTTAGAGCTTTACAGTATTGTAAACATCTTCACAAACATTACCTGATGTGATCCTGTCCAAGAAGGCAAATGCAACAGTAATTCAGGCATCTGACATTTTGTTGGTAGATTCCCTCCACCGATCCATTTTGCAATTGGTCCATTACTCAATGGATTGTCTTCAAGAGTTTCTTTGCCAAGTCATTGCAAAGTATAACAAAGGTGATATCATCCCTGCATCATCATGTGCTAAAATTGGTGCTATCACCATGTCATGAGCTGCCAAGGATACTATATAAACCACTCTAGGGAATGCTTTAGCATTCTCATATCATTAGCTCCTTGGTCATCATCACTATCATTATCAGTTAGTCTGTTGTTATTCAGCAATTTCATTTGTGTTTGACTCTTCATAATCCCATTTGGGGTTTTATTGACAACAATACTGAAGTGCTTTGCCTTTTCCTTCTATAGATCATTTGACAGATGATGAAACTGAGGCAAACAGGGTTAAGTGAGGTGTCCAAAGTTATGCAGCTAATAAGTGTCTGAAGCCAGATTAGAACTATGCAAGATGACTCTTCTTACGTCCAGACTAAGCACTCTATTCACTGTACCACCTACCTGTTTTTTTCAGATAGTTTATTAATTCCTAAATGATCACATTAGTGGTTATATCTTTGGGATACTACAATGTACCAAGAATTATATACGAGTGGTATCAAATTCAAATAGAAAAAGAAACTTCTGAGTCACATACTGACTTAGAAAACCACAAATTAATATATGTAAATTTCATTCTATTTTGAACATTTCTCAATTACATTTTCATCTGTTTTGTATTGCACTTGAGAGTTTTGTGGGGCACTTGCAGTTTGAATCTTATACCTGTTTTTTTGTAAGAGATACTATTCTTGTTTCTGAATTCCTTGTACCATCCACTGCCACCTTGCAAAGTATCTTGATTCCCCACTAAGCTTTTAAAAATATTATCACCAACATCTAATGATACTCATTAGACCAACTGTCCTTAATGTTCATCAGTT
>JAJPUD010004329.1:136815-156815 GCA_023553655.1 Myrmecobius fasciatus
GAAGGAAGGAAGGAAGGAAGGAAGGAAGGAAGGAAGGAAGGAAGGAAAACAAAATAACAGATTTAGAAGGGCAGAAAAATAGTGTGGGGGAGAGAGAGAGACAGAAAGACAGAGAAAGAGATAAAGAAAAAGAAAAAAGAAAGACAAAGACACAGAGAAACAGAGAAGGGGGAGGGAGAGGAAGTGGGGGAGAGAGAGAGGGAGAGGAAGAAGAGTTGGTTTTGAAGTCAAGAAGTCTTGATTCAGTCTCACTTGTTACACACACTTAATTTCTCAGTGCTAAGCTAAAATTAAGATATTGAGAAAGTGTTAAACTGCCTTAGTGGTGGAATATTACTCACCTAAGATAATGAAATCACAGGTCAGATCCCCAGTTTCCCATAAACAGTGACACATCAATGGCATCTTGACACATAAGAGTATAATAGTTATAGTAAAAGAATTGATCTGACCTATAAAAGACACATCAGAAAACTCTGCTATACAATCACAGTCTAGCAAAGATAAAACATTTCTTGAAAAAGAAAATCTTCAATGACTCCCAGTAGTGCCCTTTGGGCATCCCAGATAGAGATCCCAGATAAGCCCTCCAGATGTATTCTTGTTTTATGGGCCCTTAGAAAGCTAACCCAAGTTTGAGTCATTTTGGGGATTGGCATCCATTCCAAAAGATAATCCTTAACTACTAGATGTTTTTCTTTTATGGAACCAACTAGAAGAAAATTTAATTCAAAACAAAAGCCCATCAGTAAGTATAGCAACAGATGTGATAAGATCTCCCCCAAAAAATATCACAGTTCCAAGACTATCCTCTCCCACAGGTTGTCATGCCATTTTTGAAGGAAGGGAACACATGCAGGGGGTATATGTGAAAAGCAAACAAATAGGGATAGAATGAGGATATCAGAGTAGAAGAAAGGTAATGTCTCCAAGGGAGAGGTAGAAAGAAGAACCTTTTAAGAATTCTCTACTGGAGCCAGGCAGAAGAAAATTAGACTATGTTCAAAAGCAGAGTTCTAACAAAGGCTTTTCTCCATTTTAGAAGGTGTTCTCTAAGTCCTTCAGCAGAAAAAAAAAAATAGAACTACATGCCTGATTAAGAAAAATAATTAGTTAAAATAAAAAAGTACCAGAGTTGAGTTCCTCCCCTAGCCTTCCCTACTTTCCCCACCCCCACATGGCAACCTTTTCCAGAGTTTCAGTCCCCTACCATATGGTTGCCCCTTCTCATCCTTTTCTGCTTGCCCTAGATGCACTTTTTTGGCATTTGCCACAGGTACAAAAAAAATCATGATTAGACTTTGGTTCAGAGGAATAGATAAGTTTTAGTAGCTTCATGTTTCTTACTTCTGAAATACCAAAAATAGCAGTAAAGAAACACATCTTGGAGAAATTTCTAGTGTATTTCCAGAATTCAGCCCCCGGACAGATGGGTAAATTGATTAAATAAATATCTAGGTCTCTATAACTGTTCATTATTTTGGTTCTTTTCCTCTAGGCAAAGAAGAAGAGAGACTTGCTCTAGAAACTGCTCTGATGTATGGGGCTAAAAAGCCTCTTGACACAGAGGGTATCCATCAATTCAGAGCTGATATTGACATGGACTTTGAGGTAGAAAAAGCAGTACTTGGAAAAGACTTCAAAGTCACCATCACTTTC
Source organism: Myrmecobius fasciatus (assembly GCA_023553655.1). NCBI lineage: Eukaryota > Metazoa > Chordata > Mammalia > Dasyuromorphia > Myrmecobiidae > Myrmecobius > Myrmecobius fasciatus. The sequence continues at coordinate 138,475 of JAJPUD010004329.1, forward strand.
CGGAACAGCACCAACAGGCGCTACACAGCTACAGCTTATCTCTCTGGCAATATCATCTTCTATACAGGTGTTGCAAAGTCAGAATTCAAGAATCAGACTTTCGATGTGAAAGTAGAACCATACTCCTGTAAGTTGGAGAAATTTTTCTCAAATTTCTGAGTCCTGAGCTTATTCCAGTCACTTTGATCTATGTCTGACCACTGGACCCAGATGGCTCTGGAGGGGAAAATGAGGCAGGTGATTTTGTACAGCCCTCCCTCATTTAAATCCAATTGACTTGCATGTCATAGCATCACCTCCCTGATGTCATGGTCCTCTTCCAGAATAAAGGACAAACAACAACAATGGTGAATTTTTCTTGAGAATCTCTTTACCCATTTTGGAAAGGAAACATGTCTAATAGATACCTTTGCAAAAGTCTCAACTCTTGTGAACAATTTAAATTTTAAAGGACAAAATTAGAATTGCAGTGTGAACTTCCCTCCCTTAAAAAAATGGGTTTGGGAGGAAAGCTCAGAAACTATGATTTGACTATTGTAAAGGACTCCTACTCCTTCAGAAATTCAGATAGGTAGCTATTCTGTAACGTCTAATTGTTGAAATTGAGTGGGGCATGAAATTAAATGTCTTGCCCATGGTCAATATCTACTATGTGATCAAGATAAGACTTTCTTGTTGTTTTTTGTTTTGAATAACAATTAATTTTCCCCCAATTACATGGAAAAACTATTTTCAAAATTCTTTTTTTTTAATTTTGAGTTCCAAATTCTCTCCTTCCCTCCCTCATTTCCTCTGCCCCTTCTTGGGATGGTAAGCAATTTTATATAGGTTATACATGTGCAATCATGCAAACATATTTCCATATTAGTCATCTTGTGAAAGAAGACATAGCCAAAAAAAATGGAAAAAGATAAAGTAAAAAATAGTATGCTTCAGACTTCATCATAAATCCTTTAGAATTGTCTTGGATTATTATATTACTTAGTATAGCTAAGTCATTCACAGTTGATCATCATACAGTATTACTGCTATAATCTACAATGTTCTCCTGATTCTGCTCACTTTATTTTGCTTCAATTTGTATGAGTCTTTCTACCTTTTTCTGAAACAATCGTGTTTGTCATTTTTTATAGGACAATAGTATTCCATTACAATGATACATACTTCAACTTGTTGTCATTCCCCAATTCAATATCTAATTCTTTACATCAAAAAAAAATACTATAATTATTTTTGTACCAATAGGTCCTTTTCCCTTTTTTAACAAAAATCTCTTTGGGTTACAGACTTAGCAGTAATATTGCTGGATCAAAAGATGTATACAGTTTTATAGCCCTTTGGAAAATAGTTCCCCAAGGGGCATAGTTCCAAATTACAGTTCAGAATAATTAAAGCTGCTTATAACTTCATCAATAGTACATTAGTGTGACAATTTTACCATTATCCCTCCAACATTTATCATTTTCTTTTTCTGTTATATTAAGTGATAGGTGTGAGGTGGTACCACAAAGTTGTTTTGATTTACATTTCTCTAAGCATTAGTAATTTAGAGCATTTTTTCATATGACTATAAATAGCTTTGATTTTTTTTTCCATCTGAAAACTTAAAGACAGGAGCTTAATGAAGACTTAAGAATCTCTTTATAAGGGATTTCCAGTTAAAGATATTCACTGACTATTGGTGATGAAAGATTATAAATCAGGAGAGAGGTTAGAGATGAATAAACAGATCTTCAAATCATTAGCTTAGAAATGATAATTGAATCCATAATATCAAATCGAAAAATGGGATAGATAAAGGGAGAAGAGAAGGACTAGGACAGAGTTTTAGAGGACATCCATGATGAGTGCACATAACAGGGATAAAGAGCCAGCAAGTGTAGTAGATAGGACACTAGGTTTAAAGAAAATCTAAACCTTAGACATTATCTGTGTGACCTTGAGCAAATAAGTCATTTAATCTCTCTAGCCTTGAATTTCCTTATCTGTAAAGTAGAGGCCATTTGATGTCCTTTAAGGCCCCTTCCCATTCTAAATCTAGGATCTTGTAGTAGTTCAGAAGATTCTGAATCTGAATCAGGTCCTGTAAGGTTAGTTATTAGGCATGCCAGAAGGAGCTACAAACAGGTTGAGGATATTAGAACTCTTTCTTTCAGTACTTAATTGGTGGCCTGAAAAATATAATTAGCCTGAAAGAATACCAAAAGAACCTAATTCAAGTTCAGGAAGTAGCTTAATCACCTGTAAGAACCTATCATTCTTTATTTTATGGGGATGGAGCTTTGTAGTAGTTACAACCTTCAGGGTTTTTGCTCAAATTTCAAAACCTATATCTCAGAAGGAATGTGGTTGTTGTTTAGTCGTTTCAGTTATGTCTAATTCTTTGTGACCTCTTTCATGGGGTTTTCTTGGCAGAGATTGTGGAGTGACTTGCCAATTCCTTCTCCATCTCATTTTACAGATAAGGAAACTAAGATAAACAGGGTTAAGGGGCTTGCCCAAAGTCACAAAGCTAGTATCTGAGATCATATTTTAACTCAGTCCTTTCTTACTCCAGACCCAGCATTGTATTCACTGCACCACATAGCTGCCATAGACTATAAATCAAGCAGCTCCAGGTACCCATTCAAAATTGGGAGGAGCATTTCAAAGTTTTCCACTAGAAGTCTTAGACTTTTCTAATCCAGAAAACCCTGAAAAGATTCCCTTAGATTTGCAGAAGCCCTGCAGGTATTATTGATCTCATTTTATTCTATGCATGTTAAGAATTCAAGATGAGGTAAAAAAGGCTGCCAAATTATAAGATATTTAAGTGAAGTGTGATGAGATTGATAACTATAGGAATAAAATTGTACAGTGAATAAAATTGACCTTTTCCCATAATTTGAGTCCCCATCTGCTCTACTGATATCTCTTTCTAGGATAGTACAATACAAAAATGGTTTTAGGGTCATTTTTTAAATCCCAGGTCTGCTAACCGATACTTGTGTCCCATGTCTGCCTTTTGGGGCACTAGATCCTCTTCTGTTAAATGAAGAAGGATATGTTAGATATCTATGGTCCTTTCTAACTCTAAATACTATATTAGTTGGTGGTGGAGGTGGTCTGTCATGCCAGACTCTTTGTGATCCTATTTGGGGTTTTCTTGGCAATGATGCTTGAGTGGTTTACAATTTTTTTCTCTAGTGCATTTCACAGATGAGGAAACTGAGGCTGTAACTTAAGTGACTTGCCCAGTACCCTACAGCTAGTAAATGTCAGACTGGATTTGAACTTAGGTTTTCCTGACTCCAGATCTACTGCTCTAACCATTGAGGCACCTAGCTGCCACTATCTAACCATTGCATACAGAAGTAAAAACAGTACTCTAGATGGTCTAATTGGAGCAGATAGAGTGGGATTTCCACCCCCTTTATTCTAAACACTGAGCTTCTGAGCCTAAGATTGAATTAAATTTGGTAGCTATTACATCACACCATTGGCTTCATGGAGCTTGCAGCCCACAAAAAGAAAGAAAGAAACACCTTTTTTCATATAGACTGTTGTCTAGCCACATCTTCCCCATCGTCTGCTTGTATAGTTGATTTTGTAATCCAATTATAGGACTTAACATTTATCCTTATTAAATTTCATCTCTTTAGACTCAGCAGATTGCTCTAGCCTGTCAAAATCTCATGTCCTGATTCTGTTATTCAGCACATTAGCTCTCCCACCCAGAGTAATGTCACCCCCCCAAATTTGATAGATGCTATTCCTGTCATCATTCCAGTCACTGATTAAAAAAAACAAACTTGAAGAACATTACGTACAAGATGCCAATACAGTTTGGGAAAGGTATCTTCACACTAGAACTTAAACATCAGGTCAAAGACAGGTATTTCTCAATCTGTGGAAATAAAAATTTCTCAACTAGAATTGAATGCATGCTTTCCAGATTGATGATTAAAGGGAATGTGTGGGCTGAAATCAGCTTGGAGGATCTGAATAACTTAAACCTTCCAGTGCCTTCAAAGGTGCTATCATTTCAACTTGGCTATATTTAGTTTTCTTTACTTTGGGGAAAGGAGGCAAGGCAGCTCAGGTCTGTGTCTCCCCTGGCTTTCCCCAGGCACAGTAAATGATATTGGCAAAAACCCAGCTCTACCAATAGTACAGTGGAGTTCTATTACTCTTTCTCTTGCCATGATTAATAAACTTTATCTGGAACAATTTCTTGTTCAGTAGCAAAATACAGCAGTTACATAACATGCTATTTCAGGAATACTGTTCTCCTGGGCTCTGAAACTGAACTCAGGTTTTTTAGTCCTATAATTTAGGTGATCCTTCACCTGCCTTTCAAAGGGTAAAAAGATCTTGACCCCTGGATTATTAAAGAAAACAAGAAACCAGGGATATTCCCAAAACTTGAAATGTTGCCAAATGGTTCCATATCAGGAAAACTGGGAAAAATTTTCTCATTATTATTGACAAGAGCTAGCCCTGGGCAAGATATCTGTTCTGTAGAACTTTTTGTTTTGCCATTTCATCAGCCAGCAGTCTGGTTTATCAGCTTCCTTGATAATGGGCCAGCTTGGAGAATGGTTTAGGGACTGAATGCCTAGAATCTGGGCTCCATTCATGATTCTTGACTTTGGAGGTATCTTAGTTGGAAAACTGACAGAGAAACCTAGGAGTAAGCATGATCAAGGCAAAGTCAGAGCTAGAAGGAAATCCAGGACCTACAGACCACACCAGGAAGAAAGGCTATATCCTTAGAGAGTTCAGAATGGAGTCAGAGCTACTGTATAGTAAAATAAGAAAACTGGATATTTAGCACTAGGCCTGGAATCAGGAAAAGCTGAATTCAAATCTAGGCTCAGACATTTACTATCTATGGGCAAATCATTTAACTTTCTTTGCCTCAGTCTCCTCATCTGTAAAATGGGAATAACAATACACCTACCTCCCAAGGTTGTATCAAATAATTAATTAAGTCAATTTAATGAGAATCAAATAAGCTAATAATTGTAAAGTTCCTAGTACAGTGTCTGGTATATAGCAATCAATATAAAAACAGTAACTATTATATATATATATATGCATATATTATATATAATTACTATATATAGTATAAAATAAAATAGCTATCATCATCATTATTATACATTGTAAGTATATATATTGTAAATATAATATATACACATATAATATATACCCCTTTAGCCTGGGGCTCTGAAGACTTATATGGTAGTTCAGGACCAAAGATATGGACAGTGGTAGGGGTAGATACTCAGTAATGAAGAAACTGCAAGTCTGGGTTGCTCTTCCAAGACAGAAGTCTTTTGTAGTCCCTCTGGGGTCAAATATTGTTTTCTTTGGCTCATCCTCTGGGTTTGCCCTTTCCCCTATCCCAAAGAGGGCTTGTAACATCTAGCCTAGGGAATCCCATGCTCTAAAGTTCATGAGCTCTTCCTCATTATTTTTCCTCCACCTATCTCCTACCTCCACTGGTCACTTTACTGAAAGGTCTGTCCCTGGGCCTTCCTAGAATTTAGAATCCCAAAGTCATTACCCAATTAACAGTTGCTGCTCAATACAGCAAAAATGAATGATTTGCTAGAGCCCAAACTGCCAGTCAGGGGATTTCTTTCCTTCGATAATTTTCATTGAGTAACACAGTAAAGAATCTGTAGAAAAAGGAGAGAGATGAGCAGAGAAATGATTGGGGAAGAATGAGTGAATCAATTGTCTTCTTGTACTCTGCCTGCAGGTTAGCCATAGGTCAAAATCCCGCCTGAACAACTCAGCACTGACAGGATAAAGGGTTTGCAGCCTTGTATAGTGAAACACAGAGTAGATTCTCCACAGGAGTGTTTTTACAGGCATAGGTAGCTAGGAATCCTCTTTACCTAATTTTCCCTAGGAGCTTGGGACCTAAGAATGGGAAAAAAGTAAGAAAGAAAATTAAAAAAAAATGCAACAGAATACAGTTCAGTTACTTACTATCAGGCAAGTGAAATAAGCAATCACCTACATGGCTTAATTTGAAGGATTATCTCTCTTCCAATGGCTATCTCAATGGGATAGTGTAATATTTAATCAGTTCCCAATTGAGGAATCATGAATTCCTCAAAACATTGGGAACTGATTAAATATTATACTATCCCTGCATAGGAAATGATCGTGAATTCCCTAAGGTTCAATTTATAAAATTATTTCCTCTGTGGAAGGAAAAACTGAGCTCAATATAAAAACACTCAGTTCTTAGGAGGTAGGTGATCTTTCCCTATCTTATTATTTTTAGAAGGCCAAATTTAGCCTCAGCTCTGGTCTTTATATTTTTGATTCCTAGAGAGTTTTGCCAACCTAGGATTCCTCCTGTTTTCCTTTACACCACAATATTCCACATTATGCCATGGAGGATGTCTGAAGTCCACTTAATAGCAACCCTAGTCAAAGCCATTTTGAGTCCAGCAAGTGAACAAAAAAATTGCCTGGACCAAGATCAGGGTTTAATAAATTCTTTCCCTTCCTTTCTTCTTTCCTTTCTCTTTTTTCTTTCTTTTTCTTCCTTCCTTCCTTTTTCTTTCTTCCTTCACTCTTTCCCTCACCTCCTTTTCTTTTTTCATTCCTTTCTTTTTCTCTTCCTTCCCTCTTTTCTTCCCTCTTCACTCTCTTCCTTCTTTCTTTACTTATTCCTTTCTCTCTCTCTTCCTTCCATCCTTTTGCTTTCCATCTTTCTTCTTTATATTAAGTGCCTTGTATGTGCAAAGCACTATATATTAAAAGTCCTCCTCACTGAAGATGGCCAGAAGAGGGGGGAAGAATAATTGCATTGTTTTGTTACTTGACACAATCCAGTGAGCCTTTACAAGTTATCACCCTTGAATCATTTCACTGAGGCTTGCCACAACAAATGCACACTGCTCTCACTTGACTTTCTCTTCTCTTTGTCCTTGCCTCTGTTGTAGTCTCAACCTGTAATGTTATTGGAAGGCTAGATGAAGTTGAGAAAGCAGCAGGATTTCTGGATTCACTCTTTCATATGTTTGTTTTTCTTCCTGACCAGTTACAAATGAGGAGGTGCAAATCAAAGCTGGCGAGTACATGGGCCAGCTGCTGGAACAGGCCTCACTCCATTTCTTCGTCTCTGCTCGGATCAATGAGACCAGCAAGATTCTGGCCATGCAAAAATCAACTATACTGCATATCCCTACAGTGAACCTCAAGGTTAGTTCCAGCAGTTCAAAAAAAGGACCAGACTAGTGCATGTCCTAGTTCTTTGATAAGTTGGGTACTCATTGACACCAACTGAGTGTCAATAACAAGTGAGCCCTGTGTGTGTGTGTTCCTTATTGCTGCAAAATCTAAGCCAGAATCTTCTTGTTCTTTGAAAGAAATAAACAGCCCTATATATAGTCACACAGACATTTCTCCAGATATAAATATGTAGCTATAGCTGGAGATATAAATGTGTCTCTAGTTATAAATGTACTTATAGAGAAGTAACTAAAGATATGATGAATACAGAAACACAGCTGACAATTAATTATTCAGAATAAATCAGGGATAGGAACAGCATAAATAAATTGAACACTCCCCCCATCCTCAGGTAAATTCCCCAACTGTACTCTATCTAAAGTTTTTTTTTTTTTTAATTGTCACCCTCTAGCTCCTAACAAGGTACAAAAATAGGTTGGTTTGTATCAGACCTTTATAATCTTGCCAATCTTCTGCTTCAGTCTTCAGAATCTGTGCATTCCAGTTACTATCAGAAATCATAAAGTAGAGTTATGGCCAATTCTCTCAAATTGGGGAGTAGGAGGAGGTTTTTCTTCATATCACCCTCCACAACACCATTGATAGTTCCTAGGAACAGCGAAGGCAGAGCAGCTGTGGTAGAGGGTGTGTGTGAGAAGAGCTGCTTTCCCATATGCCTTAGCTTAGAATATAAACCATTCAACATTGATTTATGGACTAATTCAATGATCAGTTCAGTCCATTGATCAACCAACACTGGTTAAGCTAGTGTTGAACTAGGCACTGTGCCAAGTGCTGGAGTTACAAAATGAGGCAAAACATAGTCCCTGTCTTTGAAGAGCCTAATGGGAGAGACAGCATGAAAAGATAGATATAGATATAGGCAGATTTATAGCAAGTTATATCCAAGAAGAATAGGAAATAATTAATGAAAGTTTGGGGGAAGGTTTCCTATACAAGGTAGGATATTTATTGAGATTTAAAAGAAGCCAGAGAAGTCAGTAGTCAGAGTGGAAGAAGGAAAACATTCCAGGCAAGAGGGATGGCCAGAGAGAATGCCCAGAGCTAAAAGATAGAAAGCTCTTGGCAACACCCAAGGCCATAGCCAGTGGCACCTCACCTATAAGTAAGAGCCCAGGACTGATAAAGGAACTGGGGTGCCCAGTGATAAAGGTACCATCAGATACCCAGCAGGCATTCTACACTAATGGATGTCAGGAGATTTATCAAGTCAGTGACAACTAACAATTGGCACCCAGATCCTAGATAGAAATACTTCAGATAATAGTCATGTTTCTGGGGGAGAATAGTGTTTAAATTATAGAATTATCAAAAGTTTTAGATGAAAGAAGCTTTAATGATAATAACAAATGACAGCTATACTAATAATAGTTACTATTTAAACTAGCATTAGAGCTTTAAGTTTGCAAAGCATTTTTATACATTATCACATTTGATATATATATATACATATATATATACATATTTATAATTGATTTCCTTTGTGAGCTTGTGAATTTTATTTTATACATATAAAAATATTTTTCTAAGTAGGGATCCATAGGTTTCGCCAGACTTCCAGAGGGGTCCATCTATTCTTAAAAAGTTTGTACCCCTAGAATAAATCTAGAATAAATAAATAGAATGAAAGATTTAGAGTCATAAAGACCTGAGGTCAAATCCTGCTTTAGACACAGCTGTGTGACCCTGCATGAGTCAACAAACCTTTCTCAATGTCAATTACCTCTTCTGTAAAATGAAGATTTTATCATTCTAAATTTTGATGAAAGAAGCTTATTTTATTCAAATTAGTCTTGGAATTCTTCTAAAATGCCTTTTCATGGCCTGAACCTCTAAGTTAAAAGAAACCTCTTTGTGTTTTTGGAAAATTCATAAGCAGTTGACTGAACAGAGACAGAAGGATGGAAATTAGGAAATCCAGGCAGACAGACATTTTGCAATAAGTTGTAGGAACACAGCAATTTAGGGCCTAATACATAGAACTAATGCTCTGGGACTTTTCTCCTATTTGGAAAATAAAGGGTTGCTTTTTTTTTCCTTTTTAAAGATCGTTATGATTTAATGAAAGTACTCATGATAACATAGGCACTATCTACTTTCATATGTATTTCCTTCCTATTATCCTCTTTTTTTTTCTCTGTTTCTATCTCTATTTCTCGTTTCTCTTTCTATCTATCTCTGTCTTTCTCTCTTGTGTATTTCTTTGTCTTTTTCTCTCTGTCTCTGTTTTTCTTTCCATGTCTCTATCTCCTATATTTCTCTATCTATCTCTGTCTCTCTCTGTCTACCTTCTGTCTCTGCTCCCACTTACTTCCTTTTTCTCCCCTTTCTCCTCTTCTTTCTTCTTCCCCCTTCTATACAGCCATCTATACAGCAATAGCCACATGTTCATTACTTAATTCCTCAAAAATTAATCAATTAAACTGGTCTAAAAAGGTTGGTGGCCCCTGACCAAGTGACTGCTAGGCTTTGAGAAATGTCAGAATTTTCCTGCTCCTTTCTTTTAAATCTAGTTGCTGATAGTAGGTCATCATATGCTTTTGTAAACTCTTAGTATCACACATTTGAAATTGAAATGGACCTTAAAGGTTCTGAGTCCAGTCCTCCTTAATTTTACATTTGGCTTATTATAAGTATGGCACTATATATGTAAAGTTTTTGGTGATTTCCTTTCATACCCAAATGTCTAATTTTTGTTGTTGTTGTTGTTGTTGTTTGGTTCCTCAGATTCACCCCTGTCCCCAGTAGTTAATGATATTTGATAGTCTTTGCTTTCACCTCCTTGCTTACCTCTTCCTCACAGAGGAAATCAGTAAGTTCTAGATTTGAATCCTGCCTTGCACACCTACCAGGTGTGTGACCATAGGCAAGAAACTTCTCTGGGCCTCAAGTTTTCCTGACCTATAAAATGAGGGAGAATGGACTCAAATGATCTCTGAAGCTATTGTCCCTTCTACTTTTAAATTTATTTGTCTAAGAACACTGGACTGAATGTTATAGAAATGATTAGAAAAAGCATTGTTCTTCCCCTTCTAAAGTTTCCATATGAATAGACTGTTGAATTTTGAACCTGTTCCAATTTGGAGTGTCTCCTCCACATAGTACCTCTTAACCAGATGGGTACCTGTTTAGGAGGAATAACTCACCATTTGGCAGGCTTTCCATCCATGTAAATCTGGTGAATCATGGATATTTTGTCCACAAGAGTATTTACTATGATAATAAACAACTCATCCCCTGAATGCATATTTGTACTATGACTTGGGTTTATGAGAGATCCCATCTATTATAGAATGAACATTTTACTTCCATTATTTTTTGGTAGAACAATATACTTTAGACTAGAGAAAGAAAAAAAGTAGGATGCCACTGGTGACTGAACTATTCCCTAGATAAAAGATACATTAATTCAATGGATTCAGTGCCGTCGAATTCATCATAAAAGACTTTCAAGAAGCATGGAAAAAATTATGAATAAGTCCCAAATCATTGCTTTCTGCCATATCCCAGCAAATTCAGGGCATTGTTTCCTCTGACACCATTTTAATGAATGATAGTCTCCTTTGCCCTAAATGAAAGAAAAATGCCATTATCATCAATTAATATATATTGAACACTCACAGGGTAGTTGGCAACTTACTTTGATGTATTATATGGGAATCTGTTTCTTTATCTAGTGAAAAAAGATTAGTATGAAGAGTTCAGTTCTGTTTCTTTGAGAATCTAACTGAAGTTCTGCTCATGATCATTGACCTTACCTGATAATAAACAAAGAAAGGAATATAGAAAGCAATCCTTCAGTATTTTCCAGGGAATAAATGTAATCTTCCTTGTAAATAAATGCTAATATCTTTGCTTTTCCACTGTCAGACTATATGTGAAATCCTTGGTTATATTTTTTCCCAGCAAGAAATAGGTTATAATTGGTTACAATCATGGGTTGAGAAAAAAGAAAGAAGGTGATAGAATCATAATTAATTATCAGTGAGAAATATATGTATGTATATATGTATCTATATCACATATACATATATAGTACAAATCCTGACTAACTTCAATCAAAAAAAATATTATATCTTTATCCTCTCCCCATTAATGGCATAAATACTATATACAACTAAGGTTACTCATTTTTCCTCAAAATATTTTTCTTCTAAGTTCTCACTTTCAGCTCCCCTCTACAGTGAAAGTTGCTTTTTTACAGAATGAATTAATGAAAGGAATTTTTGGAAAGAATTTTCTTTAGACGAGGCTGCAGTCACAACAGGGACTTTTCAAGGTATCAAATTATTGAGGTCTTCTATTGAAAGAAAACATGGACCTTGTTCAACTAGGCAAATTAAATGTCATAGCCAAGAAATCAATATGTGAATATTGGTGAATTATAGTTAAACTGGAAAAGTGCCAAATGTTCCTTTTTTAAAGGAGAAACATTAAAAACAATAATACTGAAAAAATTCAAAAACCAGTGACTTCACAAATATGAAAATTCATGTCACTGTACATGATCATTTGGAAACATTAGAGTAACTGCATTGATAACTGATGCAGATCCATGTAAAAGATTTTCCTTCATACAGCCTTCATTGGATAAAGCAAAGGGTCCCTTCATTTAGTGTTTTATGAGGGCAAAAATTCAAAAATATAAATAGACTGTTTGGGAATGCCTAGCCCAGCAGAAAGATTGATGGCAAATTAGTAGAAAACTGTGGAACACAAAAGATTAAAAAAAATCAACATTTTTGCTCCAACTGGTATAGAAATAATTTGATGTTTTCAGTGCTTCATAAATATCATATACTATGATAAGTTTCTTTATTGTGCCCATCCCCATGGCTAAATTCAAAGCACAACCTCTAAATACTAAACTGATTTTTCTTCTATGATAAAAGGGAGAAGAAGAACATAATAACCAAAGATGATGTTCCTGAACTTGGCTTCACTTTTCAAAATTAGTTTTTATTTTTAAGGTTAATTACAACATCTCTCTCCACATAAAAGTCCTACTCACATATTTCATCATGATTGTGAAGGTGACCCTGGGGTCTCTCACGCTAACCTATTGAAAGCAAAGCACAGACAGATTCTACTAAACTTGAAAGGTTTCAAACAGAGGTCCAAAAACAGACTGTACAACCCAAATATGGAACAAAAGAGTGTGACTTTGTACCGTTAGATTTTCTTTTCTATGTAAGGCTAAAACAATCTAGCAGGATACCTGAAAGGGAAGGGGGATAGAGGACAGGATATCTAAAATATTTTTTAGATCATTAGGCCCAGCCCAAAAGATAAAATCCATAATTACTAACTGGTTTTTAAAATTTTTTTGAGACTCTGGTGGCATTAGCTCTTTAGACACTAATTTCTAATCTCAACAACAGCAAAGTGTTATGATGAAGAGAAGGTAGAAGAAAAGAGAGAAGGGGGAGGGATAGAGAAGGAAAGAAAGGGAAGGGAAAAAAGGAGAGAGAAGAAAGGAAAAGGGGAAGAAAGAAAAGAAGGGGGAGAGAAGGGCAGATTGAGGGGGGAAAGGAAAAGGGAGGTGAGGAAGTCTTGAGTTTTTAATGGTTGAAAATGTCACGACTCAGAATACAAACACCTTCTTGCCCACTTTTTATTTCTATGTTCCTTGTGGTCAAATCAGCTGTGACATCCTCCTGTTCAGCCATGCTGATTTCAAGTGTGTCCTGAAATCTTCCCAGGCAGGTGCAAAGCTGTGTGGAAACTGTCTTACACTTCTGGTATCTAGCACCTGACCCAGCTATGTTCTGCCAAAGAAACTCTGAAATACAGGTTACCTGGCAGGAAATCTGAGGATCTTCCTCAGAAAGGGGTTCACCTGGTGGCTCTCACCATTGAAACCTGACACCTCAGTGAATGTATTTCTACCTCCTGCTGATAATGAACAGCTAGTGTCCTAGCAATTATCCCTCATTCTAATTACATGTATAGGTAGTTTTTAGAAAAGGAGAATCATACTAAATGATATTTTTCTAAGTTTTTGATGTGCATTCCTCAGTTAAAGTTACAAATTATTCTCTCCTCCTTAAGAGTCTTTTGATCAAAAGTAGTAGTACCAAATCTAAAAATGAAAAAAAAAGTAATTAAAGGAGATTTTATTTGATACTAAGTTGCATTTTTGTTCCTTTGCTTCTTAGGTTCGAGGACAAAAAGTGGTTGGTTCAGACATGGTTGTTATAGTAGAATTCACCAACCCCCTGAATGAAACATTGTATAATATCTGGATACACCTTGATGGACCTGGAGTAATGAAACCAATCAGAAAAATGTTTCGGTAGGATCACCTGACAACAGGGGAAACTTTCTCTGTTTTTCTTTTTTTCCCTTTCCTATAGCATAGGAGAGATAAAGAGGCATAGGATGGTGGGTCCTATGCTACATTACAGGATTTCAAAGCCAGATCTGTCATTTACTACCTAATTATTGTCCCTCGGGGTCTTAGTTTCCTATCCTATAAAATAATGGAAATGGAGCAGATGAGTTCTTAATCCTGTAAAATTCCCCCTGTAAGTATGTAAACTTCTTATTTTCCAGAGGACAAAGCAGAGTAACTCAGGAAGGTACAGGTAGAGAGCTGGTCCCAGAGTCATGAAGAAATGGGTTTGCGTTCTACCATTGAGACATCAAGGTTCTGTAACCAGGGACAAGTCATTTAATTTTTCTATAATCTACCAAAGTCAAAGAGCATGTATCATCTGAACTAGCTCATGTAATTCCTTACCAGAAACTCCCTATACCAATGAAATCATAAGTTGAGCCCTCCTAAAAATTATAATTGAATAAAAGCATTATTGATTCCCCTTTCTAACTATTTTAAATTTCCTTAGGTCCCAGTTCATCCTAATAGTGGAAACTCAAATTTGGAAACCCTCCCTAAGCAAAAAAAAAACTTTAAGAAGGAGCCCCATTTCCCTTTATTGACAATAATGTAAATCCACCTCCAGAATAAAGGGATAAATAATAACAATAGAAACAAACATTTATTGAGTACCTGTTTTGTGCAAGGATCACAATTATTATCTCATTTGATCCCTGCAACAATCCAGGGAGGTAGGTGCTATTATTGTCCTTATTTTACAAATGAGGAAACTGAAGCAAACAAAAGTCCTCTCTTCAAGTGCCCCCTGTACACACACCCTGAATTGTTTCTTGGATAGCATTTATGATTCTACTCCTGTACTGTCAACCTTAGCTATCCACAAGGAAATGCTGAGTACAAGACTAGAGAATGAGATCTGAATCTCTCCAGCTTCGTCACACTCAGCCATTTGAAAAAGGCAAAAGCTATTTCAGGGTCTGTGGAGACCTGATGGAGCTGCATTTCAGTCCTTCTTCATGCCAAAGTTGATTTAATATGATTCAGATCCCACAGTATTGTTGACCTCAAAATCCTTGATAATCACAGATATTGGGAGTCTTCAGAACTTAGAGTTTATCTAGTCTAACCTCCCATCCATTGCAGAAACTCATTTTTCAACTTCCCTGATAGATAGCCATCTCTTTTATTTGAAGACTTTCAGTGACAGGGAACTCACTCACTTCACAAAAGAGCTTTCTTTTGTTTTTTAAAGAACTCTAATAATTGTTAAAAAAAAAAAAAATTCTTCCCAAAACTGAACCAAAATCTGTCTTAATCTTCAAGGTGTTATGATAAGAGCATGAAATTTGGAACTAGAAAATCTGAATTTGAAACCCAGGCCTATGATGTATTATCTGTGTAACTTTAAACAACCTTAGGCAGCTAAGTCACAGTGGATAGGGCTATGGACTTAAAAACAGAAAGACCAGAGGTCAAATCTGGCCTCAGACCCTAACTAATCATATGATGTTGGGCAAATCATGTAAACTCCTCCTTGTACCTTATTTTCATGTAAAAGTAGCATTATAATAATATCTACCTCCCAAAGTTGCTGTAAGAATTAAATAAGTAAAAGTGCATTGCAAAACTTTAAACTATTAAAGCTTAAAACTAAGCTAAGATTTTGGACACCCTGTATAAATGATAGTCACTTACTATATTATTCAATAAACATTTATTATAGGTGCTCCCTGTATGCCAGGTACTATGCTAAGCTATATTATTTATATATTATTATTTATATCTTTAGAGATATAAATAAGGCAAAAGCCAATTCCTGCCTTCAAAGAGCTCACAGTCTAATGGAAGAAACAACAGATAGAAATGTACAAATAAGCTATGAACAGGATGTATAGGAAATAATTAACAGAGGGAGGACACTAGAATTAAGAAGGGTTGGGAAAGCTTTTGGTAGAATATAGGATTTTAGCTGGAGCTTAAAGGAATTCAACAGGCAGAGATGAGGTAGAAGAGCTTTCAGTAAATGGAGGGCAGCCTGAAAAAAAAATGCCGGCCCAAGAGGAGTGTCTTGTTCCCGGAATAGCCAAGAGGCCAGTGTCACTGGATTGAAGATTACCTCATGACTAGAAATGTATAAGAACACTGGAAAATATAGGAAAGAACTAGGTTTGGAACACCAAACAGAGGATTGTGTATTTGATCCTAGAAATAAGAGGGACCCAGCAATTTATTGAGAAGAGAAGGTAATGTGGTTGGACCTGCATTTTAGGAAAATCACTTTATTGGCTGAATAGAGGATAGATTGGAGTGGGGAGATACTTAAGGCAGGAAGACCCACCAGCATGCTACTGCCGTAGTCAGGAGTTAGGTGATGACAGTCTGCACCAGAGTGCAATATCAGAGGAGAAAAGGGGAATATTCAAGAGATGTTGCAAACAAAATCAGCTGAGATCTTGGTAACAGATTGGATATAAGGGGAAGAGATGAAAGAGTGAGTCGCTGAGGATGACTATGTTGCCAGCTTACTGGGATGTTTATATTGCTTTCTACAGTAATAAGAAAGTAGGCAGTAGGATTTAAGAGGAAAGATAATGAGTTATGTTTTAGTTATGTTTAGTTTAAGATGTTTATTGGATAACCAGTTTGAGATGTCTGATTATAAGCTGTTAAAGATGCAAGATTGGAGATCAATAGAGAGGAATACATAGATTTCAGAATTGTCAGCATAGAAATTGCAATTAAATCCAGGGGAGCTCATGAGATAAGCAAGTGAATTAGTATAGAAGAAGAGAAAAGGTCTGAGAGAAACCTGCATTTGGAGGGTATGATCTGGATGATGATCCAGCAAAGGATCCTGAAAGAGAGGGAGCAGTAGGAGGGACAAGAATCTGGAAGAGAGGGTGCCTCAAAAACCTAGAGAAAAAAGAATATCAAGAAGAGGATGATCAGTAATGTTAAAGAGTGATTGAAGAGAGATTGAAGAAACTGAGCATTGAGAAGAGGCTATTGGATTTAGCTATTAAGAGACCATTGATAATTTTGGAGAGAGTAATTTCAGAGAAACAATAAAGTCAGTAGCTACATTGTAAGGGGTTAAAAAGAGTGGAAGAGGAAGAAAGTGGAAGTATCTTTCACTATTATTATTATTTTACTTCCATTGTTATTATTATTATTAATTTGCCTCTTGACAGACCTTCAGGACAGCTCTGCACCCACCCCTCTCCCTTAATTGCTGATTTTTCCCTCAGACTTTTCCCTCAGCCATTCTTTATATACGCTGTTTCCAGATCCCTTGACTCCTCTGGACATGTTCAAATCAATGTTCTAAAGGTTTGTGGCTGGAACTTAACACAGTTCCCTCACTATGTCTCAGCATACTTTCCAATTCTTTGATCTCTAAAAAAAGATAGGGTATCCCAAATGTCTTTAAGCTTTCATAATAGCTTAAATGGCTAAATCATTTGGAACAAGCTTTCATAATATCTTAAATGGCTAAATCATTTGGAACATGCTATATATTAATGGAATGAAAAGCTAGTACTTTACATTTTAAAAACACTTAAAGTACAAGAAATATCTATCAGTTTCACAACTCCATGAATTGATACAAGTATTATTAATGCTTTTTACAAATAAGGAAAAAGTTGCAAAGAGATCGACTTGTCAATGGGTTATATAATATTATGTACTTTTATTATGTACCATTTGAACACAACATTTTTAAAAGCTCCATGAGGGCAGGGAAATTTTTTTGTTTGGTTTAGTTTGGTTTATTTTTGTTGTTGTTGTTTTGTTTTGTTTTGTTTTTCCTTTTTGGCCTCTTTTTCTATCTCCAGTGCTTTGCACAATGCGTGGCACATAGTAGACACATAATAGATGTTTATTGAATTGCATTTTTGACTACAACTTCAACCACAGTGACTTGAATGTTGTTGGTGTTGTTTTTTGTCCTTCATTTTCTAAAAGGACCAATAACGTCACAGTTTGCTTCAAGATGGGCAATCACTCTTCACTGCAAATGTCACTTGTTTTAATGACCTAAGTAATGCATAATACTGGCCTAGGTTGTTATTACCAAGTTCTAACCATCTTTAAACCACAAAGCACCATCTATCTGGAATTAGTTCTACCACAGATGTGGTTCTTTACAAAAATCTTAACAGCCTAAGAACCAACCTCTATATCTATCTTGTCAATTAAGGACATATTTCATGGTAGAGCTGGGGCCAGAGCATAAATTAAATCACTTATTTGACCACCATATGGCTCCTCCCCTCTTTTTCCTTCCCCTTAATTTACAAAATGAATTGGATTTATGTGAGGCAGCTACACAAAGTCTTCAGCTGGACTCTCTCTTCCAGAGACATCTAAGTCCAGTTGCAAAACAATAGTGCCCTACATGACCATATAAGAACTGGGAAAGGAGTTGTGGGACTCATCTAACCCTAAAAATTGCCTTGTGACTTGATAATTGGGAATTTGGCCAGCCTACTTTGTAGAAAGCCTCCTCTGTTGAGTTTTCTCTGTGGCTATTACTTCCAAGTCCTTCTAAATCCTTATGTTTCATCATTTTAATACTGATATTTCCATATCTCTCAAATGTGAAACCCAATGAGTTCCCTAACCCATGCTTACTTCCTGTGAGACTTTAGGCAAGTCATTTAAAAGCTTTCTCAGCCATAGTTCTCTCCCCTTAAAATGATAAAACTGGACTATCAGGGGGATCAACTGCAACAGTTCT
>JAJPUD010004329.1:161815-175235 GCA_023553655.1 Myrmecobius fasciatus
CTAAAACATACAAGGTCAGTTTTTACTCAGGATTATTCATAGCCCATATACAAACATTTCTAATTTGTCATTAACTTTTAAGTAGCTAAAATATGTTAGGTATTAGACAGCGATTACATCAAACTCCCTCTAGAATCAAAAATTTCAGTTATAGTGAAACAACTTAGAGATTTTGTCAGATTACTGTTTTAAACATCATAACTTGTTTTATCTGCTACTTTTGCCCCTCTGGTCACTATCAGCCTAGGTTATCCATTCTGCTGAGCAGGTTCTTTCTTTAGTTGAATATCAGTTCTTCAGAAGTCAACATTTAGTGATCTGCTGAAATGCAATAAGCCATGTCCTAGGCAGATGAATACAAAAGCATGGCATGTGAACATAATAGTGTTTTGATTCTCTAAATCTGAGTCTGAGAATAGACATGTAAAGACAGGGGCAAAAAAGGATGTTTTTGGAGTGGAGAGATAAAAGATGAAATATTCTGGGACCTGCATTAGGTAGGGCAGTCCAATAATCTCGGTTCAGGGGTTAAAGTAGTAATAAAACCAACTTTACTCATCAAAGGAAATGAAAAGAATAGATTTCTAAAGTGAAAAGGATATCAAATGTTATCCCCCCCTGGATCAACAGTCACCATGGAAACCAATCAAGTAAATCAGCAATATAGAAAAGCTTTTTCTCACCTGCAGTAGGAACTCAGGTATATCCTCCTACTCTAGTTCCCAAGCATTTGAGCTTTCTATGCTTCTAAGGGCAAAGAAGACAAACTCCCTCTTTCAGTGACTGATCCCTAGAATGCCAGGTATTGGAAAGATCTGCCAAAAGAAAGGGGAGGATGAGGAAGAGACTTCAGCTAACCATGTTGGGAATGCCACATTCCACTCTTCCTCAGAGATTGCCTTGAACCATCCCCACTCCTACCCCTGACCCAGATGTCAAAAGGAACATAGCAAAAAGGAACCCCTTCCACGGAGAAGGAGAGAGAAAGTGGAGAAGAATATCAAAGAAAGGATAGGCTCTCTGCTTAGGGTAGACAGGACAATGGAGAAAAGGCAGAACTTCTCAACAGCCTCCCTGACTAACATCCATAACTCAGGAAAGGCAGTATATGATTTTATAGAATCATAGCGTCACAGAATTATTAGTTATAAAAGGGAACAAAGAGGTTCACTGATCAACCCTCTTCTTTTACTGGTAATAAAAGTCTTTAAATAGTCTGAGACCCAGAATACCGAAGGAATAAAGCCAAGTCCAAAAGCAGGGTGATTTAGCCAAGAGTTGAAAGATCTGGATTTGACTGTTGGTTCCATTCCACACGTGTCAGATCACTTAAGCCTGTCTGGTACTTACTGTGTGACCTTGATCAGTCAGTGATCAGTCAGGCAGTCAGACTAGGCATGAGAGACAGCTGGTGTAGACACAGAGATGGGAGAGCATTATCTTTGTGGAATTGCAATAGGCCAACTTAGTTAGACCATATAGTCATAGAGAAAGGAACTGTGGAAGAAGACTGGAAAGTAAAAAAGTCCATGTTAAAATAGCTTTAAATAATAGACAGAGGAGTTTGCTAAATGACTACAAGTCATTTAGCCTCCAGGATTTTTAGTTTCCTCATCTATAACATAGACTAGACTCCTTCCAGCTCTAGATTTATATTTGAAGACATAAACACTTGAAAACCACGATTATGCAAAATGCTATACAAACAAAAAGTAAAATTAGGAATATATCCTAATTTTGTGTCATCCAATAGAGATCCAGAAATGCCAATGCTCCCACTATGAGATAATCTCCAAAAAACTTATCCAAAAAAACTTCATGGGCACCAAAAATATTGATATCATAGAAGCATAGGCTGACAGAGTGGAGTGAATAGAGAGATCCCATGCTCTAACTTCCCCTTGAATGTAAGCCTTTAGCAAGAGAGTCTCTAGATCAGAAATAATGTTGAGGGTAGTTCCTGAGGCTTGAGAGTCAATGAGTGGAACTTGTAATGAAATGCTTTAGTTATTTAATTAATTCAACAAATATCCATTCAACCAACATTTATTAAGCGTCTACTCTATATATCTATACCAGATCCTAGGAAATATATAAAGTTGTATCCTATTCAATCTTTATATCTTTCCTAGCCCCTACCTTCAGGAGTTACAAAGGAGGTTAGTATGTAGTAGTAATACTGGTAATCGTTGTAATAAGAAATAGGTAGTAGGAGGAGTAATAAAAAAGTAGCAGCATTAAGTAGTATTAAAATAGCAGCAGTATTAAATAGGAGCAATAAATAGTGTAGTAGTAGTAGTAGTAATAGTAATAGTTGTAGAAGTAAGTACTACTAGTGGAAAGTAGTAGTTAATAATAGTAATAATAAATAGTAAGTAATAGGAGTAATAGCAAATAGTAATAGCTTTAGCAACGGTAGTAGTAAGTACTAGCAGTAGTAATCAAATACTGCTAGTACTTAATAGTAGTAATACTAAGTAGTAGTTGTATTAATAGTAGGTACTAGTAGCATTAATAAATAGTAATAGAATAAATAGTAGTAGTTTGCAGGTGTAGTGAGCAACAATAATAATAAATATGACTAGTACTGGTAACAGTAAGTAGTAAATAGTAGTAATAATAAGCAGTAGTTAATAGTAGTAAGTACTACTAGTAGGTAGTAGCAAATAGTAGTAGTAATAATTAATAATAGTAAGTAGTAATATGTAGTAGGAAATAATCATTGTAATAGAAAATGGTAGTAATAGCTGTTATTGTAAGTCATTCTTATTTCTCTAGCATGTTAAGTTGGCAAAGACCTCTCCTCATAGCAATACTATAAAGTATAATAGCAGGTATTATCCCCACTTTATAGATGAGAAATTGAGTGATTTGTCTATGGTCCTTCAGCTAATAAGCATTTTCATGTAATTTGTCCAAGATTTTGTGGCTCTAAGTCCAATATGATATACAATAGTACATGATGATTGCATTATGAAGTCCAGTAATGATGAAGATTTGCCTTAGAAAGTTTGAGGGAGAAGAGTATTAATCATAGATTTAAGGGAGGAAGTGGCATTTGAGTTCAGCTTTTAAAGGCTGGATAGGACTTCAACAGGAAAAGGACAGGGAAAGCACTTAAGACATAAGAAATGGTGTCAGCAAAGGCATTGATATAGGAAGGCACATAGCATGTTCAGAGTGCATCACCAAAGGAACTTGTGATGGAAAAAAAAAAGATCAATGCAATCTGTCCAATCCAGGAGAAACAATAAAAGAGGAGGGCAAAGCTCCCATCATTCATTCTAGTTCTGGTTGTAATACATTGACAAAGTCTAGTAATAGAATATTCCATGGCACAGGTGAGCAATATGGCATAGGGGGTAGCAACATGATAGAAGTCTTACATTTAAAGTCAAGGTAGCTGAGTTCAAATCTCAACATTGCCATTTACTATTTATATATAAATATACATATTTATATATAACTATATATAATGTTTATATATTACTATTTATATATTATACCATCCAACCTCTGTGAGACTCAATCAAAAATCAGACTACCTGGCATTTAAGGACTGTCCCACCCCAAAATCTGCATGATCTTATGTCACTGTCCCCACATCTGGGTTTTCCCATGTGTAGCTTAATATACATGTTCCTCCAAGAAGCTAGGATGAATGACCCACAATAGTTTTTACTTGTCCCTGATGGGAATCAAGATCTACCTGCCTAAAAAGTAAAATTTTTTTTCACGTTTTTCTCCTTTTCATTCTTTCAGTGAACTCCCACCCAATTCTACCTTGACATGGGAAGAAGTGTGTCGGCCCTGGGTCCCTGGCTCACGAAAACTGATGGCTACCCTGAATTGTGATGCCTTGAGACACGTGTATGGGGAACTTGATTTAGAGATTCAAAGAAGGCGATAGGTGCAGATCTGCAAGGAAGAAGGGGGAAACAGCTCCTCCTTGTCTTGGTTAAGAAATTCTGATGCAAAATAGGCCAGATCTTATTTTATCTTAGGTGCCAGCACATTACACATTTGAGAAGGCAAGGTCAAGAATGAAAAGGGCTGGTATGTGTTCGACAGCCACAGAGAGCTCTCTACCACACTTTTCCAAATTCTGCCTCCTCAGTCTGGAGGTGCATACAGACAGACTAGAGGGATCTTGAATAATTCCAACTTCTAAAGTGTTCTGAGCATTCACTTTAATTAAACTCTAATTAAGCTCTAATAGCTCATCAAACTAAAAGTTATCATTTATCATGGCAAATGGCTCAGACTCCATTAATCAGAGGAATTTTCTAAACCAAGTAATTTGCCTGTGACCTGATTTGATTTCAGACAAGATTTCCAGTGCCCAGGGAAGTAAATCTACAAATGAAGAGAGAAAGATCCTCCAAGAAGACACACACACACACACACACACACACACACACACTTTGATCCAAGTTCTTGTTTTTTGCTTTCTGCCCATGAATATTTCTCACCACAACTCCCACCACAGGTCACAACATTAAGGGTTATAAGAGGGGAAGGGCTTCCAAAGAGTCTCCAGTACCTACTGCAGAGGGACTGGCTGCCAAATTTCACAGGTTAACTGTATGAAAAGACATGGCTAAGTCTACATTTATGAGGAATGTAATCACCTGAAGATGAGGAAGCAAGGACAGCACTCAGCCCTTTTAAAACAAGACAGCTTTAAAACAAGACAGCTTTATTGTGCTTTTGATAAGAGATGTCAAACTGCAGCCTCATGCACAGGAGCCTTTTAGCTCCTAGAGTTAATGAATTTTGGTTATAAAGTACTAAGATAGGTTTTTGTAGTGTGTAGGATCTGTCTCACTATTTTAAATTCACATTTTGTTCATTTTTCCTGAATTATTCACCTCCTCAGAAATTCAAGCCCTAGAAATCCCATAGAGCCATGTCAACTAGGCAAATGCTGTGGAGGGAGTGGTGACTTTGGGAGCTCAGCATAGATGGAGAATTGATTCCTACTAAATCTCTTCAGTCATTTGTATCTTTCATCCAGTAACCTCAGCTAGTTCTGGGATGCTGAAACTTTATATTTACTCAGTCTTGCAAATGACTACTAGCTTTCAGGAAAATAAATAAGAAAATGTTGCATTTATTCGTTTTATTCCCTGAGGAAAATAGTACAATTGGACTAGTATTTAATTTGCAATGGTGGTTTATGTTAAAAGTCTACCAAAATGTCCAAGAGAATAATCTAGATCAGCAGACTCTTATTCTTATCAAAGCTGTATAGCAGGATAGAGAAAAGGGGTGGAGGATCATAAAAGGCAGAATTGCATGCTCTGGTGCACATAGCCACCAGTGAAAGAAAACTGGGTCTTGGATGCCCTACCCAGACACCTAGTCATAAGTCCTCCAAGAGCATTAGTTAATCAAAGCTAAGGCTTTTTTAAATCATTTTTATTAAGCAGTCTCTAGAGCTTCTGCTGAACCTTTTAGTATCCAAATTTCTAAAAGTTTTTGCTTTGCTACAAACCAGCTTGACTTTATATGCTATTATTCATTTGCATGTTCTAATTAACCAGAATGTAATAGAAATTTAAAATAAAGTTCATCTGATTATACCTGCATGCAGCACAAGGGTTCCTCATTTTATTTCAGATCCAGCAGACCACCAGCCGCTCCTGCTTTTGTCATAAAAGTCTGTCTGACAGCAAACAGTCTGCAGTAAATGCAAACTATTTTAGTGGTAAGAGCCAAAAAACCTTTTTGCTCCCTGACTCTACACCTATGCAACTATGGACATGTGTCTTTGTGCCTCAGTTTGTTAAAGGAGAGGATTGCACTAGATAACAACCTTTGAGATCTTGTCAGCATTTAAAAGCCATGATGATATAAGTCCTCCTTGCAGGGGAGGGTGGGCAGGAAATCTGCATAGCAGGCCTTTCCCTTTTCAAGAAGATGGTAAAACATGTTAGTCGTTGTTTTCCTTGTTGGGATCCCAATAATCTTATTTATTAATAGAGGAAGTTCATATGTTAAGGACAGAGAACAGCAACACTCATCAGAATTTATAGATGGGCATGAGAGAAATTTCTCAAAAATAAGGTAAGGAAATGGCAAGCCAGTGCCAGTAATGAAACAACAAAAAAATAAATCAACATCAAGCAAGAGTCCAAACCAATTTGCTGGCCCCAGTTTGATGCTATTGACCAAGGGTACCTTGGAGACAGGATGGGGCCAGAGGGTTTTCTCCCAGGTTGCCAAAGTTAGAGAACATCTGTGGCATAGAAATAATGGACTTCTGACAGCATAGGAAAAAATGAGTAATTAAAATGAAAAACTATTAAAATAGGATAAATTCCTTTCCCTACCCCATTCTGGTCTTCCCACATCCTCAAGTGAGGCTAGAAAAAGATCTTAATTTAGAAAGGTCAAGGTCATCAACAAGAGCATGTAATATTCACAAATAGAATTTGTGGATGGAAAAAAGGCAATGTGACCTCCTGGGCAGAAAAAAGGTGTCCAAATCAGGAAGATGTGGCTGCAAGACCTGCCCCTACCCCGACACATACAAACAAACATACAGAACCTTTCAGTGTTGGGCAGTCCTGAAATGGAAGGTACCAACCTGCCTTGTAGAGGAAGTTCTATTCCAATGAAATCACAGGTCCAATCCCTATCCTTTCGTGAGAAAAATGAAGTTTCCTCACGCCTCATTAGTCTGTAAGTTGGAGTTAACTTCTGCATTGTTTTTTGTTCCCTACATCCTTTTGCATTATGTATCTGTCTGTCTGTCTATCTATCTATCTTTCTATTGATATAATATATCAAATAGATAATACTATAATAGATAAATGGGAGACAAAATATAGACCTGCAGGCCAAATACAACCTGCTACCTACTTTTGCATGACCCTGAAGCCTGTAGATTGTGAATTTCTATTTTAAATACCTGGCAGAGGATAAAAGAAACAGATTATGCACCAAGTCCACTAAATTCCCTCCAACACTAATAAAAGATTAACATTTCGGGGGGGGGGGGGAAGAGTACATAAAACCCAGACTGTGTTTAACTTTGCCTTTCTCTGCTCCAACCCTAAGAGGTAACCCTTGGCCTTAGCAAGTAATTAACACTACAAAGACTAAAAAAAACACCAAAAAATTTGTTTGCTATTGCCATCTCTGATGATCTAATTACCTGATAAATTTAATAACTCACATTTCTATAGCTCTTTAAAGTTTACAGAAAACTTCCCTCATCACCACCCTGTGAAGCAGGTAGTACCACTATTGCTATCCCTATTTTAAAGTTGAGGAAGCAGCCCCCATAATCACATACCTAGCCAGAGGGAGAACTGAGATTTGAACCTAGGTCTCTCAAGTTCCCTGATCCCAAGTATTATATTACTTCTCCTGTCTAATATAGGGCCTCTTATTTCAATCATTATTATTGATAACTATGCTATATTAGAATAAATAACATTTTGGCTATGACATATCACTGAAGGAGGAACCCATATTTCTCATATTATAGATGCATTTGAGTTTTGGAAGATAAATGGAAACAACATCTTAAAACCAGAAAGTAAAAATTTTTTGAAGGTCTTCAGATTTCCTAGTCACTAAACCAGGTAACTTAAGGACAGCCACCATCCACATTGGACATCATCCTGCCTGTTTTATCATCAGCTAGTCCTAAGCATCCAGAATAAAGTTGAGAGTACAGAAAAGCAGCTGGGAAGCTCTACAATCCCATTAAAAAACAAAGGATTTCCTATCCCCTTTCCACCATGTAGCCAGAGCTGACTGATATGCTTGATCCCAATTTTGTTTTCTTAATGTCTATATTTATATATTAGACACAGAAGACTGAGCTCATGCATTGTTCCCCTGTCTTGGTCATAACCAGGAATTCAATATTTATGGCTCTAATAAAGAAATCTGCCTTATATGTGGATCGTTAAAAGAGAATGCTTGATTTTTTCAATAACACCACAATTAACTCTATTGAGTGTACAATACTGAAAACCCATACAGATCAACAAAATGTTATTATTGACTCAAATTGAAAAATAAGAAGAATGCAATAAAACTTTCTGAGAAAAAGCAACAACAGGATTTAACTATATCTTCTCTAGCAAAAATGAAACAAACAGTGGAGGCCATTAGCTGTGTAATTTGAACTGAAAGTCCTAGTTTTGAATTTTCAATACATAATGGAAACCTTATGTATGCACTCCTCATCTCTGACTAGTTATTGCCCCATGAACAATGTATGATTTCATCAACACAGAAAGCTCATTGTGATAATTCCTTTCAGCAATAGAGTTCTAAGCATATTTATAATTTGGTAGAGAATTACTAAACAAGATAATTTGCAATCACGAATCACAGCACCTATTATTGTGTTATAAGAAATGACAAGCAGAATGCTTTCAAAAAAACCTGGAAAGACTTAGATGAACTGATATAAAGTGAAGTGAGCAGAACAGGAGAACACTGTAAACAGTAACAGGAATACAGTTTAATGATCAGCTGTGGATGACTTAGCTATTCACAGCAATATAAGTATCCAAGACAATTCTAAAGGACTCATGATGAAAAACGTGATCAACTTCCAGAGAAAGAACTGATGGAGTTTGAGTGTAGATTAAAAGATACTACTTTTTACTTTTTAAATTTTTCTCAAGAACTTACTTATGTTTTCTTTCATAACATGCCTAATATGGAAATATATTTTAGCTGACTGCAAACCTATTACCTATATCAAACTGATTTCCTTCTCAAGGAAGGGAAGGGGAGGCAGAGAGGGAGAAAATTTGGAACTCAAAATTTTAAAAATGCATATTTTCTTAAAGGGGCATTCAGGCAATGCAGTTGATAAAGCACTGGCTCTGAAGTCAGGAGGACTTGACTTCAAATTTGGCCTCAGACGCTAGCTGTGTGAATTTAGATAAGTCACTTAACCCCCACTATTTCCCAAAAACAAACCAAAAAATGTTAAAAATTATTTTACATGTAATTGGAAAAAAATATTTAACAAACAAAAGAATTATATCATCATTCCAGAGTTGGGAAAGAACTCAAAGGCTATCTCATGTCATCACTTCATTTTTTCAGATGAGATATTGAGGCTCAAAGGAATCAAGTGACTTGCCCAGTTTCTCATGACTAATTGATATTGGTGGCAGAAACCCAGGTCCTCTCGACTACAAACCCAGAAATCTATCCATGTGATACTCTGTTACTTGTATCATCTACTAGGTATTTAAATTTCAGGGATTTCTCTGTCTGAAGGACAAGGATAGGGAGTACCTCTGTATTCTACCCAGGGCTTAGTGACCTTTTAGTACTCAATATATGCTAAATAAAAATTAATTATGAAGGATGTACTGCATTTGCATCTTGCAAAGACACATTTCAGACATTTCAGTATCCAGGAAAATGATATGCTGATCATTATTGTTATGAAAATTTATTAACACTGACAGTGAGCCCAACCCCATAATGAATCTAGAGAAGAAAGACATGGTTCCAGAGCAAGTAGTCAAATAAAAGAGTGATACTGGAATTACTAGACATCCCAAGAAAAGACCATAGTCTCCTGCAAACCCCAGCTTTTGATCCCAAATTTTCCTTCTGTGTTGCCTCAAAAATTTCCCTTTTTCACAGCTGACTATTATTAGTTTCTTGAGTCTTCTCTTGCTTACCTAAATACATTGAATTGTGGAGACCTTTTGGTGGATATTATCCCTCCACATCCTTGCCTCCATTGTCCTATTGATGGCCTACTTATTAAAAGATGATGGAGAAGTTAGATGGCACAGTGAATAGAGCATTGGTCCTGGAATCAGGAGGACCTGAGTGCAAATCTGATCTCAGATACTTACACAATTCAAGCAACAACTCAGGAATGTGACAGTCAGGGATGGGACAATTGACCATCTTTGAGAAAATAGTTTCAGTAAAATAGTTGAAAAAGAAGACAAATTGCAAAGGAATAAGAGAGAAATAAAGAACTTGAGTCATCAAGACTAAGTTGCTCCTTCTAGAATTACCACAGTGAAAGAAGAGATCAGGTGATAGCTTAAGAGGTAGTAGGACTAGGACAGGTTTATCATTTTGGCTTTTTTTAGGACTGGGGAAATATAAGTGTGTTTACACATAGAAGAAAGTTTTAAAAGAGAGAACTTAAAGCTGTAAAAGGAAAAATGGAAAAATAGATGGGGGATATGAGAAGGAATCAAAGGCAGTGGTTGAGGGGGCAGGAAGAGATCACAAGATCATAAATGGATATCTGGAAGTAACTTCAGAGGTCATTGGGTCCATTCCCCTCATTTAGCAGCTAAACATAACTAGAAGTTAAGTGGCTTGTTTAAGGTTCACAATTAGTAAATATCTGAGAAGGGTGTCCAACCCCGATCTTCCTGACAAATCCAAAGCTGTATCCACTATATCATGCTTAACTTCATAATAAAAATAGGAGGGAAGAAGTAGAAATGCATTACAGTACAGATACATTTTAAGATGAGGAGTAAAAGAGCTAAAGTTGCTCCCATTCTATCATTTTCCCATCTAGAAAACCAGATAACCACAGCATGAGTTCTTTAGCAGTCCCTCGGTGAAAACCAGTGTCCTTTAAACATTTGCCAAGATTATAGCTCAGACCAAGCTTAAAGAGATCATAGCTTTCCATAGCAACTTTCCTTTGGTATGGTTTCCTTGGTAATCTCTATA
Organism: Myrmecobius fasciatus; assembly: GCA_023553655.1. Lineage (NCBI taxonomy): Eukaryota > Metazoa > Chordata > Mammalia > Dasyuromorphia > Myrmecobiidae > Myrmecobius > Myrmecobius fasciatus. The sequence continues at coordinate 172,517 of JAJPUD010004329.1, forward strand.
TAAACTTACACAATTTGGTTGATTGTCACTGTAATTTGCTTTGCTACAAATAGAAGAATTTTGAAGCATTTCTGGGCAGCTTATCTAAGCAACTCTTTTTTGTCTTGTAAATTAGAGTGATTCTTGTTGGTATAGCTCCAAATGGCTTCTCCATTTGGAGGTCTGGCCAGTATATGGTAAAGGACTCATACACCAGTGACATCCTGACTACCACCATTACCTGGAATTTTTCATTAGTCTTCACTAAAAGCCCTCTTTCCTGATTTTCTAGTAGCCATCAGTGCTAACCTGAACACCAAGGACTATTAGTTAGCAAAGGATTTTGGGCCAGGACACATTTTCCCACAGCCCTTAACCCCATCACCTATTTATGTTCATACGGGTGTTGGTGTGGATCTGAATGTATTTAGTGCTAGAGAGTCTAGATGAAAAGCAACAGCTCATACAGAGATGGCTTTAATAAACCTTATTGCTACTCACAAGGGAAGGGAGAGAATAGTTATTACCGAGAATGGTCTCATTGTATGGCCTCTGTGTTTGCAGTGACTAGCATACAGAGAGAGGGGGGAGAGGGGGGGAGGGGAAGAGAGAGAGAGAGAGAGAGAGAGAGAGAGAGAGAGAGAGAGAGAGATAGATGAAGGGGTACCATTTTTGGGTCAAATGCCAGAGCCCCTTAGGGCTCAAACTGATATATCATTTCAGACAAAGACTCAGTAAAATATCAATGGAAAACTGCCCTGTTATTGACAGGACCAATGAAATGAGAGTATTTCCTAAATCAGGGCAGCCAGATGGCCCAGTGGATAGAGCACTGTCCTGGAATCAGGAAGACTAGTCTTCACAAGTTCAAATCTAACCTCAAACACTTACTAAGTGTGGGATCCTGGTCAGATCATTTAACCCTTTGTCTCAATTTCTTTATCAATAAAATGAGCTGCAGAAGGAAATGGCAAACTACTGCAGTATCTTTGACAAGAAAACCCCAAAATGGGATTATGAAGAGTAGGACACAACTGAAATAATTGAACATTTTCTAAATTGCATAATAGTTAATAATTAGTCAATAAACCTTTGTTACTATGTGCCAGCCACTGTGCTAAGCACTGGAGATAAAGAGAAAGGCAAAAGATATTCTTTTCCTTTAAGGAATTCACAATCTAATTAGAGAAGTAGCAAGCAAACAAATTTGATATGTATTATACATATATGCATACACATAGTATGTATAAGAACACACACAAAATACATGTTTATATATAAAGATGTACTCATGAATGATAAATAGAAAATAATTAACAGAGGAAAAGCTCCAGAATTAAAAGATTTCTGGTTAAAGGTGAGATTTTAGCAAGAACTTGAAGTAAATCAGAGAATCCAGGAGGCAGAGATGAGGAGGAAGACAGTTCCAGGCATGGGAGACAGACAGTGAAAATATCATGTTATTGAAAGTCTTAGATGAGAAACAGCAAAAAGTTTAGTGTTCCTGAATCAAAGATCATGTAAAAGTATATAAAGTGCTTGAATACTGGAAAGGTGTGGAAGAAGGGGAAAGGGAGAGATTATAAAGGTCTTTGGTGCTAAGCAGAGGATTCTATATTTGATCTTGCAGGTGATAGGAAACCATTAAAGTTTGTTGAATGAGGGGGAGGGAGGCCTGACATGGTCAGACTTGCACTTTAAGAATATCACATTGTCAGCTGAATGACGAGTGGGCTGCAATGGGGAAGCACTCATGGCAAGCAGACCAACCATCAGGATAATATTGCAACATTCAGTCCATGAGGTGTTGAGAGCCTGTACCAGTATGGTAGCAGGGGAGAAGGGGTGTATTCAAGATATTTTGCAAAATGAAATTGACAGGCCTTGGTTACAGAATGGATATGGAAGGTGAGAGATAATAAGGAGTTGTGGATGACAACCAGTTAGTAAGATAGAACATTGGAATGATATTGGTACATTTGACAGTAATAGGAAAATTTGGGAGAGGGGAGGGTTTAGGGAGAGAAAGAATGAGTTCAGTTTTTAAACACATGGAGTTTAAGAAGTATTACATTTGAAATTCAACAACTAAAAATATTTGAGACATCTGAAAGGCAATTGGAGATGAGAGACTACAGGTCAGCAGAGAAGTTCAAGGTAGGTAAGTAAACTGAGAATCATCAGCATAGAGATAAAAACTAAATCTGTGGCGTCTAATGTAGCAGTTGCTGTATTTCAAAGTGAAGAAGTATTGAAGGAGGAGAGAAGAGGTCAGAATCCTGTAGAATATCAACAGTGAGCATGGCCTGGAGGAAGATCTAACCAATGAAACTAAGATTGGTCAAATACAGAAAATGAGAACAAAGAAAAAATAATATTTCAAAAATCTGGAGAGAAGAGAGAATCAAGAAGAGCATGAGGCATGAAGAAGGATGAAGACTGCAAGTAAGGAGCTTAACCCTAATTGTGCCAATCTAACAAGAAGCTGTGAAGGAGGAAGCTAATTGACAACCAGTTTCTGATTTTTATTAGCCTTCATATAATAATCCCAGAAGGCTAACATCATATGAAAACAAACCAAAAAAACCCTTCATTCAAGGAAGTAAGGCAGGAAGGAAAGGAGGGAGGGAGGGAGGGAAAGAAGGAGGAAGGGAGGAAAGGAAGGAAGGAGAAAAAGAAAGAAAGAAAGAAAGAAAGAAAGAAAGAAAGAAAGAAAGAAAGAAAGAAAGAAAGAAAGAAA
>JAJPUD010004329.1:175635-197508 GCA_023553655.1 Myrmecobius fasciatus
AAAGAGAAAGAAAGAAAGAAAGAAAGAAAGAAAGAAAGAAAGAAAGAAAGAAAGAAAGAAAGAAAGAAAGAAAGAAAGAAAGAAAGAAAGAAAGAAAGAAAGAAAGAAAGGAAAAAAGGAAAAAAGGAAAGGAAGGAAAAAGAAGGAAAGGAAGGAAAAGAAAGAAAAAGAAGAAAAGGAAGGAAAAGAAAGAAAGAAGGAAAGAAATATCTTAGGTGGCATGCATGTTGCACACTGGTGTAAGTGCCTCTGATGTCTACAAGCTCTTGCTTAAGGGAATCAACAAAGGCTTAGGAAAAAGAAAGAGTGGAAGAACGAAGGAAGGGAAGGAGAGAGGGAAAGAAGAAAACAAACATCCATGTCCAATACAGTTGATCTATAATTCAAAGAATTCAATATATGGTTATGCTTCCCCACAGACCATCCCAAGAGGAGCATGAAGAACAAATAAGGTATATTGTGATCTTTAACAGTGTAATGGATAGATCTGAAGTCATAGGACTGCTCTTCCAATGCCATCTCTATTAATCACTCTTTGCTACTGTGGGCACATTTTTATGGATTTCCATTTCATGTAGTAAATGAAGTTACTGAACTAAACGGACTTTAAGATTCTTTCAACATCTGAATTCTATGATCTCAGTGTACTCCTTTGCCAAGATGCCAGTCTTTTTGGTGGATCTACTTTTAACCCTATCACAAAAGGATATCAGAGACCGGATAATGTCAGGGGGACCGATTTTCTGCAGATATGGCACTAATTATAAACCTGCCAGCTGAAACTGGGAAGAAGACCTGAATCCAGCATTCAGCTGAGGCTGAGGAGGATTAAGTTCCCCAAAGAAACTGAAGTAGTTTCTGACCTCAAAAAACTACAATCTGTTAGGGGAGACAATATGTACATACAATGATATAGCTATTGACATAATTATCTATACATGTACAAAATAAATATAATATAGATAACAGATAAAACAGATAATTTATACAAAATATGTTTATATAAAATATTTGATAGATACTATATCTTAGATGGCATATATGTTGCACATTGGGATAAGTGCCTCTGATTTCTACAAGCTCTTGCTTAAGGGACTCAGCAAGGACTTAGGAACTTGCAATAGCAAGTCCCAACCCACCTATCTACCATCCAGTTCCTGCCACAGAAAGCATCTCTGCCATCAGACAGTTTCAGGTGCTGAGTTCTTTGGTTCATAGTGTGTCTTGTTTAATGAGCTGACTCAGACTTCAAAATGAGCAGAGTCTTTATGCAAAGTGTCACCTCAGCACACATGCATCCTCAAGGGCTGGGCATCTCCTCAATCAAGTAAGGAGGTGTCCTTGCTCTGTGCTATATGACCACCCTTGGTCTTCATCTTTCTCTAAAAGAGTGATGTGCCCAATCATTTCTGTCCCTGTTAGAAGAGTAACTCACACTCAGATGCTGCCAGTATCTCCTGTCGCTATGACCACCATGTTTTCTCTGGGAATTCTCTCCACTTAGCACTATTCTCTATTGGTCTGCAACCAGGTGTTGTTATATCTCTGATGTTCACTAAGTATTGGCTGCCCACTTTTGTTATTTCAGGAGCCCAGATGGAGTTCTCTTCTTCTTCTTAAGTGGAACAGAGGACTCTGCCATATGTTTAGATTGGTGGAATTTCCAGAAGTCTGAGGCATCCTGTTTTCATTAGACACCAGGTGGTTCAAGAAGAAATTAGAAAGCAAGTGAGGGTCTTGACATTTGGGACTGACGAAAGGCTTTGGACTACTCTGGAAGGAGTTGACACCATGCTCAGTTTCCCCAATATTAATGAGTTAAGCAGTACCCTCTACCTCTGAAGTTTCTAAGTTAAACCATGTTCCTTTGGCATAATACATGTCATGTACTCTTTTTCTTATCATCATCATCATCATCATCATCATTATTATTTTCATGTTTTAAGATAGATTTTATGTTTTAGGGCTCTTGGCCACCATGATTAATCAAGAGCAGAAAAATGGTTAGAAGTGCTAACCAGCTAGTGGTTAGTCTTGTAAGCTGTCATTCATAACTCCCATGGAGATCTAACACAAATAGAATTGCAAGTGTCAATAAATAAATGTGTGTGTGTGTGTGTGTGTGTGTGTGTGTGTGTGTGTAAAGTTTTATAGAGGAAGGGTCTTAAACAAGGAAAGAAAACAATAAAAACAAAACTTATTAATTAGAAACATAATTATAATATATGTTATATATAAGTATAATTTATAATAATAAAATAATATAATTAGAAAATTAAAATTAGAAATATGCAATATGCATTGTATATGCATATATTTACATATATATGCATTTATGTATAATATACATCTGTATGCATATATGTATACACATTTATGTATTTAATATTTTAATATAAACATTTTTTATTTGATTTTTACCTAGTGACTAAAAGAGAATGAAAAGAAAAAGGGTGCCATGAGGAGGCTCCACTCAGGTTTCACAGAGTCAGAATTACTCCTATTTCTCAAGCCAGAAGTATAGAATGGGAAATACCAGTGTGCAAGGACCATGGAAGGAAACTGGGTTTTTATCCACACTGGCTGCATGAGAAGGCTGTTAACTTAGTTTTCTTACCACCAGATGGAGCAAGAGAGTCTTCTGTTTTACAAGTAAAGCTGACCCTCACCCCTGCCCCCCACATTTATGCTGAATGCTTATCATCCCAAAATGTTCTCTCATTTATAATAGGTCCTAAGTGTCAAGGTTTGTCTGGTCAGTAAAAAGATAGCCACTAAAACTGATAGCAAGACAAGCTCCCTCTATGACCAAGGTGACATTCATATTCCCATAGAGCATAACAGAAGCCAGTTCTGTGCAGCAATATCACTAGTCTAAATTCCCCCCATTGGCACTTAGGACTTTTGAGTTGTTTCCTGTGAAATGATAGCCCTCTAGCTCTTTTTAAAGATTTGTATATGCCTTATTTATACTCCAAGATGGATGTCTACCATTTTCACATTTGTCAAAGCATATAAGCATAAGCCCAAGGACCCAGGGAAATTAGAGCAAAAATAAATGATGGTGGGAGAAAAAAATTGGATTTCTTATGGCTCAGTAGAGAAGAACTATTCTTGTTCCATGCATGTGCTTCTGCCCTTGTTATTGGTCACAACAGCTCTTGTGAATAAACAAGGCAATTAGATAAAAAATGTCTTCAGGTCAATTGGTCTACCACTGTCTTCATGTCCTTTTAGACTTAACTGCAAACATTTAACTATGTGTCTTCCCTTTCCTTGTCTCCCAAGGGAAGCACTGGAGTCTTATTTTCTCTTCCTAGTCACTTTCACTCACATGTGTTTCCTTAGTGCTTATGAAAGAAGTTAGAGAAGTGACAAGACCTAAAGTGACAATGTGGTTTAATGTGAGAAAGGATGAAGTCTCAAACCTGTAACACCTCTGCTAGCTTTAAGTCTATGGATCTATTTAAGTAGCATGAGAAGAATTTAGGGAAGAGAATGAGATAAGAATCCAAGCGCTAGAACAAGGTACAAGGTACATGGCAATTAGGAAAGAGGGGCTTGATCACAATGTCCAATTTAAGAACCTTGCTGCTAAAGTTAGGGCACAAGTTCAGAGAACTAACCTGAAAGTCTAGTAATAATACAGAGGCAATAACACTGTACTAGGAGCCAAGAAACTCAGATTCTAGTCATTACCTTGTAACTGCCATGTGGCAGCCACGGGCTAGGTGTCCAGTAGACAGAGTGCTGGATCTGTGTTCAATCTGGTCTCAGACACTAGATAAGTCACTTAATCATATTTGCCTCAACTTCCTCATCTGTAAAATGAACTTAAAAAGGGAATACTACACTACTCTAGTATCTTTGTCAAGAAAACCCCAAATGGGATCACAAAGAGTCAGACATGACTAAAATGACTGAAAAACAACATCAATAATGATAACTGACTTTCTTTTAGTACTTTATAGTTTACAAAGCACTACATATGCATTATTTCATATGTGATCTTCCCAACCATACTGGGACGCAAGTAGTACATATATTATCCCTGTTTTGCATTTGGGAAAACTAAGGCTTAAGAGGGTAAATAACTTGTTCAAGATGTCATAGCTAATACATTACAGAATTAGTATTCAAACCAAGGTCCTTTAATTCCAAATTAAATATTCTCTCTGCTAGATCACAACAAAAAGATATTTAGATTTGAATTTAAAAAGGCAGAAGCAACAGCAAAATAGCAATTATACTCTATTCTAAATTACTCTTTGCTATGCATGCCTTCCTTGGTGGTTGTGATAATGATATTTCTAACCTCTCTCCATGCAGTTCCACACCAACATCATTACTACACCATGATTTTATTACATTCAATTTGCATTCACTATAAAACCTTTCCATTTTACTCTCTTAAATATTGCAGGAAAGGAAAGAATATATATGGAAAAAGAATATATGGAAAGTATACTTAAACATGGGGTAGGGGAAGGAAGGAAGGATCTTTACTCAGTGGCCTATGTCCAAAGCCCTTATACTAGGGTTTCTTTAATTTTTTGTGTCATGGACTGCTCTGACAGTCTGGGAAAACCTATGGACCCTTTTTAAAATAATGCTTTTAAATGCATCAAATAAAATACAAAGGGCTACAAAGGAAACCAAACATATTGAAGTATAGTTACCCACATCTTTTTTTTTTTGAATTTTCAAATCTTAGGTTAAGAAATTTTTCTACCTAAAGGCTGTTTACCCTTAAGGCATTTGGTTGGATTTCTGTCAACAGAACTTCAGTTTAGTTTGAGTCCTGCAGGGTTCATAAATTGATTGCAAAAAGTTGAAATGTTTCATTTGAAGAAAATGCCCAAAACTTTCTCCATAGTTTAAAGCTTCTGCTTTCCTACCTATCTTTGCCAATAAATGTTATTACCTTTGATTTTCTTAACAATCTTCCTTTAGCCCATCAATTGGGAAATGACTAAACAAGTTGTGATATGTGATTGTGATGGAAAAACCTAGAAAGATTATATGAACTGATGAAAAGTGAAGTGAGCAGAACCTGTAAAACAATGTACAAAAAAACAGCAATATTGTAAGGATGATCAACTGTGAATGACTTAGCTATACTTAGCAATACAATGATCCAAAATAATTCCAAAGAACTCATGATGAAAAATGCTACCCACCTCTAAAGAAAGAATGAATGGGGTTTCAATGCAGAACAAAGCACATCTTTTTTTAAACTTTCTTTATAATTAGTTTTTTGTTTGTGTTTTTGTTCACAACATGATTAATATGAAAATATCTTTTGCATTACTGCAAGGGTATAATCTATATCAAATTGTTTGTCTTCTTAAGGAGGGAAGAGAGCACTGAGGGAGAAAGAAAATTTGGAATTCAAATTTAAAAAAAAATAGATGTTAAAAGATCAAGAATTTCAAGAGAATTAATGAAAAAAAATACCAATTAAGGTGGCTTAAGTGTGCTAGACTTAAAACTATATTATAAAGCAAAGGTCATCAAAACCATTTGGTACTGGCTAAGAAATAGAGTAGTCTATCAGTGGAATAGGTTAGGATCATAGGACAAACTAGGCAATAACTATAGCAATCTAGTGTTTGACAAACCGAAAGACTCCAGCTTCTGGGATAAGAATTCACTATTTGACAAAAACTACTGGGAAAATTGGAAACTAGCATGGAAGAAACTAGACTTTGGCCCACACCTAATACCACATAACAAGATAAAGTCAAAATGGGTTCATGATTTAAACATAAAAAGTGACATTATAAGCAAATTAGAAGAACGTAGGATAGTTTACCTCTCAGACCTATAGAGAAGGAAGGAATTTATGTCCAAAGAAGAACTAGAACTCATAATTGAACACAAAATAGATAATTTTCATTATATTAATTTAAGAAGATTTTGTACAAACAAAACTAATGCAGACAAGATCAGAAGGGAAGCAATAAATTGGGAAAACATTTTTACATTTAAGGGTTCTGATAAAGGGCTCATTTCTAAAATATATATTTGTATATATTTTATAAGAATTTAAGTCATTCTCCAATTGATAAATGGTCAAAGGATATGAAAAAACAATTTTCAGATGACAATTTTCAAATCAAGACAACTCTGAGATACTACTACACACCTCTCAGATTGGCTAAGATACAGGAAAAGATAATGACGAATGTTGGAGGGGATGTGGGAAAAGTGGGACACTACTGCATTGTTGGTGGAACTGTGAATGAATCCAGCCATTCTGGAGAGCAATTTGGAATTATGCTCAAAAAGTTATCAAACTGTGCATACCCTTTGACCCAGCAGTGTTTCTATTGAGCTTATATCCCAAGGAGATCTTAAAGGAGGGAAAGGGACCCATATGTGCAAAAATGTTTGTGGCAGCCCTTTTTGTAGTGGCTAGAAACTGGAAACTGAGTGGATGCCCATCAGTTGGAGAATGGCTGAATAAATTATGGTATATGAATGTTATGGAATATTATTGATTTGTAAGAAACAACCAGTAGGATGATTTCAGAGAGGTCTGGAGAGACTTGCATAAATTGATGCTGAGTGAAATGAGCAGAACCAGGAGATCATTGTACACAGTAACATCAATATCATATAACGATCAATTGTGAAGAACATGACTCTTTCCCACAATGAGGTGACTGATGCCAGTTCCAATGATCTTGTGAGGAAGAGAGACATCTACACCAGAGAGAACTGTGGGAAATGAATGTGGATCACAACATAACATTCTCACTCTTTTTGTTGTTGTTCTCTTGCATTTTGTTTTCTTTCTCATTTACTTTCTTTTTTGATCTAATTTTTCTTGTACAGCAAGAGAATTGTATAAATATGGATTTGTACATATTGGATTTAAGATACATTTTAACATGTATAACATATATTGGATTGCTTGTCATTTAGGGGAGGGGTGGGAGGAAGAAAGGGAAAATCTGAAACACAAGGCTATGCAAGGGTCAATGTTGAAAAATTATCCGTGAATATATTTTGAAAATAAAAAGCTTTTAAAAAAAATAAAATTAAAAAAAAAGATGTTAAAAATTGCTATTCCAGATAAACTATAATTTTTTTTTTCAAATCTTGCTTTAAAAAATATTCTCCTTAGGAAAATGACCCATCTAATCACTCTAATTTATGTGGTTTCCCATGACTATTAATTTGTGTTAGTTGTATGAATTTGCAAAAAAAAATTTACCTCTTGCTTACCTCTTCCTTTCTACAGTAAACCTTTTAAAGTGTTTAAAATACTTCAATTTTAAAGTGCTTCATTTTTCTTGACTTAATTCCTCATTCTGTTGCTATATAATTGTCATGGGATTTTGCTAAGACTAAAGGACTGGACTTGTGATTTCACTGTAATGGATACATTAAAAGTAAGAAAATATTTTCATCAATACAGATCAGCTTCTTCTCTACAACTTATTGTCTTAGAGTTGCCTAAAGACATGAGTGCTTGAGTGACTTGTCAAGTGTCATACTGCTAGTGTGTGTCAGAAGTATGTCTTCCAGGCTTTGAGACAGATTTTCTTATTAAATACATCATTCTGTCTCTCAGGTTTCAAATAGGATTATGAACTTTGGTATTTTGTGTTTCAATTTTGTAGTCATCAGAGTCTGTTAATATGACCCTCTTCTCAGTTACACCTAAATCCATGGAAATGTTGGAGAAGCCCACTATAAAAATTCAGATGAGTGATGAGTGATGTTTCTTTTACCAGACCAAACAAGATGAGCATGAATTCATAGCAAATCCTTCAAATGAAACATAATAACAAGGAATAAAATATGAGAAACGAATCAATTATAAAATGGTGTTTATTACCTACAAATATGTCAGCTTAAAAGCACCATTTTAGATTCCTTGTTAAACATTCAGCTTTCTTCAACCTAACAGAAGAGGGACAATTAGCACAAAAAAGGTTTAAGAAAATGTATTTCAGTTTTGGGGAACTTTGAATTTCCTAAGATAGCATAATTTTGTTGGAAAGCTGAACTTCGGGGCAAGGAAATTGCAGGTGAAGGAGGAGGTTTTTTGGCACAAAAGCCAGATTAACATGGGAAAAAATGGTCTGCGATTTTCAAGTTTTAGCTTGGGTACCAGAACTGAGGATACAGCTGTCATTTTCTTATCATCCTCCTTTAGCTCTTCATTGCATGGTATGCTTGTCCTATTATGTTTATTGTAATTTTTTATTCTTCCTCCTCTTCTTCCATATATTCCTCCATATACTTCCTCCTGTCTAATCAATCCATGATTGTCAGAAATTTACACAAAGTCTTCTGGGAGATACAGTTCCATAAAAAAAAAAAAATCCTGGAATGTGTAGTTCAACAGCATCTCCTTATAATGCTATAATTGATCAGCACTTAATACAGTATCTGGGACATAGTAGGTCATTAATTAATGTTTATTGATTGATTGGATGAATAATTTTAACTCAACATCAGTAACACATCTTCTTCATAGCGGAAGCTTCCTAATGGATATAAAACCATATCTAAATGCTTAACAAATCCTATATTGAACCTGGGACAATAAAAGTGACCCTAGCTCCACTCTCTGATTCTATATTTGTATTAGAAGAAATGAGATTGAAAAATGAAACATAGAAAACTTTCTGTAATCTCGTTGCTAAAATCTTATTTAAAATTTTTGCATCAATATTCATTAGGGAAATGGGTCTATAGTTTTCTTTCTCAGTTTTCTCCCTACCTGGTTTAGCTATCAGCACCATATCTGTGTCATAGAAGGAATTTGGTAGTACACCTTCTTTCCCTATTTTTTCAAATAGTTTATATAGTATTGGGATTAATTGTTCTTTGAATGTTTGGTAGAATTCACATGTAAATCCATCTGGCCCTGGAGATTTTTTCTTAGGGAGTTGATTAATAGCTTGTTCTATTTCTTTTTCCAAAATGGGGCTATTTAAATAATTTATTTCCTCTTCTGTTAACCTAGGCAATCTATATTTTTGTAGATATTCCTCCATTTCATTTACATTATCAAATTTATTGCCATAAAGTTGGGCAAAGAAACTCCTAATTATTACTCTAACTTCCTCTTCATTGGAGGAAAGTTCCCCCTTATCATTTTTGAGACTAATAATTTGATTTTCCTCTTTCCTTTTTCTAATCAAATTAACTAAAGGCTTATCTATTTTGTTGGTTTTTTCATAGAACCAACTGTTAGTTTTATTTATTAATTCTATAGTTTTCTTATTTTCAATTTTATTGATCTCCCCTTTAATTTTCAGAATTTCCAATTTGGTATTTAATTGAGGGCTTTTAATTTGGTCTTTTTCTAGCTTTTTTAATTGTAAGCCCAGTTCATTGATCATTTCATTCTCTGTTTTATGCAAGTAGGCATCTAGAGATATAAAATTACCTCTTGTAACCGCTTTAGCCGAGTCCCACAAATTTTGGTATGTTGTCTCATTGTTGTCATTCTCCTGGATGAAATTATCGATTGTGTCTATAATTTGCTCTTTCACCCATTCATTCTTCAGGATTAGATTATTTAATTTCCAATTAATTTGTGGTCTGTTTTCTCCTGGCCTTATATTACATGTGAGTTTTATTGCATCATGATCTGAAAAGGATGCATTTACTATTTCTGCTTTTCTGCATTTTATCTTGAGGTTTTTATGCCCTAACACATGATCAATTTTTGTATAAGTTCCATGAACCCCTGAGAAAAAAGTATATTCCCTTCTATCACCATTCAATTTCCTCCAGAGATAGATATATCATACCTAATTTTTCTAGCCTTTTCTTTACCTCCCTAACTTCTTTCTTATTTATTTTGTGATTTGATTTATCTAATTCTGAGAGAGCAAGGTTGAGATCCCCCACTAGTATAGTTTTACTGTCTATTTCTCCTTGCATCTCCATTAGTTTCTCCTCTAGGAATTTGGATGCTATACCACTTGGTGCATATATGTTTATTATTGATACTGCTTCATTGTCTATGGTACCCTTTAGTAAAATATAGTTTTCTTTCTTATCTCTTTTAATTAGATCTATTTTTGCTTTTACTTGATCTGAGATAAGGATTTCTACCCCTGCCTTTCTTTGTACACCTGAAGCATAAAAGATTCTGCTCCAGCCCTTTACCTTCACTCTGTATGTATCTCTATGTTTTAGATGTGTTTCTTCTAAACAACATATTGTAGGGTTCTGGCTTTTAATCTAGTCTGCTACCTGCTTTCATTTTATGGGAGAGTGCATCCCATTCACATTCACAATTAAAATAACTGTATCTGTATTTCCTGCCATCTTATTTACCCAGAGTTATGATTTTCTCTTCCCTTTCCCCTTTCTCCCTTCCTCACTCCCCAGTACTTTATTTTTGATGACCACCTCCCTCCAACAGTCCTCCCCCCTTTAGAACCCCTCCCTCCCCTTTACACCTTTCCCCTAATCCTTCTATTAGTCTATCCCTCTCCTTTCCTCCTTTCCCTCCCACCTTCCCACAAGGAGGGTCAGGACTTTCTTTGAAGCCAAATGTGTCTGATATACTCTCTCAGAGTCCAATCTAATGAGAGTAAGGTTTACACAATACTCATCACCCTCCCTTCTTTCCCTCAATTATATTAGATCTTCTATGTCTCTTTATGAGATTTTGCCTTATTTTACCTCCTTTATTTTTACTTTATTTTGCCTCCTTCCCCCCTCTTTTTTTTTCAGTATGGTATCCCTTCCACCTCTAATTTCTTTTCCATTATTATCAAAGAAAAATCAAATTATACCCCCATTCTTTAAGGATACCTATAGTAGAAATAGAGTTCTCAAGAGTTTTTTTTTTCCTTTTTAGCTTTTTATGCTTCTCTTGAGTTCTGTATTTGGAGGTCAAATTTTTTGTTCAGATCTGGTCTTTTCATTAGAAATAGGTGAAATTCTCCTGTATCATTGAATAACCATCTTTTTCCCTGAAAGATGATGCTCATTCTAGCTGGGTAACTTATTCTTGGCTGTAATCCAAGTTCTTTTGCCTTTCAGAATATCTGATTCCAGGCCCTTCGATCCTTTAATGTGGAAGCTGACAGATCTTGTGTAATTCTAATGACAGTTCCTCGGTATTTGAACTGTTTCTTTCTAGCTGCTTGTAATATCCTTTCCTTGGTGCGATAGTCCTGAAATTTGGCCACAATATTCCTTGGGGTTTTAATTTTGGGGTCTCTTTCAGGAGGTGATCAGTGAATTCTTTCAATGCCAATTTTGCCTTCTGATTCTAAAACATCAGGGAAATTCTCTTTCATGATTTCCTGAAAAATAGCCTCAAGGTTCTTTTTTTCATCGTGGCTTTCAGGGAGTTCAATAATCCTTAGATTGTGTCTCCTGCATCTGTTTTCCAAGTCAGTTGTTTTTCCTAGGAGATATTTCATATTTTCTTCTATTTTTTCATTTTTTTGTTTTTGTTTGATTCTTGAAGTCTTATCGAGTCATTTACTCATGCTTCTTCAATTTTAATTTTTAAAATATTATTTCCTTCAGTTATCTTTTTTAGCTCCTTTTGTAGCTGTCCAATTGAATTTCTTGGTTCGATGCATTCTTTTTCCAGTTCACCATTTTTATTTTCCAGTGAATTGATGATTTTTTCCAATTCAACATTTTTATTTTCCAGTGAATTGGTGATTTTTTCCAATTCACCAATTTTGTTTTTCAGTGAATTGTTTTCTTTTTCCAATTCACCAAATTTGTTTTTCAGTGAATTGTTTTCTTTTTCCAATTCACCAGTCCTGTTTTCCAGTTTTTGACATCTCTGTTGCACTGATCCCAATTTATTTCCCCATTCTTCTAGCTCTCTTTTGAGATTCTTTATGCAATCTTCCAGGAAAGCCTTCTCAAAAGGGCTCCAGCTCATGTCCGCCTTTGTGACTTCTTCTGGAATTGTTTTCAGAATCTCAGGGTCTGTGGACTGCTCTACTTTCTCTCCATAGAAGCTGTCTTTGGTGAGGGCTCTCTTCTGCTTCTTACTCATGATTTTTGAGCTGTAAGAAGTTTAGGTCTGGATCACTTGAGGTCTGAATCACTAGCAAGGGATTCTGCTCTTTCAATTTGTCCCGGGGCAGTTTGCCGAGTTGACTTCCTGAGCGGGGCTTGGCTAGATCAGCACTAGGACCACGCTTTCAGCTGCTCTCAATCCACTATCAGAGGCAGATCTGCCAAAGCACCTGCTCCCAAGCAGCGCAAAGTGGCCCAGGCATCTCCCAGGGATTTCCTGGGTGCCTAAAATCTGCCCCTCTGTTGCAGCTCTGACTTCCGCCCCGGCTGGCGTCTGATCGTGGCCAGCAGCCGATTCCCCTGAGGCTAACCTTCTCCGGAGTTTTTTCAAAGTGGATTTTTGATAGAAGTGTGTTGTAGTCCAAGTATTTGGTGGAGCCCTCAATCCAGAACCAGTTCAGAGGCTCAATTTGTCTGGATCTGAGGGAAGGTCTCAGGAGCTCACAGACAATGCTGTCTGCCGTTCGCCATCTTGGCTCCGCCCCCATGGACTTGCATTTTAGGAAAATCATTTTAATTACTGAATGAAAGATGGATTGGAGTGGGGTCTTGAGGTAGGCAGACCCACCAGCATGGTATTACTATAGTCTAGATATGAGATAATGAGAGCCTGCACTAGAATGATGGCAATGCCAGAAAAAGAGAAAGGGGAATATTTAAAGATATGTTGCAAAGGTGAAATCACCAGACTGATTGGATATAGGGGGTGAGAGAGAGTAAATAGTCAAGGATGACAAATCAATTACTATCTCCTTCCTGAAACCCTATCCTGATTCTCCCTAATTGATAGTTCTTTCTCCATCTTCAAATTACCTTTTATTATTTGTGTTTATCTCCTCTTCCTAAAGAATATGGTTCCTAAGGGAAGGGATATTTTCTTTTTCTCTTTTTTCTTTTTTCCCACTTTCCTTTCTCTCTTTTATTCTCTTTCTTCCTTTCTTTCTTCCCTCCCTTCCTCCTTTCTTTTTCCCTTCTTCCTTCCCTCCTTTCTCTTTCTTTCTTCCTTCCTTCCTTCCTTCCTTCCTTCCTTCCTTTCTTCCTTTCTTTCTTTCTTTCTTTTTTCTTTCTTCTCCCCTCCCTCCATCCTTTCCTTCCTTCCTTCATTTCTTTTGCTTGCTTTCTTTCTTCTTCCCTCCCTCCTTTCCTTTCTTCTTTTCTTTCTTTTTCTTCTTTCTTTCCTTCCTTTCTTCTTTTCTTTCTTTCTTGACTTTCTTATTTCCTATTCATAATGCCTTCCCCATAGTTATGCTTATGGAATATTAATAAAGAAAAGCTCCACATTCAACTCAGCCAGGCACTTCATCACTAAAATTCAAAACTACCACAACAAAGATCTGCTTCTCAACTTAAGTCCTTTATAGTTACCTGAAATCCCATTTCCTAGAAGGCCTATTCCAGGATCATAAGGGAGCTATAAAGAGCTGTTTTCCTGCTTCTCTGGTGGTGAACAGAACAAGCTATTTAGGACAAGATATATCAGTTCATCAATGAGCACATACAGAGAGCCTCACACAAATAATTCATCAGTCTAAATTCTATAGGTGGATACTAAAGAAAATTAAGTCATGATCCTTTTCTTGAAGACACTTAGTAAGGAGAGCTAAAGTAACACATATGGTAAGTTTAGAAACAATCACATGCAGAGCATGTGTGGTGTAAAAGATAAGTGCAAGGGATGATTGTTTTAGGTAAAGATCAATCTGAACAGGATTAGTCAGCAAAGATTTCATGAAAAATATTAGATCCTGAGGGATACATAGATAAGTAGTAGAGAAGGAGTAATAGCATTCTATGTCAGAGGGAAAAATGGAAGAATGAGCATTGTGTGCTCAAGGAGCATGTTTCAGGGATAGAAAGCCATCCTGGCTGAGGCAAAGATTGAGTAAGGATCCTATAACAAAAAGAAACAAATGGTTATTTGCACATTCTGGGATTATTTCCACATTATGGGAAAAGGAAACACTATATCCTTGAATTTTCAGTAGAGGAACCAGTAAGAGAAAGAACAGAGGAACATATAACAGCAATGTTTGTCTGGTCAAATATTCCTATTAAATTTGCTCTTCTGACAAAAGAAGTTCCCACTCTACACCAGCTTTCTTAGACTATTCTCTACTTGTAGAATGGATTGCTGAGTTTTTAGTTATATGTGTCTCTTAATAGATAGCAACATTCTTGGGAAAAAATGCAGAATATTTGCAACAACAAAAAATTATGCTAGACTATCTTTCCCGTTTCTACCTGATAGAGTGGAGGGAAGAAGTAAAGTTGTAATCTTATTTTAACTTTCTCTAACCTCCATCATCCACCCATAAAGTGGGTAAAATTTTGGATCAAGCATCTGTTTAAGTGGGAAATGCAGGTAAATTATAATTGGATTAGCAATTTTCAAATATCCACTTATGGAGTCACTGATACAATCAATAGAGATAGTTTTATTCAAAGTTTAAAAGAGGACAGCTTTTCTGAGCAAAACATAAAAAATAACAAGAAATCACAGTGTTTTCTACCAGCATCACTAGTCCTGGCCCAAGCAAAATCATAGTTTTCATTGGTTTTTAGCCCTACAAAGAATGCCCTACATTCTGTGCTGTGTTTGCTATTCCTGTTCAAATAAATGGTATTTCCCTGACTTAGTTGGAAACATTTCAGCACTTTCTATGAGTATGTTAGAACTTGTAAGGGCTTTAGCTGACTTGACTACAATTCTCTCTTTCTTGGGATTTTCCCCTCCCTAGATTTATCATGTCCATGATCTATTCTACAATTCTGAATTAGGAAGGCCCCTACTACACCTATATTTGGCCTTAAGGCCATTCTGACTTTTTTCGGCATCCTAGAGCAACAAGATGGTGTGACAGAAAGACTACTAAAAAATTGTAAAACAGTTTGTGTGAAATTAGATTTGGCAATCATCTTACAACATAGATCACAATGAACTCCAAATGAATATTTGACCTACATATAAAAGGTCACATCATATAAAGAGACAGCAAATGGAAGGAGAATTTTTCTAGAACTATGATAGATATATTCTTTAATTGATTAAGAACTCTTAGATGTACTTACAAAAAATTAAAAAGACAATTTTGATTATATCAAATTTTAAATCTTTGCACGAACAAAATCAATGATCTAGACTAAAGGGAAATTGTTAAATGTAAAAAAAATGTTTCTAATAAATATTTCTTAATGATCTCGAAGATCTTAGAGAAAACATGTATGGACTTCTACAAAACAATGAAGAATGAAATGAGCAGAACCAAGAGAACAATGTATGCAGTAAAAAGCAATATTGTTTCCTTTTGAGCTTAAGATCAAATAACTCATTTTGACCATTATAAATACCTAATTTAACTAAAAAGGGCATATGAAGGAAGATGCTACTTGCATCCAGAGAAATAAATGATAAATAGAATTATGTTTCAGATATTAGAATAAATAGAAGGTTTTATACACACACACATATTTGTGTCCAACAATAGTCTCTAGATTGAGGGAAGGGGAAAAAGAAACAAATTTACTTCATAACTTTATTATATATTTAAAAGGGATAGCAAGTTGTACATAAAAATTTGCTGTTTCATGTGCAATCATTTTTATTATACTGTTATGAAAATGCTTGTTTAATTCCATGATTAATTTTTTTAAATATTTCTGATATAAGTCTGATATGACACAAATACAAAAAGCCAAGAGACATTATATGTGGTCAAATGAGATAAATAAATAGTTTACTAAAAACACATACATATTCAATATAAAAAAATTGCTCTTAATCACTAGTAAAAAAAATGCAAATTAAAACAACTTTGAGTTTTCACTTCACATCCAGAAAATTGTTTTTTTAAATAAAAAAAATAGAAAATTTTGATGGTGGAAGAAAAGGAATGTTGTAGGAAGATGAGCATATTGATGGACAATAGGAAACTATGCACTTGTCTATCTTAAAAATAATTTAAAATTATACTAAAAAAGTGACTACGGGGCAGCTAGGTGGCACAGTGGATAGAGCACCAGCCGTGAAGTCAGGAAGACCTGAGTTCAAATCTGGTCTCAGACATTTAACATTCCCTAGCTGTGTGACCCTGGGCAAGTCACAACCCCAATTGCCTCAGCAAAAAGCAAAAAAAAAAAAAAGTGACTACTAAGCACTCTTTTTTTGACCCAGAAATCCAACTATTGTGCATCTCTCACAAGGAGGTCAGTGATACAAAGGGATATGTGTGTGTATGCATGTATATGTGTATGTTTGTATGTGTGTGTCTACAAACAAGATTTTTATAGTAGCATTATAGTAGCAACAACAACAAATGACCAAAAACAAAAGGGATAGCATTTATTGTGGAATCACTAAACAAACTCTAATGTGTGAATGTAATGGGATATCATTTTGCCAAAAAAATAAATATGAATTATTCAATCAGGAAAACCATTTGTATGAAGTGATGCAGAATTAAAAAAAGCAGAATCAAGAGAACAATAAAAATAATTACTATAGTTATAACTGTAGAAATACTAAAAGGGAGACAGATTCTTACAAGAAGCCTTTTCCAACTCATTATAATTTCAATGCTTTCTCTCTTTTAATGATTTTCTATCTATCTTTATATAGCTTGCTTTGTATATATTTGTGTGCATTTTGTTTCCCTCATTAGATTGTGAGCTCTGTGAGAGCAAGGATCATCTCTTATCCCTTTTTTTGGATCTGCAGCACTTAGCACAGTGTCTGGAACATAGTAGATGCCTAATAAGTATCTGTTGACTGGCTCACTGACTATTGCAATTAACTATCTCCATCCTGAATAATTATAAGGAAACATACCTTCATCTTCTCACTAAAGAAGAGTGACAGATAAGAGAATTAGAAAATTGTTAAGTGCTTTAATTAAATTTTTGTTGTTGCTATTACAAGTAATTGTTTAATGAGAAGGGGATTAAAAGGAAATAGCTAGCATAAAGACAAAAAGAAGCAAATAAAAAAGATTAAAAAGAAAAAAAAATGAATAGCACTGAACTTAGAGTAAGGAGACCTGAATTTGGATTTTGGTTCTATCACTTATAAGCATGAAATAAGTTTGTGAGCCTCATTTTCTTATTTTTAAAATGCTGACAATAAGATAGGGTTTTGTGGTGACCAAATGAGATAATATACATAAATCATACTAGAAATATAAGAAAAGCAAGTATATGTATGTATGTGTGTGTATGATAACAGTTTTAGAAGAAAAATTGAGAAAAGATCTGAGTCATGTAAGAAAATTACAAAAAGAGAATTTATAGCTGGGTAAAAGACATATTAAAAATACTGAAATATAACTCTTGAAAATAACTTCTTAAAAATTAGAATTGGCCAAATAGCAAAAAGAGGAATAACACCTTATTGGAGAAATTTACTCCTTAAAAATTAAAATTGGCTAAGTGAATGCTAATTACTGCATGAGACAACAAGGAATGAAAAAAAAAAAACAAGTTAAAAGACTGAAAAACAGAAAAAAATATTAATTATCTCATAGGATAAAACAATTGACCTGGAAAAGGAATCAAGAAGAGATAATTTAAGAATTACTTGACTATCTGAAAGTCATAAATAAAATAAACAAAAAAGTTTAATCATCATTCAAGACATTATAAAGGAAAATTATCCAGGTATCTTAGAATCAGAGGGTAAAGTAGAGGTTAAAAGAATATGCAGATAACCTCCTGAAAGAAATGCAAAAAATGAAAACTCTGGAGACTATTATAACCAAAATCCAGAGTTCCCACGCCAAGGAGAAAATACTACAAACATCCAGAAAGAAATAATTAATTTAAAATACACTGAAGTAATAGTATCATACAAGATTTAGCAACTGTCACTATAAAGATGTAAAGGACAAAACCATTTGGTATGGGCTAAGAAACAGAGTAGTGCATAAGTGGAATAGTTTATGTATACAAGACACAGTAGTCAATGATTTTAGCAATCTATTGTTCGGTAAACCCAAAGTATCTAGCTTCTAGGATAAAAACTCCCTATTTGACAAAAACTACTCAGAAAACTGGAAAACTGTATGGCAAAAGCTAGATCTACCCTGTATTAAGTTAAGATTGAAATGGGCTCATGATTTAGACAAAGAGTGATACTATAAGCAAATTAGGAGAACAAGGGATAGTTTATCTGTCAAATCTTTGGAGAAGGAAGAAATTTGTAATTGAAAAAAATTGAGAACAATATGAAATGCAAAATGGATTTTTAAAATTTTTTTATTAAAATAAAAAGGGTTTGATCTCTAGTCATATGAAAAGTTGCTCCAAATCACTATTGATCAGAGAAATGCAAATTAAGACAACTCTGAGGTACCACTACACACCTGTCAGATTGGCTAAAATGACAGGAAAAGATAACGATGAATGTTGGAGGGGATGTGGGAAAACTGGGACACTAATACAGTGTTGGTGGAACTGTGAACGGATCCAACCATTCTGGAGAGCAATTTGGAGCTATGCTCAAAAAGTTGTCAAACTGTGCATACCCTTTGACCCAGCAGTGTTTCTACTGGGCCTATATCCCAAAGAGATCTTAGAGGAGGGAAAGGGCCCCACATGTGCAAGAATGTTTGTGACAGCCCTTTTTGTGGGGGCTAGAAACTGGAAACTGAAGGGATGCCCATCAATTGGAGAGTGCCTGAATAAATTATGGTATATGAATGTTATGGAATATTATTGCTCTGTAAGAAACGACCAGCAGGACGATTTCAGAGAGGCCTGGAGAGACTTGCATGAACTGATGCTGAGTGAAACGAGCAGAATCAGGAGATCATCATACACAGCAACAACAGTATTACATGATGATCAATTCTGATGGACATGGCTCTCTGCAACAAAGAGTTGTCTCAAACCAGTTCCAATTGTTCACTGAAGAAAACCATATACACCCAGAGAGAGGGAAATGAAATATGGACCACAACATAACATTTTCATGATCTCTATTGACATTTGCTTGCATTGTGTTGCCTTTCTCTGATTCTTTTTTTTTTCTTGTAGATAGGATTTTTCTTGCATAACTTCTCAAGCATTTCAACATTATTAACATGTAGTGGACTTCCTGCCATCTAGGGGAGGGGAGGGGACTGGGGGTAAAATTTGTAATGGAAAGCTTTGTAAAGATCAATGTTGGGGAACTACCCATACATATGTTATACAAATAAAAAGCTTTAATAAATAAATAAATAAATAAATAAACAAAAAAAATAATAAAAAAGGTTTGCACAAACAAAACAAATGGAGCCATCATTAGAAGGGAAACAGAAAGCTGGGGAACAATGTTTACACCATTTGGCATAAAGATATCTCTAAATTTGGAAATCTCACATTTCTTTTGAGCTACTGCAATTCTGATTTGTTCATAGAACACAGCATGTTTTTTGAGACAGGTGCATTATGCTGGGGAGTCCTGTGTCAGTCTCCCATATATCACAATCAATAGCAAAATTCTCCAGAGAGACTGTGAGAATGCCCTTTACTCTTTCTTCTAACCTCCATGTTAGCGTTTCTCTTGCTCAAGTTCTCCACAAAAGTCATTTAGGTAAACATTCACTTGGCATTTAGCCTATGTGACCCACCCATTGGAATTGCACTCTGTGCCATAGAGTTTGATTGCATGGCAGTTCAGCTCAAGAAAGGACCTCAGTGTCTGGCATCTTATCTTGTCAGATAATCTTCAGAATCTTCCAAAGAAGGTAAGTGAACTTATCCACAGCATTCAAAATTTCTCCATTTGTTGTAATCATTGATTCCATAAATGGATGGTGCAGTATTAGTTGAGGCCAATATTAAACTACTTTCAAAATAGATTTGACAAAATGCAAAAAAGAAAACAACTCCTTGAAAAACAAAATTTGTGAAATGGTGGGGGCGAAGTCTATTGAACAAAATAATTCATTTAAAAATTCAATTGGCGGATTTCCTGCAATCTAGGGGAGGGGTAAGGAGTAGGGGGGAAAATTTGTAACAGAAAGCTTTGTAAGGGTTAATGTTGAAGAATTACTCATACATATGTTTTGCAAATAAAAGGTTTTAATAATAAAAAAAATAAAAATTTAATTGGCCAAATACAAAAGGAGCTAAAAAGGTAACTTAAGAAAATAATTCACTAAAAATTAAAATTTAACAAATAGAAATAAATGACTCAATGAGACATCAAGAATCAATCAAACAAAACTGAAAAAATAGAAGAAAATATAAAATACCTCATTGGAAAAACAACTGACCTGGAAAATAGATCTAAGAGAGAGAATCTAAGGATTATTAGACTTTCTGAAAACCAGGATGAAAAAAAAAAAGAGCCTAGACATTATCTTTCAGGAAATCATCAAGGAAAACTATCCCTATGTCCTAGAACCAGAGGGTAAAATAGTCATTGAAAGAATTCACTGATCACCTCCTGAAAGAGACCCCAAAATAAAATCTCCAAGAAATATTATAACTGAATTTCAGGATTCTGGGATAAAGGAGAAAATACTGCAAGCAGCCATAAAGAAAAACTTCAAATATTGAGGAGCCACAATGAGGATTACCCAAGATCTAGCAGCTCTCACCTTAAAGAATCAAATGGCCTGGAATCTGATAGTACAAAGGCAAAGGAACTTGCAGCCAAGAATCAAGTATCCTGAAAAACTGAGCATTATGTTTCAGGGAAGAAAATGGGTATTCAATGATACAGGTGAATTTTTTTTCTTTTTTGAATTTTTTATTAAAGTTTTTTTTTTTATTATTTTCAAAACATATGCATCGGTAATTTTTCAACATTAACCCTTGCAAAACTTTGTGTTCCAAATTTCCCCCTCTTCTCCCCACTCTCTCCCAAGATGGCAAGTAATCCAATATATGTTAAACATGCTAAAATATATATTAAATCCAATATATGTATACATATTTATACAATTATCTTGCTGCACAAGAAAAATGAGATCAAAAAGAAAAAATGAGAAAGAAAATAAAATGTAAGCAAACAACAATAAAAAGAATGAAAATTCTATGTTGTGATCTATGTTCAGTTCTCCCAGTCTTCTCTTTGGGAGTAGATGGCCCTCTTTAACACAAGATCATTGGGACTGGTCTCAATCATCTCATTGTTGAAAATATCCACATCCATCAGAATTAAACAATTTTAATCTCGTTGTTGCCATGTACAATGATTTCCTGGTTCTGCTCATTTTACTTAGCATCAGTTCATGTAAGTCTCTGCAGGCCTCTCTGAAGTCATCCTGCTGGTTGTTTCTTATGGAACAATAATATTCCATAACATTGATATGCCATCACTTATTCAGCCATTCTCTAACTGATGGACATCCATTCAGTTTCCAGTTTCTTACTACTACAAAAAAGGGCTGCCACAAACATTTTTGCACATGTGGGTCCCTTTCCCTCCTTTATGATCTCTTTGGGATATAAGCCCAGTAGAAACATTGCTGGATCAAGGATATGCACAATTTGATACTCTTTTGGACATAGTTCCAAATTGCTCTTCAGAATGTTTGGATCAGTTCACAACTCCACTAACAATGTATTGGTGTCCCAGTTTTCTTACATCCCCTCCAACATTCATGATTATCTTTTCCTGTCATCTTAGCCAATCTGACAGGTGTGTAGTGGTATCTCAGAGTTGTCTTAATTTGCATTTCTCTGATCAATAGTGATTTGGAGCACCTTTTCATATGACTAGAAATAATTTCAATTTCTTCATCTGAAAATTGACTGTTCATATCCTTTGACCATTTATCAATTATAGAATGGCTTGGCTTGAATTTTTATAAATTTGAGTCAATTCTCTATATAATTTAGAAATGAAGCCTTTATCAG
>JAJPUD010004330.1:0-25264 GCA_023553655.1 Myrmecobius fasciatus
AGCAGCATTTCTATTGGGCTTATATCCCAAAGAAATCATAAAGGAAGGAAAAGGCCCCACATGTGCAAGAATGTTTGTGGCAGCCCTTTTTGTAGTGGCTAGAAACTGGAAATTGAATAAATGCCCTTCAGTTGGAGAATGGCTGAATAAATTATGGTATATGAATGTTATGGAATATTATTGTTCTGTAAGAAATGACCAGCAAGATGATTTCAGAGAGGCCTGGAGAGACTTACATGAACTGATGCTGAGTGAAATGAGCAGAACCAGGAGATCATTATACACAGCAACAACAGTACTATATGACGATTAATTCTGATGGACATGGCTCTCTTCAACAATGAAATGTTTCAAACCACCTCCAATTGTTCACTGAAGAAAGCCATATACACCCAGAGAGAGGGATGTGAAATGTGGACCACAACATAATATTCTCATACTCCTTGATTGTTGTTTGCTTACATTGTGTTTCTTTTATCTGATATATCGTTTGTGTAGATAAGATTTTTCTTGCACAACAATAAGTTTGGAAATATGTATACATATATTCGATTTGCCAATATTTTAACATAATTATCATGTAGTGGATATCCTGCCATCTAGGGGAGGGGTGGGGAGTTGGGGGGAAAATTTGTAACGGAAAGCTATGTAAGGGTTATTGTTGAAGAATTACCCACACGTATGTTATGCAAATAAAATAAAATTTTAAAAAAAAAAAGAAGATATATAAAATGAGCCAGGAATGGAAGCACTAGAAGTTGAAGCTGGGGAGAAGGGAATTATAGGAGACTTCATGTACAATGGGGAGATCAAGTTGAACTTTGAAAGAAAGGAGCAATTCTTTTTTTTTTTATTAAAGCGTTTTCTTTCTTAAAAAAATGAAAGGATTGGACCAGTTCCCTTATAGTTTTTGATGTGAAGTAATTTGATCAAAGTCATATGAATAATTAGTAGCTAAGCTAGGGTTTGAATACTATTTCTTTGTCTTCAGATGCAAATGCTCTTCTCACAATGTTGTTGTCCAGTTCTCTTCACAAAGATGCTATAATTGTTCACTATTTTCTTTTCCACCTCAATTTCCAGTAATTTTACAAGTGATGAAACTGAGGCAAGCATAGTTAAGTGACTTGATCTGTCTGTCATTTTTCAAGAATACAATGGTTTTATGATTTTGCCCCATCCTTATGTCAGGTCCAATGAATGCCAGCTTCATCTCAGACCCTCGATAGTATTGAAAGGAAAACTCTAAAAATACTAATCTTTGTTATAATTTATACAGTTGGTAAGGAGAAAGCAAATGGCCCTATTTGATGAAATGCACTGTCTCTTTTGGCCCTTGAGACTGTTTAATGCAGAGTTTCTTAAGCTTTTCCCATTCATAACTTCTTTTCACCCAAGGAATTTTTATATGACTCTGGTGGGTATATCAAATAGGTATACAAATAAAGCATTTATTGATAATAAATCATAATTTTGTGGCCCCCACATTCAATTATGAGATCCCATATGAGGTCACAACCCACTGTTTAAGAAACTGGGGTCTTAGGAATATATCAAATAGCAGCATGGCCGTCAGAAATATTTTGCATTCACAAAAAGAGGAAGAAAATTTATTACTTCTCACCACTTTGCCTTAGCACAAAGAGAGTGCTATTTATGCACCATTAAGGGCTTGCTCATTCAGTAGTTTTTCCAGTAATGATCAATGCATTTTCAATGACACTTCCACAATCAAAGTAACTCCACATTGGCACCTAGGGCTGCCTGTGTCTGCCTAGGTCTGCCTAAGTAACAAAGCCTTATGAAAACAGTGGATGTGGTGAATCTGGCCAATATAAGGATGGAAACCCTTGATCTTAACCTCATTAACAGGATAATTCTGGACAAATGGACTAACTCCCTAAGGCTAATCCAGACCAGTCCAATAAAGGCTGTATTACCAACCAAATGATGAAAATATATTTACAGTTTAATACATAATGACTCTGTTTTCTTACAAATAATTAATAAAATAGGAATAATAATAGCCAGCACCTATCTAGAACTTTAAAGTTTGCAAAGTACTTTACATATTTCTTCTAATCTAATCCTCACAACCCTGAGAAGTAAGTGCTTACTGTAGATGAGAAAACTAAGGCTGAGAGATATTAAATCATTTGTTTAAGGTCACCCAACTAGTGAGTCTGTCTGAAGATGGATTCAAAGTCTGCTCTTCCTGATTCTAAGTCCACTGTCAATTAACTTGTTTCATGTTGGAGTTTCTTTTCATAGTATAAATTGTTCCCCATCCACAGTTTGTGGGTGATAAATTGCACCAGGATACAATCTCCAATAGATACTCTATAGTCTATTAACTCTACATTTTACCCAAATTATCTGACCCTGTAGACAACAGTCTGTCTCCCACCACTGGCTTCTTTCCCAGGCTATTCCTAATGTTTGGGATACCTTCCATACTCTACTTCATCTCAAAGCATCCCTAGGTTCTTTCCTAACTCATCTCAAGTAGCTCCTCCTACAGAAGGCTCTTCCTATTCCCCCCAGATTTTAGCACTCTAATCCCACTTCCAAGTTCACTACATTTCTATATAGAAAGTGTCCCAGAAGAAAATCGCCCTAAAACTTTTGGGACAATCTATGTTTTGAGAAAATGTATTATATAGTGAATAAAAAGCCAGTCCTGGCATCAAGAAGATATTGTCAGAGATACTAATTATTTTCTTCTGGGGAAAGTGCTTAAGCTCTTGCTGCCCCACATAACTTTCGAACAAGATTACAGATTTTTTACTAATCCACATTGGTAAGTGAACTTGCCAAGCCAGGCTTTCTATAGCAATGAAAATCACAGAACTATAATAAATGTGAATAAAAATTCTTACTAAGGTTAATTGTATACATGTGTGTATGTGTGACATATGTGGGGGATGTATGTGTGTGTTGTATGTATGTGTGGTGTGGTATGTGTGTATGTGTGGTGTGGTGTGTATGCACACGTGGTATAGTGTGTGTGTTGTATGTGTGTGTTGTATGTGTGGTGTGGTGTGTATGCACATGTGGTATAGTGTGTGTATGTGTGTATGTATCTGGGTATTGTCCATGGTTTGGGCCCCTCCCTTCCCCCACAATATGTGACTTGCCCTTATTTACCTTCCTGTTTAAGGAAGACAAAGGACATCATGAGGAAATAGCTCTCTTGACTGGTATGAATTGGATTTAAGGGAGGCAGATTTGATAAAGTCCTCAGTCTCATTCTCTTTTCTCAGTCTTCAAAGTCCAATCCAGGCAGGACAAAAGTCATAAAACCAGCCATGGTCCAGGGGACCTTGTGGGACTTGGCGTCTTCAGTGTCTGATCAAGCTCTAAGTACTTCTTAGTTCCTGCTTTGGTCACCTTTATGGCCATTGGAACAAATTGTTTTCATCTACCCATTTTACCAGGGGCAGTAATCATGTGCTTGGGGTAGATATCCCCCTAACTCACCAATGGTTTTGAGGCTTGTCAGTTACCCTCAGCCTGGGTTAGCCCCACCACTGACTCAGTTTACCAGTATGTGCCACAGCTTCTGGGAGCCACAGGTGAGAGCCTAAAGTGATAGGTGGGCACTAAAGATGGATGAGCAGCCCTGAGGCTCTGCAAGTCCTCCCATCAAAGTGTTAAGCCTACTGAATATCCCATACACCCCCACCAACAGTACCAAGCACCTTAACAGTATGGACAGTTTCTTTGTTTCTCTTTGTATTCTCAGCACTTAGCAACAGTGTCTGATATATTATAGGTATCCAATAAATGCTACTAGGTTTAAATGGAATAAATAGCAGAACTCCCAGATCTAACTTGACATAGCCCTTTCTCTGGGTCACTTTAACATTTTATTGGTTCTAAAAGTGCTTCTCTGGTGCCATATTGTGGAATAGAAGTATCACACTGGGTTCTTGAAAAATAGATCAGTGAGGTGCAAGGTCTTAATTTGGAACAATAACAATACCTACTATCAGTCTAGCAAAGTGCAGAAGGGGTTTGTTATAAGTAGATTGGCCACCAGGTGGTAAATTGCTTGGCCATGGAAACCCAAGAAATAACAAAAAAGATGCTCAGCTAGCAATCTTAAAATTTTCTCCCAATTTTTTTTTCTTAGGATCTTTGTTAAAGCCCCAAACCCCCAAAGTCTTCTGTCAATTAAAAAATATGGAAACTGGAGTCTAGAGACTCCTAATCCTACATACAAAACCTAATCACTATATGATCAATGGCAAGTCTTTAAATACTCAATTTCCTCCAGTAGCCTCAATTTCCCGATATTTGAAATTGGAATAGCAATTTCAATAGTATCTACCTCATTGAGTTTCTGTAAGCAACCAATGTGATAATGTATGTAAAACACTTTGCCAACCTTAGGGTATGATAGAAATGTCAGCTATTATTATTTTTATTTGAAGGTTTAAATTACTTTCCATTTTCACAGCAGCATAGGATTATTATTATTATTTTGTTCTCTTGGTTACGATCAAGCTTGTTTTACCCATTTGTTTTGCGAATATCAATTGACATTTTTCTTTCTTGACAGGGCTACAATAGAATATTGCAAGAATATACACTTGGCATATCTACTACTTTGTCACATCTTTCCTAGACATGTTTTTCATCTTGGAATATTGCTTTTTTTTTTCAAATGATACCTGCCTCCATGTTCACTTCCCTCTTCTTGATGCATCCACCATCTCTTCCTCTCTGCCTTTTTCATAACCTTCTTCAGCTCAAAGATCCAAAATGGACATTTGTTTATCTGGCAAATAGAATATTCCTCCCTCGCTTTTTTCTTGTATTTCTAGAATAACTGACAGAATGCATTATACAAGTGAACCTTCTCATGAGAAAACCAAAGAGTTTTAAGAAATCCTGTTAGACATTCTCTGAATTAGGTTAAAAAAATCCTTCTGGAGCTCACTTTTTAAAAATGTAAAAATCCTGCCAATCATAAGGATTGCTACCAATAACCTTTTTTAAAGTCCATTCTAAAATTCACTTATGGTGATTATAGCCATTTTCTAACTATTTAAAAGAAAAGAAAGCTGACAGGGAAATATTATCTATCAGAAGAATCTTTTTAAGTCTATCTCTTCTACTATTACTGTTTCAATGAAGCCATGAAAGTTCAGCTACTTAGATACTATCTATGTAAATTTGAGACAGAAACTGCCTTTGGAGACCTCAGTTTCCCCTTCTCTAACATAGAAAAATTAAATTGGTGACTTCTAGGATCCCTTCTCCTCCTAATTTTGTTCAAGTTCCAATTAAAACCCCATCTTATTTCAACAAGATGTCTTTTATGAATCTCTCTTAATTCCAGAACTTTTTTCTCTTTTAATTTCATTCAATTCTCAACTTTCATGAGAGCAGTATTCCTAGCAAATGGCTGGAAAGTCAAAAGCACAAATGTCGATTCACCAAAGCCTTGAAAAACAGGGGATTAAGTCCTCAAGACCATCAAAAACTATCATCTTTTGCTAGAATTTGCTGAGATTATACTTTTCTTCATGTAATTCTGTGTAACAAAATATTAATTCTGATAACATACACTTTTCTATCACAGAAGCCATGGAATACCCCATAAAATACAGGGGCGAGGAAAGTCAAAGCAGGACTGGGAGGTGAAGTGGTGGAGATGTCCAAAAAACCAAGGTAAAAAGAGGAAAGAAGCAAACTACTATTTCTAATCTCCCTTTTGGCTCCATGATTGAACTGTTCCATGATGAGAAGCACATACCTTGAGAGTGATTGTCAGAGCTTAGAACTTCTGCCTCACAACTCAACCCATCCAGTGGTCTCTGGAGAGTCAGAGGCTACAGGGGCAGTCATATTGCTCCTCCATCCTGGGTATCACAGACCAGGATGCTCATCTGGTGACAAGAGCAGTTGGGTAGGCCTTATGTGAGGCAGAGATAACCACCATTTAATTTACCTGCAATTTTCATTTTTTCAATTCCCTCATTCTTATTGAGACTTGCATTAGCATTTTCTTGAGAGAATTCATGAAAATTTTTTTATGAATACTTTTCTCCCTTTTTTTCTGACTGCAACAACTTGTTAACATCAAACTCAAAGCCAACAGTGACTGCAGACAATTCCAACAGGAAGTCTAATGCCTCTATTCTCACACTAAGCCATTTCACTGATTTTGCACAGTTGGGCTTTGAGCCAAAAGGACTTGCACTATACTTTGGGGGCATGATTACAACACAAAACAGGAGCTTTAAAGGCAAACAATGAAAATATTCAGCAAATGCACAGGGAGCTTTTTATAACCATAGGATTAATAAGACCAGTGAAGCACTTAGTAGGACACTGATCATTCCACAAACTGGAGTGCATTGTGACTCTCATTTTGTTCTCTACTGTATATAGCCCTGAATATGCATGTCTGCCAAGAGGAAAGTAAAAATGAGGTTACTAATAAAATTTCAAATGTTTGAGGGAAAATTAAACATGTGAATGTTAAAGATTGACTGCATTTTCTATTTGCCCCATATATAGCTTGCTTGTATATATCTGATTGTCTCCCTCATTGGATTATGGACTCTTTGTGATCAGGGATTATCTTTTGCCATTCTTTATATGTCTAAAGCGTAATAGCACCTAGCACGCAGTAGGTACTTATTAAATGCTTTTTGACTCACTGATTTTTCAATTCTAAATCTATGACCCTAAATACAATTTTCCTTATCAATTTTTGCCTTATACTCCTTTAACTTATGAATATTCTGGCTTTAAAGACATTCCCTGAGAAAATTCTCAACTTCAGCTGCATTTAGTACCAGCTACAAATTTTCCCTAAAGAAGTAGCAGTGTGGCTACCAAAAGAAGTAGCTACCAATAGAATTTGTTAAAACTCTTTGGTTTTCTCATGAGAAGGCTCACTCATATAATATATTCTGTCAGTTGTACTAGAGATGAAAGAAAAAAGCAAGGGAGTAATATTCTACTTGTCAATTTGATAATTGAAAGCATAAATTACTTTCATTTACCAACTAGCCAGATATTTCCCTGTTCATACATGTCTATGATGTCAATTATTATCCATTTTTTCTTTTAAAAAAGGAGATATAATATAAATGTATAATGTCCTTTTAAGTAATTACCTATCAATACTTGCTGGAGTACAATATTTCCTGAATAAAGATCATGGTAGACTCTGCCTCATAAGGAATAGTTTTACGTTAAGCTCCACTACTTCAGGGAAGGTAATATATTAATTTATCTTAAAAAACATAAATTTCAAAGTATAAAAAATCTTGCCCCATCCTGAATTCTGAGTTCATTTTTTCTTGTTCCTCTTTTTCTATTGGTTTTCTGTCTAATTAAGAAGCCAGTAAACAATCTCTCAGAGCTGATTTGTTTCTTTTCTATAACCAATTTCCTGAATGCTTAACGGTGAGTTTATTTATGTTGTGCTTTCCAATCCCTCTGTCCCATACCCAGGTTTCCTTGGGATCTTAATTAAGATTGCAAATATCAATAGCTGAGCTAGTTATTCTGAGAGTCCTACTAAAAGATCCATGCTAAAAAAGAATTGTGAAAGCATGAGAATAAGTCATATGACTTTCTTTCAGATAGACAATACTGATTTATTCTTAGGGTAAAAAACAAAAAACAAATCTTCAATAAATAATTCCTCCTCACTGAAATCTCCTTCCTATTCAAAGATTGCCTACAGTGATCATTACCAAGTTTCCTTCTGAATGTCCTGTCCAATCCATATTCAGAGTACTTTTCCCCTATTTCCCAGTGTACATTATTATACAACATTATGGCTGACAAAGCACTGTTCTCTGGAGTGTGAATAATCCAAAAACGATAACAATAACACTATCAAATGCTCTTTATCCCCATGATGCACTTGGGGTCCTGCTACCTAAATAGTCCTATGAAAGGCATAAAGAACTTGCTTCTAAAGTTAGACTAAAGTGATATAGAGAAAAAGAAATTCTTCTTTGGGATTCAAGGAAAGAGCTAAAGAGTGTCCTAAGGCACTAGTAACAACAAAACTGCTACCACCAGAAAAAAATGTCATTCTCTTATTAAAAACTTTTGATGGTTTTGAACATTGAATGGCTGAGGAAAATGTTCAAATGAAAAGTAAAGGAAGGAATGAGAACTTTTACCAATCTCAGCCCCCATGAAGTAGTTTTTATTATATTGGAGATTCTGTAGTACAATAGAAAGAGCAATGAACTTTGAATTGCAAGGTCTGAGTTCATATCCTAGCTCTGGGTAACTTTGAGTGATCATCTTAATCTCTCTGGACCAGGTTTCTTCACATGTAAAATTGAGGTTAGACATGATGGTTCCTCAAATCTCCTCCAATCTAGCTCTTCATCATCTTTGACAATTCTATGTGCCATTACTCAGATATTTGGAGGAATCTGTGATCTTATCAATATGGACACTACCCCCAGTGAAACCACCCATCCATTCCTTCCCCCTTTGCCTCACTTTCATCCACACTTTCCTATAAATCTGCCACAGGATATTTACCTAATTTTTTTGTCGGGAGTTGGGGCGAGAGTTTGTTCTCAATATTTTGACAAAATATAAATACCATAGGAACACAACATTTGTTTATAAGTTACCGTTCATCCTTGATATATGATTGGCCCATATTTTGTTTTTTCTAGTCACATATCTATTGATCATTTCTTTTGTACTATTTTAACCACAAAATTCTTTGTCATGTTGTAAGGTTTAGTCATGCTAATTACCATTACTCAATTGCTCTTTGGATTTGCATCAAATTTAATTCTTAGGGAATGCAATATTCCATGATTCACTACCACACATCATAATCAGAGAACTATTGTTTCTTTTTTAAAAATCCCTTTTCTTTCAAGGAGATGTTTAGGCTCATAAAAAGACATTTCAAATAAGAACAAAAGTAAAATTATAAAAGACCAATGGGGCATGGAGAGAAAAAAATCAGCTACTAAAGAGTGAAACAAAGAATATGAGACAGGTGCCAATAAAGTACCCATAGCCCATAAAGCATTGCTCCAAAATATAAAGAAGACCTCCCGGTAATGTAAGCCAGTTCTTATATCAGAAGTATAACCATTGCAACACAGACCTCAAAAAAGTTAGAATTTGGATCACATGCTTTCTGTGTCAAATATTTTTGGAGCATCTATATGTGCATGGCAAATCAGACAATCGTAGCTGAGCTTCTTCATGTCCTACTGAAAAATCCACCAATAAATGGTGAAGTTATTAGAATACATCAGGAAAATAGAATTACAGATCTGGCTAGAAAGTACAGAATATTCATTTCAAGTATGTGGTCCTGGTCTTTGCCTGAAGGCACAGAACTATACCCCATAATCAATTATAGACCACCCTCACTTAGCTCCAACTCACTTGCATGTCATGGTATCACTTCCCTGATGACATAGTGGTCTTCAAAAAGGAAGGATAAACAGCATCTATAATAAGCCTTATAGAGTTCACCTACTAGTCTTCTCTTTCCCATCCAAATCAATTTCTTCACCTTCCTTGGAAACTTAATCTTCTCTTTTATCTTAAATTTCTGTTATTCTGCAGAAGCCTATAAAAATCTATAACTTTAATCCAACTTTCTATCTTTTTTTTCTTTCTAGCTGCTCATAAGTGATCAACAGATGAATGTCTTTCAGCTAGTGAACTTTTGAAAGCATGAAGGATCTGTGATGTCATTAGCAAGTAGAAATCATATCCCAACATTTTATAATAAAAGGAAATTGAGCTCAGGAGAATTAATTGAATTCTGTTTTAATCATTTTCAGTCACATCCAAATTTCTGTCCAAATTCATTTGAAGTTTATGTGGCAAAAATTCTGGAGTGGTTTTCCATTTCTTCTCCTGCTTATTTTACAGATCAGAACATTGACTTACCCATATAATAAGTGAAACCAGATTTGAATTAAGGAAAATGATTCTTCTAGATACCAAGATTGACACTCTATCCACTGTGCCTTCTAGCTACCACTTAAGTGAATTATCCACAGTCATATAGGCAGTGAAGATTTTCAGAAGTGGCATTTGAATTCAAATTTTCTTAGATCCAAGCCAATATCCTTGCTACTTCACTGATTATTCCAGTAAATTTTTTACTGGGAATTTTAAAAAATTTTAAACAATTCAGTAGGAGATATTGGTCATTAGATTCTGTGTTCCTTGAGTTCAGGCAGGGGATAGTTTTTGCCTCTCTTTGTGTCTTCAGAGCTTAGCACAGTGCCTAAAATTTTGTAGGTTCTTAAATAATGCTTGTTTATTTGATTCGTCTCAAGATAAGGAAGTTCTCCCTGAAATTGAGATGTTTCACCCTTGGGAAACTGGGAAAACTTGTCAAAATGAAAGTTTGTCTGATGTATCTTTGTTGACTAGTGGAGTGTTCTGGTTAATGCATGTTGCTATGAAACCATGGGCCAGTGTATTCATTCTAGTTTTTTTGGTCCGATATGCTGCTACTGGTTGCAAGATTATTAAGATTTGTGAGGTGCTAGGTAAATGCTGGATTTGGAGACAGATAGTAATCCCTATCACAAAGACATGCTAAATATGAACAAGGTATTTATTTTCTCTGAACTTCAGTTGCCAT
The DNA here is from genome assembly GCA_023553655.1 of Myrmecobius fasciatus. NCBI lineage: Eukaryota > Metazoa > Chordata > Mammalia > Dasyuromorphia > Myrmecobiidae > Myrmecobius > Myrmecobius fasciatus. The sequence continues at coordinate 10,625 of JAJPUD010004330.1, forward strand.
CATGTCTGAAATGAGAATAATAATACCTTCATACAATTATCACTTTATAAAGCTATTGTGTAATAATAAAGCAAGTAAACTTTTTATTTCTCTTCAGGGTTTATGAAGGGCTTTAGAAATATTACTTCATTTGATCTTCACGACAACCCTGAGAAGTAGCTGCTATAATTATTCCCATTTTATAGATGAGAGAACTGAGGCACAGAAAAGTTGTGACTTGTATAGGGTCGCATAGTTAACACAAGAGGATGGATGTGAATTCGGCCTTCTTGTCTTGAGTTTCATAACTCTAGTCACTATACCACTTAGCTCAAATGAGAACATATTATGTATTTTTCTCTTTTTCTAAACTTTGGAATACTGAATAAAGGTGATCACTGTGAAAGTATAAGGCTTCCTTCTTTGGATATTTTTTGTAATCGTAATATGGCCCATGTCATTGGTCTGGATGTGTCATCAACTTAACCATTCTAAGAAAAGACACATCAGCAGTTTCATATTTACAAAGTGATAAATTGGTATTCATGTTTATACATCAGTCTCTTGTGGCTTTAGTAAATGTGAATTATTGCTCCAGGTAACAAGTTACACCTTAATAATCTAATGAAATTGTATTTCCAGGCTTACAAATCAGAAGGAAACCCAAGTAAACATATAATAGGTTCAAGTGTTCAGTACTGAAGATGCAAAGGTAAACAAGAAACACCCCATCACGAGGAACTTGTATTATCTTTTAATATCTAGGAAAGCATTGAAAATGATGTCACTCTCTCTTCCAACTCCTACCCTATCAATTATCACAGAGAAGAGATTCCGTTATATCAACAGCACTTCTAAGGACCTCCAGACAATGAAATCATGCTCTTTTCAAAACTTGGAAGACAATCTAGATCTGTCTCTTACTCAAAACCAGTATGAATCGACCAAAGTCACTGAACTTGTCTTGTTTAATTACCTACAAACTTCCAATAATCATTCTTTAATGAGCCTAAGTAATACTGCTAATACATTGGCACAGTAACAAAGCTGCCAGCAGTGGGTCTCTGCTACTTTTTTTAAGCCAAGGTCCTGTTCAAATTAGTTGTTATTCACTTTCCTCCTTCCCCTGTCCATGGTACTTACCACTGCAGAGTTGGGTACAGTTGGCTGTCATATGATCACTGGAAAAGATCTTAGAAATGACCTATTCCAATCTCTCTCTTTACAGAAGAAAAATGGAAGTTCTGGATGCTTAGACTTCTCCATGCTCATATAGCTAGTGGTTCATGATGATGATGATGATGGTGATGACGAGGATGACAAAGATGAAGACGATAGTGATAGCATGTAAGGTTGTTTGCAAAGCATTTTACACATATTGTTTTAATTTTATCCTCACAGAAAGCCTGGGAAATATGTGGTATTATAACTCTCATTTTCTAAATTAGAAAACTGAAGGACAAAAAGGTTAAGTGGCTTTTCCAGGGTGATAGGCAGAATAAGAGCTTAGGTCTTCATTACTTCAAGTACAGAGCTCTATTTTCTTTGTCATGTAGCACAGTGATCTGTGGATAGAACACAAGTCCCATAAATAAATGCTTTTTGAATGAACTAAATTTTTAATTAAAGAATGTCAAACTAAAAGGGAATAAGGAAAGTATAAAAAATTCCTATTTGGAAAAAACTAACTCGTGATCTTTCAGAAGAAATCACATTTTAACATTATTGATCAAAAGTCTATTTTAAATGTCCTCTGTTAACAGGAATTGTGGTAACTTTGTACCCAATTTCCTACTGGAAAGAATCACTATTAAGACAGAGTAATCAGGGCTTTGTCCCAGGCTGCTAAAATTTAGCACACATAGATGACATGTGTAGTGCCTAAGCAATATAAAACAACTAATTTTAGCCTTTGGTTAGCAAGAATAATTAGTTTAAAAAGAAGTTACCAAGTGGTACTTTCTCACTTCAAGTGGCAGGGAACTTCCCTGTTTTGTCCTTTTCTATCCCCACAAAAACCTATCCAGCAAAGAATCCATGGTGATCTGGTATACTCCTAACTCTCAGCTTAATTGAGGGTCCTTTTCATGTCAGTGACCTTAAGTATAATAACAATTATGTATGTTTATAACCAAGGAATCTAGTGATTGAACATGAGTAAATTATTTACTCAATTGTCAGTAGTCTCATTCGTGTTCTAAAAAATCCAAAATGTTTAGGAATTAACCTTCCTGAAACTCCTGTCTCACTAAAATTCCAATTCTTCCCCCAAAGACCCTACAGTTATCCCTTCCACATGACAACTTTAGAAAAATCATAGATTAGCCTAAAATATTAAATGGGAACTTGGGCTGAGTTTTGTGGAAGCCACGGATGCTGTGTGAAGGCCAGCAGATGACACGGAAAGTCTGGAAAATCAGAAATGCATAAAATATGTATATAGTATTATATAATATCAACATATTTTATATTTTAATACTATAATAATTCAGTTTTCTTCTCTGGCATGAAGGCAGAGCCAAAAATATCTGTGTGGATTTTCCAGCTCATGGGGGTACTGCACCCTTACCCCCCCACAATTTGGAAGGGTTAACTATACTCTTAACCTAATGTCATTATTGGAGCTCCCAATATCAATTTAGCATTCCAACATGAAGAATGAATCCCTTTCTTTGTGAGATCTGAAGACATTTCTTTCCCCTTTTCAAGGTAACAAGAAAAAAAAAGAGTAGCCATGATTAGTAATTCAGGGAAGTTATGGGCAGACTCATTACTGATTTAGGATTGCATTACAGCTTCTTGAGGATAAACCTTTATCAATTAAAACAATCTGTACAGCAAACTATTTTCTGCCCTCTAATCTTCTGGAAGCTTAGGGAGTATGAACTTTAATTGCTTTATTTTTTCCCCACACTGCCACCACATCTCATTTTCAAGTACACCAATCCCAGAACTGTTTTTTTTTTTTTTTAATCTCTGTTTTTTGTCCCTTTAAACCCATCTCTCACCCATGGAGATCCAAGTTCCGTTAACATTACCATTGGATCCAAGATCAGATAGCCTCACTAGGGTTTTCAAACCCAGCCCCTCTTCTTACCTTTTGCACAATCCTTTGCTCCCTCCTGCCCATCCTGAGGGTCAGGGCTATGAATGACTCATTCAGTCATAAAACAGTATGGCTGCTGTTACCTTAACTGCTCCAAAGAGAACAGGCAGCAGTCTATCCCTGCCTTGCTGAGTCTGGTATTGATTTGAAGTGCCAACATGTAAGCAAGTGTTTGTTTGGTCCTCAAAGGGGATTTCTTCAATTGGATGCCTACTGTGCCGCAGACATTGAATTATGGAATGGCTTGCTTTTGTTTGAGACTTTTATTCTCAGAGAAACACAAATGACACTTTTTATGTAAAATTAAATGTGATCTCAGCCCTTATGCTGAAATATAAATATGTTTGCAGGATTCTTCCCAAAATTCACATCGAGGAGAAAATGATTTGCACAGCTTGAGATACTTGCTTTTTTTTTGGCCTGATGCAGCATTTAACTTTGCTGACTTGATAAAAACAAAACTAAATTAAGCCAAAATTGCATTAATTTATTTTTTTAATGTGTTTATATATAATGTGTTTATATATATATATACATATATATATATATGTATATATATATGTAGTTGTTTTGGCTAGGACAGTCTTAGAGGAGAGATGCATTTTTTCATTGCTGTGTAATGGTTATTTTCCATGCATTTAAAACAGAATCTTGGGACTCTTCTCCTTGGCTTTGTGTTTGTATGAGGAGACTTTTGTTGGAAGCTCTTTATCATTGTCCTTTCAATTGTTTGGGTCATCTAATCATTCAGCACATTTACTTCCAACTTTTTCAGCATCACCTAAGAGAAGCTTAATGGTGTAATAGAAAGATAACTGGATTGGGATGTAGAGGAACTAGATTTCAGTTTTGGTCTGGCTCTGTCCTGTGGGGGAAACCATTTAAGTTCTATGGACCTAATTTGTAAAGTGAAGGGACTGAGCTAGGTGCGCTTGGGGATCTCTCCTAACTAGGGATTTCTGTTCTTATGATTTGATAACTGAAAGTAGAAGGAGAGCATGGCGATGTATAAAGTGTTCCATCTTGGGAATCAGGGACTAAGGTTCAAATTATGATATGTTACTTTTGCTATGTGAACTTTAGCAAATTACTTGAGTTTTCTAGGCCTCCCTAATCTTTAAAATGGAGAGAGAAGAACTAATTGTCAGTGGTGTCAAACTCAAACAGAAACAAATCTCTACAGCTACATATTGACTTAGAAAACCACAATTTAACATTAGCTATCAAATGTTACATTTAAATTGATTTTGTTAAACCTTTTCTGATTACATTTTAATCTGTTTGGAAAGTAGTATAAAATCTCAAAACTCCTTTCCAGATTTAAATGTATGATGTTGGGGTTGAATGTAGCTCTGAGAATTACCAACCAATATTGCACCCAAATATTCATTAAAACTAGCATTTCTGGGATACTTTAAGGTTTAAAAGTGCTTTGCTTTTTTTAAAAAATCAAACTTTGTTACAAAGATGGGTTGCTGAATAGAAAATAAGGAAGGATCTATTTAGAAATGAATGTGATATAAAAACAAAAAGTGCCAATAAAATGAAGTTAAAATATTTGAAAAAAGAAAAGGTTAGCTGTGTGACCCTGGGAAAATCACTTAATCCCAATTGCCTCAGCGGGGAAAAAAAGAAAATGTTAAAATAATAATCTCAAAAAAAGAAAAGAAAAGAACAGCTAGATGATGCAGTGGATAGAGCACCATTCCTGAAGTCAGGAGAACTTGAGTTAAAATTCAGCTTCAAACACTTAATACTTACTAGCTGTGTGACCCTAGTCAAATTGCTTTACCCCAATTGCCTCACCTCCTCCCCCAAAAAAGGAGTAAAAAGAAAAGAAAAGAAAAGTCTTTGTCCCTAACAACCAAATACTGTAGGGAATGAAATTTTGGTTTTCTTTGTCTTACAGGTGAAGAAATGAGGTTCAGAGAGGTGGTAACTTGTCTTTGATCAAACAGCTCCTCGGGGTTGGAACCTAGATTGAAAGCCATATATTCTGATTCCAAGTCCAAGGTTCATTTCTCTATCTCAAACTGCTTTCTTTTAGACAATTCATTTACACAAATACATAATTCAGCAGCAAAATAGCAGGCCATTTTTCCTCCAGCAGAAAAGATAAAGCTTTTTATGTTGGCATACACCATATAATCTTATTCAAAACTCTAGTATAATATTTGGGGGAATGACTGCTACCTCCCACTAATGCCTCATCCTATTCTTTCCCTTTCAAAGCAATCTGTCTTTTCAATCCTCTCATCATTGTCATCTTGAAGATCAGTCCCACTTAGAAAGTTGAGCTTGTTAAATGATCAGCCATCAACCTTGGGTAATCAGTATGGATGCCAAGGACTAAGGTTTAGGGGTAGAAAAGAGATATCCTGGAATATAAAACCTATTCCATTAACCCAACCCTACAAATTTCATAAATACTTTAAGCCACAGATTTATGAAGACCAGGATGCAGATTCAAGATCCCTATGTCCTTTTAGTGACCCCCAAAAATCATAAAGTTTGCATCATTTACTAAGGAACTAACTATAATAAATAAGATCAATCAAATCTAACAACCAAAATATATATTTGGGCAGTCAGTGGGCCAATAAGCATTTATTAAACACTTACTATATGCCAAGCACTATGTTAAGAGCTGGAAATACTAATATAAGTAAAAAGAAAATTAATCTCTGTTTTCAAAGAGTGTACATTTTCTTGGGGAAGACAATAAATAAAACAAAGATGAGAAGCAAAAAGGGACACCCTCTTCTGATTGTAGACATGATGGAGAAGTCAAGCCAAAACAATTTATGAACTTAAAAGCTCCTTGGAGGCAAGAAATGGTTGGTTTGTTTGTTTGTTTGATTGATTAGTTCTATTTTATTTGTTGGGTTTTTTTTGGTATTTGTATCCCCAGTACTTAGCACAGTACCTAGTAGACAGCAGGGGCCTAATAAATCTTTAGCGACTAAGATGTGGTAAACATTAAGTAATAAATTCAAGGAAAGACAAGATGTCACTCAAGTAACCAATCCACAAATTGGTTAACAAATGATGGATGGATTACCATGATATTAAAATGAGAAGTGCACAAAACAGATTGGAGAGGCAGTCTGGCTGGAGGAAAGGAGGAAGACCAGGTTAGAAAGTTAAGTTGGAGCCAAACTGTAGAATAAATGCTAGACAATGCATTTTGGATTGGTTCCCATAGGCAAAGGGAAGCTAATGAAGGGTTTGGAGAAGGAGCATGTGTTGTAATCAAAACAGCACCTAAGGAGATGAATTTGTAACAAATTACAAGACAAATTCAAGCAAGAAGATGCCAGAGGCAAAACAAAACAAAAACAAAACAAAACAAAACAAAAACAAAAAAAAAAACATTTAGCAAGCAGTTGCAATAGTCCCAACATGAGGTAAGTCATTCCTGGGCTAAGGGGATGGGGAGTGCATAATAGGATTAGATGAAAGATGGCTGAATGTTAGGCAAGCTATAACATATCCAATTTTATATATTTAAATATATTAAATTGATTGCATTTGATTATATGTTCTTCAACAAGCATTTATTTTTTATTTTTTTAAATTTATTTTTTTATTATTAATACTTTTTATTTGCAAAACATATGTATGGGTAATTCCTAAACATTAACCCTTACAAAGCTTTCTGTTACAAATTTTCCCCCCTACTCCCCACCCCTCCCCTAGATAGCAGGATATCCACTACATGATAATTATGTTAGAATACTTAAATTGAATATATGTATAGTTATTGCCACACATCATTTTTTTGTTCAGGAGAAATCGTATCTATAAGAGAGAATAATCCGATAAAGGAAATACAATGCAAGGAAACATAAATAGAGAACATGAAATGTTATGTTGTGGTCCACATTTCACATCCCTCTCTCTGGGTGTATATGGCCTTCTTCACTGAACAATTGCAATTGGTTTGAAGCATTTCATTGTTGAAGAGAGTCATGTCCATTAGAACTGATCCTCATATAGTACTGTTGTTGCCGTGTACAACGATCTCCTGGTTCTGCTCATTTCACTCAGCATCAGTTCATGCAAGTCTCTCCAGGCCTCTCTGAAATCGTCCTGTTGGTCGTTTCTTACAGAGCAATAATATTCCATAACATTCATATACCATAATTTATTCAGCCACTCTCCAATTGATGGGCATCCCTTCAGTTTCCAATTTCTAGCAACTACAAAAAGAGCTGCCACAAACATTCTTGCACATGTGGGGCCCTTTCCTTCTTTTATGGTTTCTTTGGGATATAAGCCCAATAGAAACACTGCTGGGTCAAAGGATATGCAGAGTTTGATAACTTTTTGAGCATAGCTCCAGATTGCTCTCCAGAATGGTTGGATCCGTTCACAGCTCCACCAATAATGCATCAGTGTCCCAGCCCTCCCACAACCCCTCCAACATTCATCCTTAACTTTTCCTGTCATTTTAGCCAATGTGTGTAGTAGTACCTCAGAGTTGTCTTAATTTGCATTTCTCTGATCAATAGTGATTTGGAGCACCTTTTCATATGATTATAAATCGTTTTAATTTCATCATCTGAAAATTGTCTGTTCATATCCTTTGACCATTTATCAATTGGAGAATGGCTTGAATTTTTATAAATGTGAGACAATTCTCTATATATCTTAGAGATGAGACCTTTATCAGAACCCTTAAATGTAAAGATGATTTCCCAATTTGATGCTTCCCTCCTAATTTTGTCTGCATTAGTTTTGTTAGTACAGAAACTTTTTAACTTAATATAATCAAAATTATCTATCTGGTGTTCAATTAAGAGTTCCAGATCTTCCCTGGACATAAATTTATTCCATCTCCACAGGTCTGAGAGGTAAACTATCCCATGTTCCTCTAATTTGGTTATAACATCACTCTTTATATCTAGATCATGAACCCATTTAGATCTTACCTTGATACTGTGTTAGGTGTGGGTCAATGCCTAGTTTCTGCCATACTAGTTTCCAATTATCCCAGCAGTTTTTGCCGAATAGTGAGTACTTATTCCAAAAGCTGGGGTCTTTGGGTTTATCAAACACTAAATTTCTAACGTTATTACCTAGCTTGTCCTGATATCCTATTCTATGCCACTGATCGACTGTTCTATTTCTCAGCCAGTACCAAATGGTTTTGATGACTGCTGCTTTATAATATAGTTTTATATCTGGTACAGCAAGGCCACCTTCATCTGCCTTTTTTTTTTCATTAATTCCCTTGAAATCCTTGACCTTTTGTTCTTCCAAATGAACTTTGCTACTATTTTTTCTAGATCTGTAAAATAATTTCTTGGGAGTTCGATTGGTATGGCACTAAATAAGTAAATTAGTTTGGGTAGTATTGTCATTTTTATTATATTCGCTTGGCCTACCCATGAGCGCTTAATGTTTTTCCAATTGACTAGGTCTGATTTAATTTGTGTGGAAAGTGTTTTGTAGTTTAGTTCATATAGTTTCTGACATTTTCTTGGCAGATAGATTCCCAAATATTTTATGCTATCATCCGTTATTCTGAATGGAATTATTTTTTCTATCTCTTGCTGCTGAACTTTGTTGGTAATATATAAAAATGCTGATGATTTATGTGGATTTATTTTGAATCCTGCAACTTTACTAAAGTTGTGAATTGTTTCTAGTAGTTTTTTAGTTGAGTCTCTAGGGTTCTCTAAGTATACCATCATGTCATCTGCAAAGAGTGATAATTTGGTTTCTCCATTACCTATTCTAATTCCTTTTATCTCTTTTTCTTCTCTTCTTGCCAAAGCTAACATTTCTAATACAATATTAAATAGTAATGGTGACAGTGGACAGCCTTGTTTCACTCCTGATCTTATTGGGAATGGTTCTAGTTTGTCTCCATTACATATGATGCTTGCTGATGGTTTTAAGTAGATGCTACTAATCATTTTAAGGAAAAGCCCATTTATTCCTATACTCTCAAGTTTTTTTTAATAGGAATGGGTGTTGGATTTTATTGAATGCTTTTTCTACATCTATTGAGATAATCATATGGTTTTTGTTAGTTTGGTTATTAATATAATTGATTATACTGATAGTTTTCCTCATATTGAACCAGCCCTGCATTCCAGGTATAAATCCTACTTGGTCAAGTTGTATTATCCTGGAGATAACTTTCAGTAATCTCGTTGCTAAAATCTTATTTAAAATTTTTGCATCAATATTCATTAGGGAAATGGGTCTATAGTTTTCTTTCTTTGTTTTCACCCTACCTTGTTTAGCTATCAGCACCATATCTGTATCATAGAAGGAATTTAGTAGTATACCTTCTGTCCCTATTTTTTCAAATAGTTTCAACAAGCATTTATTAACTGTCTATTACAGAACAGGTACAGTGTTAGAGAAATAAGAAGAAAACACTGCCTTCAATAAGTTTACATTTGATTGAGAAGGAAAAAAATAACATAGATAAGAATAACTAAAAGCAAAACCTACAATCTTGATGGGGCCTGAGTGGAGAGAGGGGCAGGGGAAATATTAACAGTTAAAATCAGGAAAACTTCAGCTTTTCTCTTCTTTGGTTTGACTCAAATTATGGAGTATTTCTTTTTTACCAACGTATGGATTTACTTTACTTTACTACAAATAATTAGTTCTTGATCCACTTCACTGATAATAGGAGAAATATAAGTTAAAATGATTCTCAGAGTTTATCTTAGACCCAGAAAAATTGGAAAAGATGACAAAAGACAGGAATAGTCAATGTTGAAGAGATTGTGGAAAGATAGACACACTGTTATTGCTCTGTTGCTGGAGGTATGAATCCATTGCATCCATTCTATAAAGCCATTTGATTTATGCAAGTAAAGGGACTAAAATGTCCTTTTTCTATCATATAAAATTCCATTCTTAGGAATATGACTCAAGGGAGTAAATTATAATAATAATAAAATGATAATGAGAGATTACACATTTATGATATTTTAATGTTAGTAAAGCACTTTCTAAACATTATATCACTTCACTGACAATAGAGTGGAAAGTAGTTGTTATTATTTTCCCCATTTTACAGGTGAGGAAACTGAGGCAGACCTTCGTAAATATCTGAGACAGGATTTAAACTCAGATCTCCCTAATTCTAAGTCCATTGATCCATTCACTAAGCTACTTAGCTGCATGAAAATTACAAAAGAGAGATTCTATAAACAAGAAATTTCATGTGTTTATAGCAGAAGAATTTAAAACAAAGCCTTCAAAACATTTATGATGAATAGCTTGAAATAAAATAGATGCCCATTTGGTTAGGAAACCTCTAGATAAGTTGTGGTACAGAAATAGATAATCACTGTGCTGAGGCAATGAACATGATGAATTTGGAGAATCCAAAGAAGACTTAATATCAACTAATGCAAAATGAAATAGATCCAGAAAAACAGTATATGCTATGGTACTAATGTGAATAGAAAGAACAATAGAACAATCAAATCTCAATGTTGGAAAATTATGTTGATCAAGCTTTGTCCCCAAAGATGAGAGGATAGTTTCACTTGCTTTATCAGAGATGAAGTGCCACTGGTATAAAATGTTGCATGTGATGTTAGACAATTGACTTTAAGTATGTCTTTTCTTATTATGCTCAAAGGGTGATCAAACTGTACATATCCCTTGATCCAGCAGTATATCTCCTGGGTCTGTGTCCCAAAGAGATCATAAAAGAGGGGAAAGGACTCACATGTGCAAAAAATATTTGTGGAAACTGAGTGGATATCCATCAGCTGGGGAATGGTTAAATAAGTTATGGCATATAAATATTATGGAATATTATTGTTCAATAACAAATGATCAGCAGGATAATTTCATAGAGGCCTGGAGAGACTTACATGAACTGATGCTAAGTGAAGTGAATAGAACCAAGAGAACATTGGACACAGGTACAACAAAATTATAAGATGATAAATTTTGAAGGATGGACCTTTTTTTTTTCTTTTTTTTTTTAACAATGAGATGACTTAGGCCAGTTCTAATGGTCTTGTGATGAAATGAGTCATCTGCATCCAGAGAGAGGACTGTGGGGACTGAATGTGGATCACATCATAGTATTTTTAACTTCTCGTTGTTGTTGTTATTTGGTTGCTTGTTTTTTTTCTCATTTTTCCCCTTTTGAACTGATTTTTCTGGTACAGCATGATGAAATGGAAATATGTTTAGAAGAATTGCTCATATTTACCCTATACTGAATTACTTGCTGTCTAGGGGAGGAGAAAAGGGAAAAAATTTTGGAACACAGGGTTTTGCAAGAGTGAATGTTGAAAACTGTCTTTACATATATTTTGAAAAATAAATTGCTAGTATTATAAAAATAATTTCTTTTCTTTTATTAGTCATTTATTTATTTGTATAATAGAAGGCTTTCTGGGAAGAAGAAAGGGAAAATAATCTTTGGAAATAAACGTGATATTTAAAAGACAGCAGTAAAGAGCCTTTTAAAAAGAAATCACTGCTACCTTGATGCTATTTAACATAATGAAGAGTGAAGAATTTTTTTTTCATTCTTCTCTACTTTCTGTTATGACATTTAAAGGTTTTTCTACACTAGAGCACCAAAGAGAAAGAAATGAAGGAAATGGAGAGCAATGGAGGAAAAAAAGAGATGCTAATGTCTCTTCTCTTGGGCAAGGCTTCAATTATCTTTCTAGTCACATTTGGAGAAAATCCCTTATAGACTCATATTTAGTAAAGCATGTTAAATCAGTATCTCACAGTAAAAATATTTGATGGAACAGAAAGATATAGATACATAAATTTATATGTAATAACATATGAGTGTGTATATATATATTTTCTTTCTCTGTTCATATACACCACACACACACACACACAAAAACATATACACACATTTCTGCCCTCTATATGTCCTCTGAATCATATTCCTACATCTCTAAAACTTCCTTCTTTTATTTAATTAATTGGTGCCTATCTATTAATAATAATGTATTTCAATGCTAGTAAATCTAGGTACTGGAAAAATACTAAGATCTAGCATGTCTTGTATCAGAGGTATCTCAGGAATTACATCAACAGATTAGCAAAGACTGTGGATAAGAAATATGAATTCATAGTACACTGACATTGATGAGAAGTAAAATTAAGTGACAACCTGAACAATATTAAGAAAGAAGACTGAATTGATCTTTCTTTCTCTTTGAGAAAGACAGTCTTTTTTTTATCCATATTGGGAATGTTTAAAACTTGTATATGTTTTAAAATGACATTACAACACCCACTGAAAATGCCATCTACCAGATACAACCATGTAGCAAGAAACTTTGAGATTTATTTGAAAGATAAAGAAGAAAGTCTGGTTTGAAATTGAGTTATAAATGAAGAAGGTTTGATAACTAACTTTACTCCCACCTCTTTCTAACACTCATGCTTTATTTAGAGCACAGTGTTATCAAATTATTGAGTCACCTCTGTGGATGAGTTTTCTGGTAGTTATTAAGAACTTTTCCCTTAGTTTATCTTTATCAAGATAGGTGTTTGTTGCTTTCTTTTATTCTTGAAGAAGACCAAAATGACATCACTATATTATACTCAAGTTATAGTGTGTAGATTGTGGCTGATCACACCAATATGAGCTCTGGATGCTCTACCCCAGGTCATGCACAAAAAATCCATGTGAACACAATTTATGCATCCTGCATCTCTTTTAAGCTACTTCCATTCTACTTTGCTCATAGAACACAGGACCTCCTCTGATGAGAGCACACTGTGCTGGATTGTCCTATGCTACTGACTTCAAAGTCACACAGTCAGTTCTGAACTTCTTAAGAAAGACCTTGGAAGCATCCTTGGATTGAGTGCTTTGTTTTGTTTTGTTTTACCACATGTGAGCACTTGCTCTGCGAGAGTTCTCCATAAAATAATATTTTTGGCCAGCACATGTTTGACATTTGAAAAATGTGTGCATCCCACTGAAATTGAGCTTTTTGCAATAGTTTGAATGTTTGGCAGTTTAGTTCCAGAAAGGACTTCAGTGTCTGGTATCTTATCTTCAGATAAGGCGATCATCAGAATCTTCCTGAGACAATTCCAATAGAAGTGATTCAGTTTCCTGGCATGGTGCTGGTAGACTATGCAGGTTTCATAGGCATACCACAATGAGAATACAATGAATGTGTAAAGTAGGCAGTCTAATGTCTCTTCTCTCCATCACTTTCCTTAGAGCTTCCCAAACACTGAACTAGCTCTGGAAATGCACACATCAACCTCATTGTCAATGTGTATATCCCTGGAAAGTATACTGCCAAGGTAAGTGAATTTATCCACAATATTCAAAACTTCTCCATTCGCTGTAACCAGTGTTTCTACATATGGATGGTCTGGTGTGTTTGTGCTTTTTGGTGTTAATCAGTAAGCCGAATGAACACAAACTGTATAGAATTGCTCCATATTTTGTTGCATCTCAGCTTCAGAGGCTGCACTGAATGCACAATCATCCACAAACAAAATATCACCCAACAACATTCCCTCCACTTTGATCCTAGCTTTAGCTTGTAGTCTTTTCAAGTTGAAGAATTTACAATCATTGTAGCAGTTGATCTTGTGACATGTTTGTCTTCATCGAAGGCATTTGAAAGTGTGATTGAAAACATCCTGTTTAAAAACAAAGGAGCAAGAACAGAGTCCCATTCCCTTTCATTGGTGACCAGGATAGCATAAGAGCATTGTCCAGAATTTTGGCAAGTGAGCCATTGTGAAAATGACATACAATACTGATGAGCTTTTCTGGACAACCAAATTTTGACATAATTTTCCATAAGCCCTCATGACTGACAGTATCAAGTGCCTTGGTCAGATCTACCTCTGTTCTGCTCCTGGCATTTCTCCTGATGTTGCTAGGCAGCAGATACCATATCGACTATTCCTCAGCCCTTTATGGAGCCACACTGGCTTTCAAGTAGATGATCATCATCTAGGGGAAGGATTATCCTATTAAGGAGAATTCTGGCAAGAATCTTGCTAGAAATGACTAAGAGACACATCCACTCTCCCCTTCTCCTCATCCTCAGCCTTGTGATTGTCAAAGGACAATCTATTTCCTTTAACTTTATAGAGACAGATGACTGAGGCAATCTTGAATTCATAGGGGATGACTTTCTCTTGCCATATAACCTGGAAAATTTCAATCAGTTTTCATATGAGCAATGGATACCTCCACACATGCATCTTGCAAATCTCAATTGGAGCAGAATCAGCAACAGGTACTTTGCCATAAAAAAAAGAAGCCTAATGGCAATCAAAAACTCTTCTTCAGGTTGGAAATTCAGCTAATGAGGAATTGACTTCTATCTGAGGTAAACAGTCAATGGCTTCAGCAATGATTGCTGAAGAAAGTCTATTGAGAACACTATGAGAGGGGGCGGAGCCAAGATGGCGAACTGCAAACAGCTTTCTCTGTGAACTCCTTTGGGACCTTCCCTCAGACCCAGACAAAGTGAGCCTTCTAACTGGTTTTTGAGTGAGGACTCCGCCAAACATTCGGTCTACAACACACTTCTATCAAAAATCTACCTTGA
>JAJPUD010004330.1:30264-74737 GCA_023553655.1 Myrmecobius fasciatus
GGCCCCACATGTGCAAGAATGTTTGTGGCAGCCCTTTTTGTAGTGGCTAGAAACTGGAAATTGAATAGATGCCCTTCAATTGGAGAATGGCTGAATAAATTATGGTATATGAATGTTATGGAATATTATTGTTCTGTAAGAAATGACCAGCAAGATGATTTCAGAGAGGCCTGGAGAGACTTACATGAACTGATGCTGAGTGAAATGAGCAGAACCAGGAGATCATTATACACGGCAACAACAGTACTATATGACGATTAATTCCGATGGACATAGCTCTCTTCAACAATGAAATGTTTCAAACCACCTCCAATTGTTCACTGAAGGAAGCCATATACACCCAGAGAGAGGGATGTGAAATGTGGACCACAACATAACATTCTCATACTCCTTAATTGATGTTTGATTACATTGTGTTTCCTTTATCTGATATATCATTTGTGTAGATAAGATTTTTCTTGCACAACAATGATAAGTTTGGAAATATGTAAAAAAATATATAACTATTAAATTGCGGCTAGAGAAAAAGGAACAGAAATCAAGGAAGAAGGAAACCAAACCCTGGAGACTGTAGCTACCTTTAGACTGGGAACCAGGGACTGGGGTTTACTAGACAGACATCAATAAGTCTGTGTGGAGGGATAATTAGGTAGTATCCAAAAGGAGGAATGACATTCTAGCTGCTTTTCTTATAATCAAGGAAAGAAACTAATCACTGTGAAATCAACAAACAGCCAAAGTACTTGGAAAGGCAAGCACCAAGGAAGAGGGAGGGGGATTTAATCCAATCCCGTTCAGAACACTTACAGAAGAGGGGGAGGAAAGCAAAAAAATCTAAGACTTGGTCCTTGCCATTGAGGAATTTACAAGCTAAGAGAGGAACCATATTCCAATAACCATAATTGTTGTTGTCTTTGGTTGTGTCTGACATTTTGTGACTCCATTTGGGGTTTTCTTGGCAAAGATACTGCAGAAGTTTGTCATTTCCTTCTCCAGTTTATTTTGCAGATGTAGAAACCAAGACAAGCAGGGTTAAATGACTTGCCTAGGATCACAAACCTTATTGAGTATCTCTGGGCTCATTTGAGCTCATGTCTTAGACCCAGCACTCTATCTACTGTACCATCTAGCTGCCCACCAACCTTGGGAAGTAGGTGCTATTATTAGAGAATATTTTATCCATTTTACAGATGAGGAAACTAAGGCACACAGAGGTTAAGTGATTAGCCCAGAATCATATAGCTAGTCAGAGTCTAAAGCCAGATTTGAATCAAGTCTTCTGACTTCATGCCTACTGCTCTATCCCAAAGCTTATTAAACTGTGAGTTGCATAAGTGAAGGTAGAAGTTATGAAATTATGACTTTTTTCAGTAAATGTTTGATTTGTATATCAAATCTTTTTATTTTTACTTCTTTCATTCTTCTTTTCTTCACTCACACCTCCAGGAGCTTCCTACTGTAACCCTCTGATCAAATGTTATTTCATCTTTAGCTCAAATTTGTTCTATTTTTATATGAACTTTATTCTTTTTTTAGCTATATACTTTATATATATGTACATATATATATTAGTTTGTGCATGTAATTTATAAATAAATAAATGTACAACATATTGGGGAAAAAAAAGAACACTATGAAAGTTTTCATTCCACCCTTCTAAAATCATCTTGTTATCCCTAATCAATGTGACTACATCAGCACTGAGAAATTGGGAGGTACCATATGTCTTTGACCCACAAATAGCCTTCAGGACTTCATAAAAGTATTTCAGATTGTCATTATCAGCACAAAACTAAAGTTTGCATCTCTCCAAACTTTGCTTATCCTTTACTTTTGACATAATTAAATGTTGCTTTCTTAGAGGTAGATGAACTATCCTGCTGGTAAACCCTGTGGAGTTCTCATTTTTCATTTAGCAGCTTCTGAATTTCCCCCTCAGTTTTGTCAAACCAGTCTTGATGACTGAGTATTCTGGCCCAGATGAGCAAATGCAATGTTGTGTACCAAATCTCTAAAAATTGCCCACTCCTTTTCTGCTCTAGTGTTGCCAAATGTGTGTTGGCTCAACTTCTCCTCCAAGTTATCAAAAAACTGTTCCCACTCTGAGAAACATTCTGATCTACTCATTCTTCTGATAGTCATTTTGCCCTGGGGACACTAATTTTGTTGAATACAAATATTTAGCTTGGAAAGCATAAACTATGATTAGTGCAGGGATCTGTACCACACATTGCCTTCATCACTCTCACATCCTATCTATCTATTCTCCTCACAGTAAGCTGACCTTATTTTGCCAGTCAGAGTTGTAATTCCCTCACAACAAAAGCATTTATCTTTCAGGTCTACTGGTTTTTGTGTTGTTTCTGTGTGCACATATTCCATATGGCAGTGATAAATGAAATAATCTTTGAAGAAGTTTTTGAATATTTTCGGGTACTTTGATTTCAGGGAGGGATCCCCACCTGCCATGGTATTCAGTCCAGAGTTGGACAAGTAGATAATTTTAGAGTATTTTTTCTAGTCCTTTCCTCACACCAAAAAGTGAGCAGTACAGTCTTTCAAAAGCTGTTCAGATGCAACATCAAGGGGACTATGAAATGCCATTGCTGCTTCCGATAAGATGGCAACCCTATCTCCTTGGCCACCCATGCAGGGTTGTGACTACAGCCCCCAGTGCGTCTGCATCTGCTGCTTCCTTACTTGCCTGCTGCCACAGGACTTTTAGATAGATAGAAATGGTAAAATGGTATGAGTGATGTCTTTTGATTTATGCAGAAACTGGATTTAAGCGAGGTAAAATTGCACAAAGTTGCATGCCTTCCTCTGTCTTCCAGAATCATCACAGACCAGAAAAAGTCAAGACAATTGGTGATGGTTCAAGAGGCAATGGATGACCTTCAAGTCAAGTATTCAATTGCCTTTTGGGAGGATAGAATTGTGCTGGGCAGTTATTATTTTGATGCAACACATTAAAAAGCACAATTTTGATAGGATTAAGGCTTGGAAGGTACTTCGTAGGTCAAGTATGCTGAGCTTTTTATTAAAGAAATAATTATAGTAATGGAAAGAGTGCTAAATCAAGGCAGATCTAAGTTCAAAGGATCTGGCTTCAAAAACTAGCTTGGCCACTTGTGTGACCTCATGCATGTCACAACCTATTGAAGTTGTCTCCTCATCTACAAAATGAGAGGGTTGGACTAGATTATTTATAAGATCTTTTCTAGCTCTAAATCTATGAGCACAAGACCTTATGAATCAGAGAATTGAGGTGGTAAGGGGCAGAGGCTAGGTTAAATTTCAAGTCTTCTACCGGCCCTCTTTCATAAAAAAGTTATGAAAATACCTCTAAGTATGTGGAAAAAATAATTAAATGCTCAGGATTTCCTCAGTTGTTTGAACATAACATATAAATTCCTAAGTATTTATAAAAGAAGCAATATATGTGTATGTATATGTATATGTAAAGATATAAGGGTATATAAAATTATAATAAGCCCACCTTTGACCTCAGCTATTTCACACTTAAAAATTTTCTTATCCTGGGTCTTACATTCTTGCCTTGAATACTTCTAACTACAGGGAACTTATTACCTTGAGGTAGTTTGAGTAGTTCTAACTGTTAAAAAAAATCTTTCTAATATTGAAAGAAAATATATCCTTGTAAGCACTTCCACTGTTTTTCTTTCTCTCATAAGATGATAATATTCAGTATTTTGGCTGCTACCATTGAGCCTGGAGTCACAAGATTTGAGCAGCCTCAGATGCTTAGCAGCAGTGTAACCATGATAAATCATTTATCCCTGTTTGCCTTAGTTTTCTCATCTGTAAAATGAGCTGGAGAAGGAAATGGGAAACCACTCCAGCAACCAAGAAAACCCCAATGGATCTTGAAGAGTCTGAAACAATTAAAGAAGAACAAAATTCATAACCTTCCTCTATTCTCTTCCCTATGTTTTACAAATAACTTTGTCCTCGAAACCACTGTTGCCCTTAGCTATTTTGCCTTTCCATTTGGCAAAGAGATTCAGTGCTTCTCTGGGTTTTCTTTTGACTTCTTTCTTTTGGCTACTCTTGACATCAATTACATTTTACAGGCCATGGTAATACTCAAGGTCAATCTCTTTGCCTTTTTCCATCTCCCATAAATTTTTTTTTGGCATCAGTGGCTTGTTGAGCTGAAGTTGTTGCTTTTATTTGGATTGTTTTCTAAATCTTAGGCTGCCTTCGAACTCGGTGCTGATCTTGGCCTTCGCTCTCATAAGCACATCCAGATAATTTTTCTGATATTGCTCTCAGCAGTAACAAGTTGTTTCCATTTGGAAAATGGAACAAATTTGTCAGCATTTCCATAATAATCCATTTTTGTCTTCAGTGACAAAGGAATCATCACATTGGGGGTAACAACACCTTTTTTAGGCTCTAATGTACTAAAATAGTAACAAAGCCTTTATGAAATCAAAATCCATAAGAGAAACTGCATTAGACATATAAAGAAAATAAGATGTAGATTAAGAATTATAAGGGACATTAGAGTTCATTCAGTTCAACCTACTCATTTTTCAGATGAGGAAACTAAGGCCCAGACAGGTGAAATTAACTTCCTCAAGTTACTTATAAATGATTGGTAGAAGAGCCTACATTTGAACCCAGGCCCTTTGATTGCAAATCTAGTATTCTTTCTATGACAAGGAAGTTCATGCCAAAAGCAATGCAATCTCTAAAGATTTAGAGGATCATTTCATAAGAATCCCAGGAAAGCAAAAAATAAAAATAAATAAATCCTGGGTGATATTACTGACAAAAAGGAGACCAGGAGTTTCTAGCTTCTATACTTGTTTTCTTATCTTTATAAAGGCTTTATGAGAATGATCTACATGTATATCAAGGGTATCCTTGATGAAAATAAGAGAACAAATCAAATTTCACAAGCAATTCTCTACAGCAGGCCATAACATAACCAAGACCCTATTGGCTAAAAGGAAAGCAAAAATGCAAAATGTTATGATTGCATTATTTCCCATATTCCCCATATATCCTCCCCTGTATCAACTTGCTCTACTGAATCAAATGCTTTCAACTGTAGGAAGTTGTAGGACAAGGACAAAGTAGGGAGTGTCAAAATGCCTTGAACAACAGATGAGAGACTTTGTACTTGGTGAGCAAGAGTGAGTCTTTAATTGGAACAGCACACAATTTGGGCCTCTGTTATGGTGGTGACATGAGAAATAGAGAGGAGGGGAGAAATGAGGGAAAGATTTTGGAGGAAGAAGGAATTAGAGGATAAAAAATTGATTTTAGGAAATAAGGAGATAGAAGGACAAAAGGTAACAAAGTACTCCAAGGTTTCAAATATGGGAGACTGAGTGGGTGTTAAACATTTGCAGCAGAATGAAATGAATAAGAAGAGAAGAAATAAAAGTGACAAAAGTAGGCCCAGTTGTGGTCACATTCATTTGAGACAGTAGAGAGACATCTGTGGAGAGAAGCACTGCTGACAGTTACAGATGTGGGTCTGAAGGGAGAGAGAAGTCTGGCTGGCAAATTTTACAATCACCCGCAAACTAGATGGGTTGGTTGGTTGATTTTTGTCCTTCATTATCAAAGAGGAACAAAATCACATCACCAGGTTGAAGGCAACATACAGTGTGTCTGTCTCTGGCAGATTAATCCAGTATGAGCTTGGAAGGCTTTAGCACAGGTCGTGCACAACTAGTCAACATAAATTTTGGAAATGGAGATGCATATAGATTATAGTGGAAACTGAAAACTATGAAGATGAACGAGCTTGTTTGGTAAGGGAAAGAGTAGAGGATGAAAGGAAATAAGGAGAACATTGAATTTTGTAATCAGGAAGTCACTGGTGAATTCTGATAGTGTGGTCACAAGTAACAACTTTTACGTTAGACAATGCAAAATGGACTGGGGGCAAATAATACAGCAATGTCCTCAAATCAAATTTTAAATGAGCATGTTACCCATTGGGCACTTTTGAGCATATCACGTTTAGTTAGCAACATGATCCTGGGTAGGATTCTGGATAGGGAAGACTAGAGCAACAAGAAGGATGGAAGCAAGTTACCTGACTGACTCCTTTTTATTTTGATTCTGTTTCTTAAGTAGGTACTAAAATTTCTTTTCCTACTTCCAAAGTAAATTCAAATGCTTTAAGCCCTCTTGCTATTTGGCACCTTGAGACAAAGGCCTTATCTCCCTGCCTTAGTAATGTCTCAGAGAAAGTAAATTAACAGAGGTAATCGGAAAGTGTCCTCAAAGTCAGGTCCTCTGACTAGATGCAGTGTCCTTTAAAGAGATATTAAGTGAGGAAGTAGATGATGACAAAAACATTTTCAAGACTTTTGGCAGTAAAAGGGAGAGAGGTGAGACAGAAACTGAATAGAGTACAAGAGTTAAAGGAAGTCTGTGGGGCACCAGAGAGATTTTTTTTCACCTTTATAAACAAATGCAAAGGAGCCAGCAGAGAGGAAGAGATTAAAGACAGATGGGAGACAGGAAATGGTCATTATAGCAAAGTCCAACAGGAAATGGAGACTGGATCAAGATCACATGTAGAAGGATTAGCCTTTGTGAGAAATAAGGAAATCTCTTCCTCAGATACAGATGAAGGTAATGCCCAGTGAGACTGAGAGTTGGCGTGTGTGTGTGTGTGTGTGTGTGTGTGTGTGTGTGTGTGTGTGCCCTGTACCTACCCACTGGTAATACTAATGTAAGATAGCATTAAGCTTCTTAGTGAATTAGGAGACTATAATCTGCTACAATTATGGGGGTTAACTGCTTGCGGAAAGAAGAAAAGATTTATATGGAAAAGTTGCTTTGTCTGCCAATCCCAGCCATGGTTTCATGCATCTAAATGAAAATGGGAATCTAGGAGTGGAAAGCTATTTCTTTCAGGCTGCTGGCATTCATATGATGAGACCTGACAAGGTAAATCATTTGAAAAGTGACACTTCTTGCTGCTATGGCATTTTTTTCTGCATTATAAAGAGTACTGGGTTGAAAGTCAGCAGATACCTGAACTCAATGAACGCTTACTGTTTGTTTGACTTAAGAAAAGGCACTGACTTCTAAGCCTCAGTTTCCTCAACTATAAAATGGGGAGGAGATTACCTGTTGCACCTACAGTATTGTTGATTGTTTTTTCTGCTTTTAGATCTACTAAGTCTGGGAAGGGTTTCATTTTCTAGGAAAAAAAATAAAAGTTGGGATCATTTGAGACAATGCAAGTAAAATGCTTTACAAATCTTCAAGCCACATCTAATGGAAGTAATTATTTCTTACGTAATTGAACTGAATAAATACATATTAAGCATCCACTCTATACCAAATGTTATATATACTAGTTGCTAGGGGAAGCTAGGTGGCACAGTGGATAAAGTGCCAGGTCTGGAATCAAGAAGATTCCATCTTCATCAGTTTAAATCTTGCCTCAGATACTTACTGGCTCTAAATCACTTAACTCTTTGCCTCAGTCACTTATCTGTAAAAGGAATTGAAGAAATAAATGGCAAGCTATTGTGATTTTTTGACTGAGGAAAACATAAATGAGATCGTGAAGAATCAGACAAAACTCAACAACAAAAGGGTAAATAATCAAGAAAATAAGAGTCAGTGTCCTAGGCAACTATTTTCTCTTTTTCATGAAGTATTTATCATGAAGGATAGAGGAATCATCTACATCAGACCTCAGTGATCATACCTGGAAGCAGCTAAGACACTTGGGACTATAGTCCCTTGGAACTATGATGCTATCTCAACTTCACTATAGCTCTATAGAAAGCTAGTTTTACTACGATTCAATTTTATTTTTCTGGAGTTGTTTTATATAATGATTCCTTTTGGGGGCTAGTTTGTTTTAAATGATAAGAATTAGAATCATTTTGAGGGAGACAAGGAATTCTGATTTTCATAACATAGATAATAAAGCTATTGAGCTGTCTTGTAGCACACCAAAGGTAGCTAAGTGTTGTGAATCTCCCACTCCCTTCCTTTTCTTCATTTCCAGCACTTGCTCTGAGACCAGTAATCAAATCAATGAGACCATGGCTTCTGGAATGATGATGTCAAAGGAGCAGCCTATTGTTCAACTCATCATGTTTGTGACTTTTCAAACTAGACTACCTTCCCCTAATTATTAATCTTCTATACATATTTCCCACATTTGAAAGTAAATCCTTGAAAGAAAAGGACTGTTTTATATTTGTATCCTCAGAACCTAGCACAGTTCTGGGCATATAATGAGTTCTTGAGAAAGGCTTTTTAATGCATTAATCACTAGTGCATACTTCCCAACCCATTCCCCTCCCTGCCTCTCTCAGAAAAGCACTGTTGTGAAGATCATATGAGATAATGTAAACAAAAATTCTAAGAGTTATCATTTGTATAACCCCTCAAGATTTGCAAAGCACTTTACATGTTATCTCATTCAATCTTCACAATAACACTATGAGATATGTGCTTTAATTATCCTGATTTTACCAACAAGGAAACTGAAGTTAACTGGTCCGGTCATTCAACCAGTAAGAATCTGAAGCAAGATTTGAATTCAGATCTTCCCTTACCCCAAGTCCAGTTCTATCTATTGAGCCACCTAACTGTCTACATACCATGTATATAATTACTCACTGTTATTACTGAAAAAGGTCAAAAAGTACTACAGTAATAATTAATCAATTTCTAAGCATTTATAAAGCACTAAGTACTAAATTTTACAACAACATACAAATAAAACAAAAATAATAAAGACAGATAAAATGGGTCTTACCCCTGAGGCACTTACATATTTTCATATAAATGTTAATTATATATATATATATACATATAATAGGTGCATATATCTGTACATATGGATATTGTGTGTGTTAGATATATTATTTATAATTGTATATAGCATGTATGTATGTGCACATGCATATTTTGTGTGTATTATATGTGTGTGCATATGTATATTACATACACATGTAAGTTTTGCCTCCTCCCTTAGGTCAGCCATGATATTTTATCATTTTTTTGGTAACCCACCTTTCCCTCTCCTGAGCCTGCTATCACCAAGTCTGGTACAGACTTATGATTCAGCCCAGAATTACTTTACATCAATTCCTTTCAGCCAACGTCTATAACAGTTCAAATGGACTACTTGTTGTATCTTGAATCCAGGTTTCGATCTCCTATCTTTCTGCCTTTGATTAAGCTCTTTCTCATACCTGAAATATGTTCCCTTCTCAACTCTGTCTTTAGAATTCATTCAAGGTGCAACTGAAATTTAACTTCTCCAAGAAGCCTTTCCTGTTACATCCATTGCAATTTCCCTTCTATTCAGATATAGATAGATAAATAGGTAAATAGAGTGATAGATTGATATATTGATAGGTAGGAGACAGATATACCAGTGCATGTGTATTTTTATATGTATATATGCATGTGTTCATACATACATATTTGTACACTTATCTATTTACATGTGGTAGATGTCTAATCAGATATAAGCTCCTAATTTTTTTTTGTTTGTTTTGGAAACCACTGTCCTACATAATGCCTTGCACATAGCAGAAACAATAAATGTTTGTAGGATGGAATGGGATGAGATATGATGGAATTGAATGGGATTGTGATGCTGTGGGATGAGATGGGTTAGGATATGGTAAGTGATGGACAAGAATCAGGATTGTAGTTTTCCAAAAGAGAAGGTAGAGAGTCAACTGTTCAGGATTAAGTTGGTTGCAATTTTCCATGCACACTATTTGTTCCCAGAGTTTCATTTTTTTTCACTTGAAAAGTTATTTGGGGCTCTTTTAGTAACCTTTGTTTTTGTTCTTTTCTTCTCTAGTAACTGAATTTTGATTAATGAAACTAATTGAACAAAATGGTGGAAATAATCAAAAATTGTATCAAAAATTTCCAGGTCTTGACTCCATTGTAACCAAAGAATTGATAATAAAAACAACAAAGATATAATAATACTACTAATAAAATAATAATACAAAAATATCATATTTGTAGAAAGGAACATGAAGTGTTTTTCAAGAGTCTACTTTGAAGCTAGGAAAATGGAGATTCAAGTCCAGCCTCTGCCAAATATTGTTTATGTGACCTTGATCAAGTCATCAGGCAATTTTCTAATATGTTTTACAGAGAAAGTACCAATTTGCATGGGTAGAGAGATGTTCTTCATTCAGAAGTTTAATATCATTAAAGTCATGGGTGTTTTCCCAATTCTGGATTATGTTCGCATGAAATATTATTTCATTCCAAGTTTTATTTGTATACATATCGGAGCATGATGAAAAGAAAGGATTTACATTATTTCCCAAAGATAGCCCAAAATAGTGAATGAAAAGGGTACTTTTCCACAATCCCTACTTTAATGTTTATAAAATCAGGGGTTCTTAAAATTACTACTATTATTATTTATTGTTACTATTGTTAATCTAGTGATAGCTGTGGACCCATTGTCAAAATGTTTCTATAAGTATATAATTGCACAGGAAATCAATTTATTAAAATAGTTATCAAAATATTAATAAATAAATTCAAGAACTCTTGATCTAGAAAGTATCATGAGACACTTTAAATCATGTATAAATAAGATTTTTATTTGTTAGTAAAAATACTCCACACCCTATCTAAAGAATTTATCACTCATTTTGATTTGAAGTTCCAAGCTTTGCTCTCTGCCTAGAATTTAAAAAAAAAAAGGAAATAAAAGAATTAGGTCTATTATACTTGATAAGACAAATCCCAGACTAACATGACTTTATGGAAGCTGAGCCATTTAATTCTGGGGGGGAACCCACAAGAGAAAAATGAAACTGAACCATGTAAGCAAGTCATCCTCATGAAGCAGGAAAAAATGGGTAGAGGAGAGCCTAAGCAAACTCTACGAGTATCCAACAGGGAAAAGGCATCCAGCACAATGAAGCTAGAGCCTATTCAGCCAAAAAAAAAAATGAGGATGGATTGGGGAGCTCCAAGTGACAGAAATTGACCATTGGGTTTTGAGTCAGTCTCTGGGTGATTAAGCTCAGAAACTAGGTTCAGAAGTTGAAGATTGCATTATTGGAAAAAGAAGCTTTATTTTCAAAGGAAGGCTCAAATCATTATATGTAGATTAAATTTGATTGTATCCTAAATTAATAATTAAGAATATGCATGCAAACCACTTTTTTTTACCACTTGTTCTAAAATGTCTGTGATTATTGTGAGTTGGTTCATCTTTTTAAAAAATACTTATCATGCAAATTGATTGTTTTATTCTTTCTGGAACTGCCCCCCCCTCCCCCCCCCCCGCCCCCCCCCCCCCCCTTTGGGGGGGGGGGAGGAGGAGAAACACATAAAGGTTAATGGACTAGGAAGTTTAAAAAAAAATAAAAATTTTGATTAAAAAAGTGTTCAAAATTGTCCTTAGTCAACTTACAAAATTACACATTTGTGCAATTTTTCATATTACTTTTATCTGAAGGTAAAAATCTTCAAGGTTCTCTAAGGACTCCTTCAAATATCAGATTGAGAAATTTTTATCTAGGATCACAGAGATGAAAAACATCTATGCTTGTCTCCCTGGGAGTGATTCCCTGTGAGGGATGTGGTTTGAATTGGAATCTTCCTACACTAGACAGATTCACTGTTTGACTGGTCAGATGCCCAAAATCCTCCTTTTTAGTCACCCTAAGGCCATGGATAGTAGTAATAGGTAGCCCCTACATAGCTCTTTAAAATTTGCAAAGCACTTTATAAGCATTATTTCACTCTTTCCTCACAACATCCTGGGAAGTAGACATGCTTGGTTATATTACTTGTTATAACTATGTCTCAGTGTTTTTGTCTACATTTGAATTCTTATATTTTTGGGACCAATAAGATATCAAAGATGTGCTAAAGCCAGGATGAGCTGTGTGGGTGATTCAACTGTAGAGCCACATACATTATTTCACCAACCAAAGCTACCCCTTAATTGGCCAGGGCTGACTCATGGACAGTCTTCTGTAAATAGTAAAACTCCAAAATAAATAAACAAAGGTTTATGGAGAGCCTTTTTCATACACATGAATGGACTTCAGTCTTAGCTCATATTCATTTCTCTGTTATCCAAGTGAAACCCTAGTCCTCATGTCTATCTCCCAGGATAGTTGTGAGGAAAAAGTGAAATAATATCTATAAAGTGCTTTGCAAATTTTAAAGAACTATATAGGTGCTACCTATTACTACTACTATTACCATTACTTTTCTTCCTCTTCCTCTTCCTACTATTTCTCCTCTTTTTTCCCCTTCCTCCTCCTCCTGCAACAACAGCTACTACTACTACTACTTCTACTACTACTTCTACTACTACTTCTACTACTACTACTACTACTACTACTACTACTACTACTACTACTACTACTATACTACTGCCATTATTACTACTATTATGACTGCTAAACTACTATTACTATTAATTACACCATTATTTTCACCACCACCAGCACCACTTCATATACTAATATTATCTTCGGGTGCTATTAGGTAAGAGAATTCCAATAAGAATGAAAAAAAAAATAAGTAACAGTATTTGATAACTTACTGCTTAATAAAATAGCCAGCTATTTGTTTACTTGAAAACCAAAAATAAGAGTCTGATCTTTTCCATGGGCATGTATCAAAGATATGACAGAGAATGCCCAAAATCTTGTGAAGCAGGTCAACAACTACTCCTTCTGGTAAGTGACATGAGCATTAATAGTGCTACCTAGAAAGCATCTGTAGTTATTATAAAGTATGAGGGAGGAGAGAAACTTGAAATCCTTTGAGATATAAATGTTGTTTTCATCACTACTGTAAATCAAAGTCAACAACTTCAAAAAAGAAAGTTAAATTTGTAAAGAAAATGGCTGGTTATTTCCAGAATATGATAAATCAGATAAAGATTAATAATAAATACATCACAGATATAAACTCATTTAAAAATTACAATAAAATAAGAAAATTAAAGAATATGCAATACTTTGCTCACATCAGTCTTAAATTTGTCCTAACTTCATTTCATTTATTCTCATTTTACACTTTGAAGTCGAACACGATTAGTCTATATCTACACTATTTCCACAGGACAGCTTCATATCTCTTCCTGATCCTTATCCCTCCCAGTGGGTCTTCTCTGGTCGGTCTCCTCAACCAATCCTCAGAAGATATGGACAAGGCAATTGTCCACCTAAACTGGCCTCCTCTGAACGCTTTCCAAGTGATCAATGTCCTTCCTAAATTATGGTGCTTAGACTTTGAGAGAGTACTTTGAGCAAAATCAGGACTAGACTGAGTGAAGTGAAAATATTACCCATTTCTCCCTAGAAGTCAAAATTTATAAATGTCTCCCATATGCCAGCTGTAGCGCTAGTCATAGAAGATGTAAAGAAAGGGAAAAAAAAGATATGTTCTGTCCTCAAAGAGCTCACAGGACTCACCATGTAACTGAGTATATACAAACAAGAATATATACAAGATAAATTGGGAGTGTAGTCTCAGAGAGAAAGCATTAAGAATTGTTGTTGTCGTTTTCAGTCATATCTAACTTATCATGATGCCATTTGGGATTTTCTTGGTAAAGCGGCCAGAAAATGTTTGCCATTTCTTACTCCAGCTCATTTTGCATATGAGGAAACTGATGTAACAGGGTGAAGTGACTTGGCCATAGCCACACAGCTAGTAAATGTCTGAGGCCAAATGAGTTTTCCTGTCTCCACGCCAAGTGCTCTGCAAAAAGTGCCATGCCAGGGGTAAAGCTCTATCTGAAACTTGAAGATAGTCAGAAAAACCAGAAAACATAAAGAAATGGGAAGATTTATTGTTTCCAGATTCAGGAGACACATATGAGGAGCTACAGTATTCCAGGAATGGAAAACCATCTGTGAAAACACCAAAGTTGGGGAATGGCGTATCTTGTATGAGGAAGGCCCATGTCACTGAATCACAAAGTAAGCAGAGGGGAATAGTTGTAAGGTGACTAAAATAACGGAAAAGATACAGATTATAAAAGATTTTAAAAACCAGAGAGAGAGAGAGAGAGACACAGAGAGAGAGAGAGAGAGAGAGAGAGAGAGATTTTTTGAATTTTTATCCATATCTGTTTCAAGCTAAATATCAAGTGATGAACATCTCTGAATATTTATATAATTAAATAAATTTTAAGGAAGGAAGTTAAAAGATGAGCATTTAGAAAAGCTCTTGAGAGTCTCTTGAAATGGAAGTGACAAGGTCAGACCTGCACCTGAATGGAAGTTGGACTGGGGAAGATGGAGAAGATACCAGACTGAGACAGGGAAATCAATCAGCAGCCTATTGTGATACTCCAGGAAAGAGATGAGGAGGCTCCATACTAGGGTGGTTCCAGAAAACAGATGGGGGAAGTACAATAAAGAGATTATAAAAGTAGAATGGAAACTGTTCTACTGGCATATAGAGAATCCCACTATCTATGGAATTGGAAGACCTGAGTCATAGCCCATGTCTGCTGCTCATTACCTTGGTGACCTTGGGCATCCATTCTCACCCTTGACCCTTCATCCTTCTTCTATATAAAGACACAATAGGACTAAATGTCATCTGAGGACACTTTTAGCTCTTGATCTATGATGCTGTGATTTTAATAGACCACATTAGTTTTCTACTACTATATTATCTAGCTGATTCATAGTCAGGTCTCATCATCTTTACTGTGATCTGTGCTGGCGCACATCTGTCCACCCATCACCATGCTCCTGAGGTAGAATTAGGCATAAAGAATTCACTTAGCCATTTGACCCTCCAATGAATATGAACCCAAGGTTTTTGCACCCATAAGAATCAGAAGTCTTTATTGCTATAATAAAAATGATCAGATATGCTTATCCTCTTAATTTTATCTTTTAGTAAAGATTTACTAGGGGGAAAAGACTAATAATTTCAATGTTATTACAGAGACTGAAAAATAGCCCCAAAAGAATGTTTGCTCCAATAAGCTATTTAGGACACGTCAGAAGTAATATCTGCCAGCTCTAGGAATGCCTTGATAATGAATCATTTCACTGAAAAGGTGGATTTTAAAAACCATTGTGAAGGCCCCAAAGCGCATTACCAGAATTTACATAAAAATAAGAGAGGGAAAACACCAATTCAGATTATTCCAAATTTTTCAGCCATTCTCAAAAAGCAGACTCTTTATAGCAATAAACATTACTTTCTTGATTATATTTTAAAACATTTCTCCTTGGGGATGTAAACCTGGCTTGTTTTCTAGTGATTCTTTCCTGGGATATTTACTTTCTATACTGAGATTTCCCACTACACATTTACTAGCTTTCATCTAAGAGACACATGAATATAATTTATTGGGAAGAATATTGTAAACCATAATGCCATATTATAAGGCCATAAGAAATTACACATGTTAGTACACAGCCTTATAGTATATGTTCCTCAGTTTATTGTGCTAAAAATATACCTATGCAGTTGAGTAAAGGAAGTGACAAAATTACTTTTAGTTCAGTGTAGCAGAGGTATTAAATACATCTGCAACATTCCCCACTATGGCCTGAACCATATAAAAAGGAAATTGGGAAATATTTAACAAAATAAATAGAAAAACGGTAGAAAGGAGATAATATTAATATATAGTTTTCTAAGTCAATATGTGGCCTATGGTCCTTTTTTATATAACTTGGACACCACAATGTACAACCACAGAATGTAGCACAGTGAGACTTGAGCTGTCTCAGACATGCAGGCAAATGGCATTCTAAATACATTTTCATGTAGTCATAAAATAATGTGGTATTAATAAATCAATTTATCCATATTTGTGTCAAACTAAGTATTAAATGATCAGCATTTCTTAATATTCATAAAATTAAATTTTAAGGAAGGAAGTCAAGAGATGGTAAATCAGAAAAGCTCTGTCAGCTCCTGAGTTTAGGCTATGAAAAATGAGTCTTGGTAATCAGGCAGTGATGGGCTAGGATGCAGAGAATACCAGATTCCCCATTCCCCCCTTCAAGGCTAAGAGATGTACCACTATGTACAAGAATAGGAAAAATTGCTTCTAGAGCTCCATCCACCCAATTTAAGAATTCATAAAAAGTAATTCTCCTCCTTCCCATAAGGAGGTCTGTGGAGGTAGATGATCTTCAAGGCAGTTGGAGGAAGGTACCGAAAATAGACTTAGCTAGCTGTCACTGGAGGTGGCCATCTCTTGTTTGGAAATACCCAAGATAATCCATCCTGAACCTAACCCAAGCTACATGAACCCAGCTTGAGGAGTTCTGGGTAGGTATTGACTAATATCAGTAGCGTGAGCCTTTCCTAAATCCATAGCTCATTGTCCTAGTTCCGGAGAGTAGCTTCATGGCATTCGTGTCAGGTCCAGCATGGCTGACCTGAAGTAAGTTAGTCCAAACCCTACAAGGCCTCAACAGAGAGTAGTCCTAATGCATTTCAAGCAGGATCCATTGAGACAGCAGTGGTCATATCCATGCTATGGAAGAAAGATCCTGGGAAAAAAACAACCTGAGAAGCTCTAGAAAATGTCTATGATGGGAGTAATCCCTGATCTCAGAACCTGGGGGAAGAGGAAGGATTTCAGGCAGAGGCTACAGTAAAGTTCGATCCCAGAGACCCAGAATACAAGGGAATTCTGAGCCACAGACTGGTACTGGAAGCCTCAGAGTTCTGGGGAGGAAATACCTAGTCTAGTTCACTCAGGGCTGCTTATGGCTTAACAAATACACTCATTTGCCAAGCTTAACCTAAGCACCAATCCACACACCTCCCCTTCCTGTGAATGGACCAAGGAAAACTTCAACTACCATGAGGAAATATCTTAATTTGAGACGTTCAAGGGGTTAGCCACAGAATAATGAGTAACAACAGGTCAATGTAAAGCATCAGAGGAATATAAGTTCTGTCCACAACAGATTGTAGCATTATAAGGAAGAAGTAAAACAAGAGAGATAGAATGGAAAAAAATGGGGAGGAAAAAATGGTAAGGAAAACTGACACCTTAGAATACACAGCAGTAAACCTCACTCAAGAACTAAGTGCCTTGAAAATTAAAACAGGCTGAACAAAAACCCATAACTAAATAATAGAATGGAAATAAAGCAAAATCAAAACAATTTTTTAATTAAAGGTTTTTATTTGTATAACATATGTATGGGTAGTTCCCCAGCATTGATCTTTACAAAACTTTCCATAACAAATTTTACCACCAGTTCCCTCCCCTCCCTTAGATGGCAGGAAGTCCACTACATGTTAATAATGTTGAAATACTTGACAAGTTATGCAAGAAAAATCCTATCTACAAGAAAAAAAAAAGAAAATCAGAGAAAGGCAACACAATGCAAGCAAACATCAATAGAGAGCATGAAACTGTTACGTTGTGGTCCATATTTCATATCCCTCTCTCTGGGTGTATATGGGTTTCTTCAGTGAACTATTGGAACTGGTTTGAGACAATTCTTTGTTGCAGAGAGCCGTGTCCATCAGAATTGATCATTGTGTAATATTGTTGTTGCTGTGTATGATGATCTCCTGGTTCTGCTCATTTCACTCAGCATCAGTTCATGCAAGTCTCTCCAGGCCTCTCTGAAATCGTCCTGCTGGTCGTTTCTTACAGAGCAATAATATTCCATAACATTCACATACCATAATTTATTCAGCCACTCTCCAACTGATGGGCATCCCTTCAGTGTCAAGTTTCTAGCCACTACAAAAAGGGCTGCCACAAACATTCTTGCACATGTGGGTCCCTTTCCCTCCTCTAAGCTCTCTTTGGGATATAGGCCCAGTAGAAACACTGCTGGGTCAAAGGGTATGCAGAGTTTGATAACTTTTTGAGCATAGCTCCAAATTGCTCTCCAGAATGGTTGGATCCGTTCACAGTTCCACCAACAATATATTAGTGTCCCAGTCTTCCCACATCCCCTCCAACATTCATCGTTATCTTTTCCTGTCATTTTAGCCAATCTGACAGGTGTGTAGTGGTACCTCAGAGTTGTCTTAATTTGCATTTCTCTGATCAATAGTGATTTGGAGCAAGTTTTCATATGACTAGAGATGGTTTTAATTTCATCATCTGAAAATTGTCTGTTCATATCTCTTGACCACTTATCCATTGAAGAGTGGCTTGAATTCTTATATATATGAGACAATTCTCTATATATTTTAGAAATGAGACCTTTATCAGAACCATTAAATGTAAAGATGATTTCCCAATTTGATGCTTCCCTCCTAATCTTGTCTGCATTAGTTTTATTTGTACAGAAACTTTTTAACTTAATATAATCAAAATTATCCATCTGGTGTTCAATTAGGAGTTCCAGATCTTCTTTGAACATACATTTATTCCATCTTCACAGGTCTGAGAGGTAAACTATATTAGGTTCCTCTAACTTGCTTACAAAGTCACTCTTTATATCTAGATCATGAACCCATTTAGATCTTATCTTGGTATATGGTGTTAGGTATGGGTCAATCAAAACAATTTTTAAAAGAATATGAGTGTAATGCTTTAAAAATGATGTGGAAAATATGTCAAGAAAAGACTATCAGAATTATCAGTTTATCTGAAAATTATGATCATAAAAATATTTTGAATGCTATGTTTCATAAAATGATCAATGAAACCTGCAGAAAAATCTTAGAAACATAGTATAAAGTGAAAGCAGAAAGACTCTATCAGTTGCCTCTAGAAAGAAACCCCAAGATGCAAACTTCCAGAAATGAAAATCATAGCTTTAAGTAAAAGAAAAAAATATTACAAACAACTGAAAAGCAGGCACTCAATAGCAAGGAACCACAATGAGAATTATATAAAACATAACAGCTATCGCTCAAAGGAACAAAAAGCCCCAGAAATATGAACATCCAAAAGGCAGGAGCAAAATATTTACAATCAAAGATAAACTATCTGTCAAAACTAAGTATTATCCTCTAGGGGAGAGGGGAAGGGGAATAGACCTCTAGTGGAATAGAGGATTTCCAAGCATTGTTTTTAAAAAAGAAAAAAAAAACTAGAACTGATACACATTTGAAAATTGAAATGCTAGTTCTAAGAAAAATATGGAACAGTAAACACACATGCAAACATATATGTGTATATACACACATACAATTGAAAGACAATATGTGGGCAAGGATTGTTTACATGTTAATTCTGTCGCGTGAAACAAATGTCTTCTGAGAATTATAACATCATTAAGAGTGAATAGAAAAGGAATCTAGAGCAGTATTCCCTTCAATCTGCCTCCTATTACAAAACTCTGGTTTACATAGCATCCAATTCGAGTTAGAATTAAGTTCTGAAACATTACAGAAAGCTTGCTGATGTGGCCCATTTATAATTTCACCTTCTTTATCGTGAGTCTATCTTCCTGATAAATTTTGAGAAACTCCTTTTTTTGCTACTCAACCAGTTCCCTACCCCCATCATCCCACAGGGGGAAAAAACAGAGCTGCCACAATAATCCTTTCATCCGAAAACATTACATAAATTTAGAAACTCTGGGCCTTTGAAAGAAGGGAGGGCATATCATACTTCATATCCAGGTCTCCACATAGCATGCTGCCTCATGAAATAGTGGGGATGAGGAAAGTAGAATATGGCTCTATACATAACTGAATTGCATTTCATATATTCATGTCATACTATATTGCTTCTAGCTGTGATTATCAATAAGCTCTTTTAATCTTTCCTAGTGATGCTACCTTTCATTCACCTCAACTTCACCCTAAATTTGCATGGCAAAGAGTCATAGAGAAAAGTTTAAATGACAGTGAATCTGTGGGTAGTTTTGTTCTGCTTTAATAAATTTAGGAGAAGACAAAAATGAAAGGCATATGCATTCAACATTGGCTGTAAAAACAGAAAGAAAAGGGAACAATAACTATTAAATAATAGAGCTACACAAGATAAAGAGCATATAGATATGGAGGGAAGGTGAATGGACATCCCATGAACTTCAATCCCATGAACTTCAATCTCATAAAACATAACACAATTACACATACACACAGTGAAAGATTTCACTATAGAAATTCATTAAATTCAAAAGGAGACCAAGAAAATGTGGAAATAAAAAGGAATCTAAGGGAAAGGCAGGTAAAGATAGGTATATCATAAGCAAAACAAAATTAAAGGTTGGAGGAAAGAATATGAAGAGAGGATTAAAAAAAAGGAAAATAATCCCTAGTGTCAGTGGTAGATTAGGAGAAAAGAAGAATGAATAAGAAAGGAAAATGGATGCTTCATTTATAACATCCCAAGGGTTAAATATACTCTCTCTCCTTCTCTTCCTTCCTCCCCACCCTACCCCGCTTTCTTACTTATAAAGTGAAATGTGGAATAAAGAAAATGAAGAAGAGAGCAGGATGCAGAGAAATACACAATTAAACATTATGACTAAGTGTGAATGATATGAACTCACCAACAAAATGAAAAAGATAGCAGAATGAATTAGAAAATGAAATCTGATATTATGATGTTTTCATGAAACGCAACAGTTAAAAAGAGGAGCTGAAGCAATATCTATTGTTCTGTGGCTGAAGCCAAAAGAGTGTGGATAGACAACATTATTTTAGAAAAGGCTACAGTAAATAATCAAAAGACAAATAGAGATAAGCAGGGAAATTGCTTCATGTTAAAACAG
This sequence comes from Myrmecobius fasciatus, assembly GCA_023553655.1. NCBI lineage: Eukaryota > Metazoa > Chordata > Mammalia > Dasyuromorphia > Myrmecobiidae > Myrmecobius > Myrmecobius fasciatus. The sequence continues at coordinate 50,931 of JAJPUD010004330.1, forward strand.
CACAATAGATAACAAATTAATATTATATATGTATATAAGCACATATACACCTAATACCATAATATCTAAATACTTAAGTGAAAGGTGAATTGGAGAGTGAAATAGATTGTAAAATATATCCCCTTCCAGAGACAGATTTAATCAAAAAATAAACAAGATGTTAAGGACCTGAATATAACTTTAGAAAAATGTAAATATAATAGACTTCTGACAGTTACTGAGTGGTGATAATGATAAATGTATATGTTTCTAAGCTTTATTCCCTACCTTTATAAAAGTTGACTATGGATTAAGGTAAAATGATCTCACACACACACACAAAAAGGGGGGAAGCAGAAATACTAAAAATAGCATTTACTCATCATAATGTAGTACATGTTATTTTTTTAAAATAAAAGTCCTTTAAAGAAATAATTGGAGACTAGTATAATTTTAATGAACAGGTGAGTCAAAGAAAAAATATAGAAACAATAGAAAATTACAACAAAGAAAATGCCAACAATCACAGCATAATGAATGGGATGCACCTAAATCACTTTCTAAGGGAAATTTATATTTTGAAAGGCTTTCATTAATAAACAAGAGAAATAATAAATCAAAGAATTGGGTATAAAATTTTAAGAAAAATTTGAACAAGAAATTTAAATTTTCCAAATAAATAAAAGCATTAATTATGAAAATTTAAGGAGAGATTAATAAAATTGAGAGCAAAAGGATAATTTAAATTAATATCCAAGATTAGTACCTTGTCTTTTAAAATAAAATTATTTTAAAATTAAAATAGGTAATGGATGGATAAATAGATAAATATGCACAGTTTATTTAATTTTGTAGTAAAAAAACAAGTTTTTCTCATTAAAATTTAAAAGAACTATAAATAATTCAAGAAGAAATAAGGCATTGATTACAAAATATTTTGCCTAATTGTAAACAGATAACATTGAAAACATGAACACTTACAAAATATATAAAATGCAGAAATTAGTGGAATAACAGAGTATTTAAGTAGTCCCAGAATATAGTTTTAAATAAGACATAGATGAACTATCAAATGAAAAAAGAATTCTCCAAAATCAGATAAAAACCACAAGTGAATTCTGTTAAATATTTAAGGTATATGTATTATTCTAAAAGTATACAAACTAGTTTGAATAATAAAGAATGTGTCCTTCCAATCTCTTTCTATTATACAAGTGAACTTCATACTTAAACCAGGAAGATACAAAGGAGAGAAATAAAACTACACATCAATATCCTATAAGAAGTGAAACAAAAATGTTAAATAAAATGCTACATATTAGGAAGATTATACTTTTTGAGAAGGTTGGATTTATATTAGGAATGCAGATTTGATTCAACACAAGGAAGACTGTAAATGTGACAAATTACATCAATAATATAATATAACCCATGTGTTTGAGAAAACAGGATAGCAATATGACAGAAATTAAATTTTGATCAGCTCTTCCCAAAATACAACAAGATAAGCTCCAAATGGATACCTGACCTACATACAAAAAAATACATTATCAGGGAACAAATGATCTTTCTAGTCTTTATGTAACAGAAGAATTCATTAGAAAACAAGCAATAAAAAGGATTTCACAAAGCAAAATATACAATTTTGATTATATAACATTTAAAAGTTTTGTAGAAATAAATCTAAAGCAGTTAAAAAATAAAAGGGACACAGGTCAATAGGGAAAAAGTCTTTGCAATAATTTTGTCTAATAAGGGTATAATTTCTAAGACATATAAGTAATTAATTCAAACATGTAAGATTAAGAGCCATTCCCAATAGATAAATGGCCAATGAATATCAACCAAAAGTTTTCAAAGGGAGAAAATGAAGTATCCAAAATTATGTGGAAAAAAATTATGTCACTAATAATTAAAGAATTGGAAATTGAATTAATTTTGAGCTTTTACTTCATACCTATAAACTGATGAAGATGACAAGAGAGTAATGTTAAACTGTGGAACTGTGGAGTGGTCAGGGCATTTTAGAAGGCAACCTAAAATTATGCCCAGAAAGTTAGCAAACTATGCATACAACTGACCCAGCTATGCCAAAATTAGGCATATATACACCAAAGAAGTTAAAGAAAAAGGAAAAGGATCTATATATACAAAAATGTTTATAGTAACTCCCTTTTATGGTAACAAAAAACTTGGAAATTAAGAGGTTGTTATCCTCTATGGGTATGAGTAATCAAATTTTGATATAGGAATAAAATAGAATGTAATTATTCTATAAGAAATTATAAAATGAATAAATTTAAATGGAATTGGGAAGACTTTCATAAATTTATACTAAATACACTTAGAACTGGGAGAACAATTTATAATAATAATGATATTATGGAAAATAACATTGAGAGACTGTAATCTGATCAATAAAATAATAATCTATAAGTCCAAAACAATGAAGATGAAACACATGATTCACATCCAGATGAGGAGGTAATGAAGTAAAAATACAAAAAAAATGCATGCAATTTTTAGACATGGCAAATAAATCAGTTTTCTAGAGTATATAAAATATGTTTTGAGAGGTTTGGGGTTTTTTTGTTTGTTTTTTAATTTGCTCAGTGGGGAAAGAATGTAGCAGGAAAGACTGTGTTGTTTTTTCTCTTAAATAGTGAATTTACTTCTGTCAAGGTCAAGAAGTTATTTTCTAGAATGATGATCATGTGTATAGAATTCTAGGGAGGAGTGGTTATGGCTTCTACTCAGGGCTCCAAAATTATAAAGATGCTAATCAAATTTGTATTTTATACAATAGTTGTAAACTGAACTTAGCTTCTAGTGAGCAAGGATATTTAGTTAAAATAAGAAACCACCCAGACAGTTGCTTCTGATTCACTTGCTCCCCTTCCTTCACCTTTCATTGGACATGTTCAGATTTAAACTCCCCCTTGACCATGCTGTGGCTCTCTCTCCCATCTATGGACTCTCTAACCACAACCTCACAATACCTCAGGCTCTTCCCTCCTCCATGGAATAATGCATATTGAGATCCAAAATCTCTCTACTCTCCATCCACTCTCTCAACTACCACTCAAGCAAATTTATCAGTAAGAGGTGATTAAGGGGCACTTTTGTGATGCTTACCCTAAGCAATAGCTTTAATGCATGCATTTCTACATCTATAAATGTTAAGAAAGAATACTCCAAAATACTCCAAAAACAGATTTTAAAAAGTTTTGTGGGTGATGGTGGAGGGTCGGGGAAGGGACAGGGATTGTACAAAGTACATTTTAGAAGCCTGGGTAAAAAAAATAGCTCTTTTCTGAATCCAACTACCATTTATGCTGGATTCTTCCCAGGAGAATAGACAAAGGCACCTCCATAAGTGTTGAGGCTCAGTACCTTTATCCAGGCAGGAGTTGGGATAAAGACTTAAGCACTGAGCATTATCATAAAAGTTCCAGCCCGCATTAGGAGAATGACAACACTGGCTCCAGGCAACATAACAATTGCAGAAAGGTTTGGGATTTTGCAAGTGCAAACTTGGTGATGTTTTCTAAATGGACAGTGTTGAAAAATCTTCATCACCAGCTAGCCAAACATATCACATCACACAAAAGCAAATCTCATTTTGTTGTTATTAGTGTTATTTGTTTATTTCTGATGTCCCAAGCACTGAAAAATGACTCATTTAAGATTAGGGTATCCATTTCAAAGGATAGCAATGCATAAACCTTCTGTAGATCCCAAAAGGTTGGAAAAACAAATATCTTCTTACATCCATACATTCATTGTCTCTCCCTTCTTTATTATCACCATTGGTAGGTTTTTGTTTGGAAGTCTAAGTTGACCACACAGGCCCAAGAGTAAACATTTATCCTAATAAATATTTGCCAGATTGTTGAGCTACATCCCATAATAAGAAAAGACATCTCTATGTAATCCTGTAAGTATGATGCCTATCCTCCCATCCAAAATATCTTCAGTTAGTTCAAGCTTCATTGCCACGTTAAAAAGAATTGTTGGAGGGTAGAAGTGACTAAGAAAAGAAATGGGAATAAAGTTGGAATTCAGTCAAATATCTATTTAATTTGTTGGAAAGGGGGGAATCTAGGGGACATAGTGGATAAAGTATAAGACCTGGACTTAGAAAGACTCATCTTTCTGAGTTTCAATATGATCTCAGACTCTTACTAGATGTGTTAACTGTGGGCAAATCATTTAACTCTATTAGAAGGAGATGGGAAACCACTCTATTATCTTTGTCAAGAAATTACCAAATGGTGGAGAAAGGGATGACAAAGAGATGTGGCTGAAAAATGACTGAACAAATATTGGAGAGAGAGATTTAAAGCAAAAAGATGGATGTTGCTTCAAATTCCAGATCCTCCAGTTATTAAGTACGTGATTTTGAGTAAGTGACTTTATTACTGGGTTTCAGTTTAGTTATGTATTAAACAAAATTCTCCCGGTTCTGAAGGCCTATGAGCCTACATTTCTCAGTTAATTAGTAATATTCCTACTAGATTTTTTTTTTTGCTAAAGCTCACCTAGAGCTAGGAAAAATCTTAGAAATTCTATCTATATCTAGTAATGAAGAAGCAGGTATTTGGCCCAGTCTTGCCCTGTTCTCAGTGCTGATGTACCATAGTCAAACTAGTCCAACTATTTTTTGAATGATGGTGCAATTTTTACAAAGGGTCAGAGTGGTGACTGACCAGTCATGGTGGGGTTTCTGCTCATATTGGCTAGTATATTGTTTATATTCTTGATTTCTCTACACTTCTGGAGAGAGTACTCAGAAAATTGTGTGGTGTATATCTTTGGTTCAGTCTGGTCCATAGTCCCTGGACAAGTCCTCTCCTGCTTGAGAATCAAGAGAAACAGGGCTTCTAAAAGGGAATTTATGCTGCTACTGTGGCTTGTGGATTCAAGTTCAAACACAAATATCTGATTTTCATGACTGTACTGTTTCCTATGAATAGGAAAGCTGACCACTAATATAGGACTAGAATTTGACTACTTTCTATGAAGCTTCATGCTAGCTGTTTGTGAGCATACAAGGATGGATATCATATGGCTTCCTATTTTCCAGAGACCTAGCTACTGAATAGTTATTTTCCAAATTATCAGTTGTCTAAATTCAACCTTTTCCCATAAAAAGTGATTCTGATCTGTATAGGGACAGTATAGATAATAAATATTTTAAAATACCTGTTGATTATTTGAGTTTGGGGCTTGAAGTCAGGAAGATAGTGCAGATCCCACCTAAAAAATATATCATTTGCATGATATTACACAAATCTAGATGCTTCAATTTCTTCTTCCATAAAATGAAGATGTCATCTTCAACTCATGGGGTTACTGTGAGTCTCAGATGAGCCAATGTATCTGAATCCTTTGTAAACCTTCAAGTTCTATATAAATATCCATTATTATCATTGTTAGTGTTAGAGTGATCTCCATTTAAAAGATCCTTCACTGTAATGAAGAAAGCCAATTATTTGACATGTAGACTAAACAATAAATTGAATCACTAAAGATCTTAGTGGACAATTTTTTTTTTCTGATGCCATGGCTATAACTGCCGCCAAGTGTTGACATCTCATTCCTAAAGGCTCTGAAGTTGTGGGTGCCTATGAAAGAAAGACACTAAGAAAAAGAACCAAAGGTTGACTTAGGGTGAAAATGAGCCCAACATGGCAGCCGGAGTCAGATTCCACTGACAAATGAAGGGTACAGTTGGCTCATGAGATACATACATGATAACAAGCAAAGGAGAGAAAGTACTTATCTTCTCCATGTTTGGTGTTTGGTTATATCACTAATACTCTACTAGGAAGAGCCAGCTGGGATGTGAATTGGTGGGGTGGTCCCTGTCAGGGACAGACTACCAAATAGAAAATCATATGAACTCCCCATATGAGGAACCGGCATTATGATTCTGAAGTCCCAAAAAACTATTGTATTATATGCTGTCAGTCAGGAGGGAACTAGATGTCATTTTCTCCATTCTGCATTTGATAAAAAAGAAAAGCCAAGGATGCTAAAAAAAAATGTCTTTTCCAGAAATTTTCATTTTGGAAGAGGGTTATACAAGTCTTGGGGAAGTCTAGTTCTAGGAGAAGGAATGGATATGGAGTTCTACTATATATGTTCTACATATATTTCTTATCCCTTCAAAATAATAACTAGCATAACACCTGGAACATGGCAAACTCTTAATAAATTGCTGCTGTTCATGAGTTGTTTTTGAGTAGAACCAATGATAACATTGCAAATACCAGCTTTCTAATTAAGGCAATGAAAAGAAGTTTTTTTTTTAAAAAAAAATACATATATCAATGGATTATCTATATGTTGCTACCAGAATAACAATTCCATTATGCCAAGGTCAGGAGAATAATGAAAGTAGCATCTGGAGAGGGGAGCGGAGTTCCACTAAACGAAAGCTCAGTTATTTTTATTGGGTGAATCCATAATCATTATACTCATTTGACCAAGTCAACTATAAGACTCAGTGAGCAGTAGGACCGGGGAACAAGAGGTCACTCTCACTCTCTATGAAACATAAAGTGGCTGTCATTTCTCTGTCACTTGCCCTCAAAAGGATAAGTAAATTAACAAGGTGAATGTGATACTTTCTGGGTCCAGTCCTTTTTGGTGTACAGGATTGAGTTAGCATTTTGCAAGAGCACAAAGGGGCTAAATATATGGAGAACTTCTTTGGTCTGTACTTGTAACTTTAAAAGTCATCAGGAAATTCCATTGTTGGAAGTACCTCCATCAATAAATATGGGCAATTTGTACGTAACTTAGGATCTTAAAGAACTGTCTAGGACACTCTATGGCCTGTTCAAGAAGCACCAAAAGTAGGGGTTATACCATGCCTTCATAATGCCAAAGTTGGCCTTCTTTCATTATATCTCCTTGCCTTCATTAACCAATATCAGGTTCCATGATATGCTAGCTTAATGAGCCTTTACATAAGTCTGATTATATTTTAAGTCTCTTTTGAAGTTACAATTCATCTTCTATGACCCCAATAGGTTCCCTGAAACACCAATCTCAATCCTCTTCAGTTTAATTTGTCTTTTTAAGATATTTCAATATATATAATGAAAGAAAAAAGAAAATTACTTCTATTCAGGATGCTACTCAAGATTATGAACTTTTTAAAAATAGGCTTTCATATTTTCTTGAATCTATTTCAACTTGCTGAAAATGGACTTGCAAAACCACTGAGCTTCTCTTCACCTCAGTGAGAGTAGTTGGTCCATGTAGATCCATATACTTTATTTCATATGGAATAAACAAATATTTCTCTACATGTCCATGCATTGTTTTTTTTCCTGATATATTGCACACTGATGATGAGAGGGGAAAATTTTTTAATAATAACAAGAAAAGGGGAATTCCAGAAATTGGCTATATTCTCTCTATCTTAATAAACAAATATACCAAACTGTAATCTTCCTATAACAAGTGAACAGTGCCAAAAGTATGGTGGATCTATTGATATGGGACTGGATGATACTAGATCATACCCAGCAAGGAAATCAAGTTAGAGTTGGAACTGCTGCCAATTTCAACATCCTTGATGGAGCTATTTCAGGTCACAGCCTATGGAAGCTTAAGAAACACAGTTCAAATAACAATGAAATTTTCATTTTATTACCCTAAAACTTTCTTCATCTATTCAGAACTTTCTGAAAAATTTGCCAATCAGAATAAACATGTCTGTATGCCTTCTCACCCAGTAATGCTTTTCTTTGTGAAGATTATTAAGTTAGCATCTACTAACTTCTTCAGAACTAGAGCAATGAGAGAAATTTCTCCTCTTCCTTTTTTTGCCATAAGGGTTTTGAATAAATAGAACATAAAAGATGAATATTTATAATTTTCAATCTTTATGGGGATTTAGGGCTTGAAAGAGAATACCTATGATATATGAATACAATATAAATGATGAAACTTTAGTAGCACTCCTGATTCCCCCGATCAAGAGCTATGATGAGATGTTTGTTTCAGTCAATGTCAATAATTCAACGAACTGTGATTGCGGAAACTCTATCACAGGTTGTAAATCTCAAATGTTTATAGCTTCTAGTCTCATCGAGTTGCCGAGGCCCAAAGGTAAAGAGTTGCTGATGGTAGTGCACCTAGGGAAAATTAGAGGAAAGATTTGCATCCAGATCTGCTTGACTGTATTCTGAAATACTAAGCAGTATACTATGCTTCTTCGCATTAGACATATAAACATCAGCCATATATACATATGAGTGAATTAACAAGAAAAATGACCACCTAACAATTAACCTCATTTGAACAACTGAATTCTAAGATAAGACCAATACCATGCAATTTGGGGGAATTCTGGCAAAGATGGCTGTAAATGGTAGTCAAACTACCTACTTGCAACATACCTGGTTCAGAAAAAATCCTAAAATTCACTAAAGAACAAAAAATGACTAAGAAATCTAATTTGAAAGTATATTATGTGACTTATTTCATCTGAAAGTTGAAAATTCAAGCAGAAGTCTACAATAACAAAGGTTCACAGGACAAAATACTCAATGACAATAGTAATCTAGTGTTTGATAAACCCAAAGACCCCAGTTTTTGGAATAAAAACTCACTATTTGACAAAAACTGCTGGGATAATTGGAAACTAGTATGGAAAAAATTAGGCATTGACCCACACCTAACACCATATACCAAGATAAGGTCAAAATGGATTCATGATCTAGGCATAAAGAATGATAACAAGATAACAAGAAAAGGCACTAAGAAGATTGACATTATCCCATGCAAACAAGCCCAATTTCCTAACAGAACCAGTGAAAGGCCAGAGACACATGTAGTCCACAAGAATTTGTGGCTGAAGGCAGTAAGAGTGGAGAGTCTCCTAAGAGAGATCCAGGAAAGGAGTAGAAATAACTGGAGTGGAATGATGCAATTAAAATGAACAGATAAAGTATCCAGCGTCTCCAAGGAATATACCATTCTGTCTAGAGATGTCACAAACATCCCTAATGGACTCTAACCCCAAGCAACCAGGAGAACTCTAGTCCAACAGGTGGAGATAAGCACAGAATGGCAAGGAACCAAATGTGAGACAAAGTAAGGTCAATCAGCCCACTCAAAAGCACAGAGGAAAGAACCTGATCCTGATGAAATTTGGCAATTGAAGGTGGGGATATATATAAATCAAAGACAAAAACCAACCAGTACAAAAGTTATTGGAGATATAGAGATTCCTCTAAAGAAGAGAAAGTCACTTTGGGATATATGCCCAGTAGAAACACTGCTGGGTCAAATGGTATGCACAGTTTGATAACTTTTTGAGCATAGTTCCAAACTGCTCTCCAGAATGGTTGGATCCATTCACAGTTCCACCAACAATGTATCAGTGTCCCAGTTTTCCCACATCCCCTCCAACACTTATCATTATCATTTCCTGTCATTTTAGCCAATCTGACAGGTGTGTAATGGTATCTCAGAGTTCTCTAAATTTGCATTTCTCTGATCAATAGTGATTTGGAGCACCTTTTCATGTGACTACAAATAGTTTTAATTTCTTCATCTGAAAATTGTTCATATCTTTTGACCATTTATCCATTGGAAAATGGCTTGAATTCTTATATATTTGAGTCAATTCTCTATATATTTTAGAAATGAGGCCTTTATCAGAACCTTTAAATGTAAAAATATTTTCCCAGTTTATTGCTACCCTTCTAATCTTGTCTGCATTCATTTTGTTTGTACAAAAACTTTTTAACTTGATATCGTCAAACTTATCTATTTTGTGATTAATGATGATCTCTAGTTCTTCTTTAGTCATGAATTCCTTCCCCCTCCACAGGTCTGAGAAGTAAACCATCCTACATTGTTCTAATTTGTTTATAATATCATTCTTTATGCCTAGATCATGAATCCATTTTGACCTTATCTTGGTATATGGTGTTAGGTGTGGGTCAATGCCTAATTTCTTCCAGACTAGTTTCCAATTATCCCAGCAGTTTTTGTCAAATAGTGAGTTTTTATCCCAAAAACTGGGGTCTTTGGGTTTATCAAACACTAGATTACTATTGTCATTGAGTATTTTGTCCTGTGAACCTAACCTATTCCACTGATCCACTACTCTATTTCTTATCCAGTACCAAATGGTTTTGGTGACCACTGCTTTATAATATAGTTTTAGATCTGGTGCAGCTAGGCCACCCTCATTTGCATTTCTTTTCATTAATTGCCTTGAAATTCTTGACCTTTTGTTTTTCCAGATGAATTTTGTTGTTATTTTTTCTAGGTCAGTTAAATAATTTCTTGGGAGTTTGATTGGTACAGCACTAAATAGATAAATTAGTTTAGGTAGTATTGCCATCTTTATTATATTCGCTCGACCTATCCAAGAGCACTTGATGTTTTTCCAATTGTTTAGATCTGACTTTATTTGAGTGGAGAGTGTTTTGTAGTTTTGCTCATATAGATCCTGACTTTCCCTTGGCAGATATATTCCCAAATATTTTATACTATCGATAGTTATTTTGAATGGAATTTCTCTTTGTATCTCTTGCTGTTGCATTTTGTTGGTGATGTAAAAAATGATGATGATTTATGTGGATTTATTTTGTATCCTGCAACTTTGCTAAAGTTGTGGATTAATTCTAATAGTTTTTTAGTTGATTCTCTAGGGTTCTCTAAGTAGACCATCATATCATCTGCAAAGAGTGATAATTTTGTTTCCTCATGACCTACTCTAATTCCTTTAATCTCTTTTTCTTGTCTCATCTTGAGTGAAATGAGCAGAACCAGGAGATCATTATACACAGCAACAAGACTATATGATGATCAATTCTGATGGACATGGTTCTCTTCAACAATGATGTGATTCAAACCAGTTCTTATTGTTCAGCAATGAAGATAGTCATATACATCCAGAGAGAGACCTGAGGGAACTGAGTGTGGACCACAACACAGCATTTTAACGCTTTCCACGAATATTTCCTTGCATTTTGTTTTCCTTCTTAGGTTGTTTTTTTTTTTTTTCTTCTCTCTAGATCTGATGTTTCTTGTGCAGTAAGATAACTGTGTAGATATATATGCATATATTGGATTTGTCATATAATTTATCATATTTAGCATGTTTTACATTACCTGTCATCTAGGGGTGGGGGGCAGGGGGAAGGAGGGGAAAAGCTTGGAACAAAAAAAAAAGTTTTTGCAAACGTCAATGTAGAAAAATCACTCATATGTTTTGTAAATAAAAAGCTTTAAAAAAAAGAAGAGAAAGTCACTATATAACAACTGCAAGAAGTGACTTAAAGGGGAAAACTGATTCTCCAAAAGGATTCCATCAACAACTAGAAAAAAATGAAAACATAAAAAAAAAGATTTGGAAGAAAGAATTGAAAGGAGGCTAAATAACTTAGAAAAAAATGTTGAACTTTCCCAAGACTCCCTAAGGGCTAGAAGAGAACAAAAATTTTTAACTTCATAAAAGCTTCAAGAAATATTAAAACAGCTTCAGAAGATGAAAAACAGAAGAAAATGTAAGCTACCTGATATCAAAAAACAGAGAATCAAAGGGAAAAAATAACAAAGATTGGTCACTATATTTCAAAAAATCATAAATGAAAATTGCCCAACTCTATTAGAACCTTAAGGTTGTGAAAAGAGAATGCAAAAACTGCTTCCTGAAAAGAAAATTTCCAAAAATGACAGTCCAAATTCAGACATCCCATTTCAAAGAAAAAAATATTAGATACATCCAAAAAGAAGGTAATCAACTACCAATTAATCAAAGGTAAAGTTAATAATAGAATATATTCTAATTCAGAAATTGTCAAAATATTTTCTGGAAAACTCAGGTGTTCCCAAGACCTTTCCATGAGGACAAAATTATTTTCACAAGTATACTAAATTGACAATAAGAATATTCATTCCTTTTCCAGTTACATATCCATTTGAGGCCAGATTTTCTCCAAATAAAACAGAAAACAGATAAGAGAATCCAGCCTATTCTATTAAGCTAAGCATTAAATAAACTTACAAATAAGTAAAAAGATACTATTCTTACTTTGGGGTTATATTGTTTGGAGATGCCTTTAAGTTTAAATGTCTTCTGAATTGGGGATCTGATACACAATTTAGATTTGTGGATGTTTGTTTCATTGTCATAAACTTGGTTATTGACATTTTTTGTTTTTTTGTCTCTTCAAAATCCTTCATTTTATTTATGTATTCATTATAAACATTAGGCTTAAATAATTTATTGTTAACCAATATAAATGAAAAAATTAAATTTGTGCATTTCTAAGACAAAATAGTATCTGGTTCCTCAATGATTAGATATATTCAATGATTTATTCTAGACGAAGAAGCAATCATATTTTGTTGTACAATCAATTTATCCAATTTAATTCTGCATCAGCCAAATGCATGTGTTGCTTAAAAACAACATAGATAACAGGGTAGATAGAATCATGGTGTCCACACTTTGCCATGACATAAATCTCCAATGGTTTTTGCAGAAATCTAGGATTCTGTGGAACCATTTGTTCTCATTTTTTTTCAATTTTAGGGTTTAATACAACCTCAGAAGTCCTCCACTTTGTTCTGTCTCCCCTACCCCCACCAAAAATAATCCTTTTCTGTGCTCTGTGACCCTAGCATTAAATAAAACACAGTGGCAAAACATTTCCCAGGGATGAATGATGTCAAATATTAGTGGAACATAGCAAGTCCCAAGATCTTATCATTTTCTCTTCCACAACACAAACAATTAGAAAATACCTTGTTTCTATCCCTTTTAAGACTTCCTTCCTAAAAAGTCAGTGGTGGTTTTTCTATATAATTAGATATGATCTGTGTAGAAGATTCTATAAAGTGTTGTGAGAGATGCAAAGTCGACCCAAAAGAATTCTTTCTCAGAAACTGCTTCACAATCACCTCAAATAAGTTAGTGTCAAGCCTGTTCCAATTATTCAATGAAATGAAGAGTTGGGGATGGAATGGAAGTAAGGGTTGCATTTCCCAGTGCTAGCTGACCACTATAATTAAGAAGTAGAGTTTGTCAATATACATAAAAGATATAAGAAGCACCCATTAAGTACTTTATGTGCCAGGTGCTGTGTTATACACTGAGTATACAAAGGGAAAACAATAAGAACTGTGTCTACCTTCGAGGAGTTTGTATTCAATTGGAAGAAAACAGGTACACAGAGAGGTCAATATAAAATAAATTCAAAGTAAATCCAAAATCATTTCAGGAAAGGGGGAGAAACTAGTATTTGAGAAAGGGAAGGAATAGAGATGAGAATAGCCCTGGAGCATTTGAGCTAGATGTTAAAGGAAGCTAGGAATTCCAAAAAGGCAAAGCTAGATTTAATGGTGGATGGAATATTACACTGGCAATCAGAAAGCTTTTGATCCAAAACTCACATATGGCATGGAATAGCTGTATGAACATGGATAACTCACTTGCTGTTTCCAAACTCAAATTTCTTCATCTGTAAAATGGATCCATTAATACTTCACAGATTTGTGGTAAGGCTCAAATAAAATATTGTATATGAAATATTTTGCAAGTGATAAAGTATTAAATCAATCTGAAATATAGATATATGTATACATACGTACACATATCAAGTACATAAAACAATTTGTGTTATAAATATGTATATTAGTGCATATGTATAGTATAATTATCATATGTATATACAGATGCCATTTCCTTTGAAAATAACAACTGACAAATCATGAAAGTTGATATTCTCGGTTGATAAGGGGAGTCATTATAATTCAGTATAATGGAATTAAATGCTATAGAATGTACATGAAGGGAACGGAAAGGAATAAGCATTTATATAGCACCTACTAAGTTCCAGACACAATCTTAAGGACTTTACAAATATTATCTTGATTGATCATTTAGGACATTTTAAGGATATGTATTTACCTATTAATATATATGTATAAATCTATTCAAATATGTATATTAAATCATTAAAAAAGATTCAGGATAAATCTTACATACTTAAATATCACTGAATCTGCTTCTGATAGTGTCTGCTTCTATCTCTGAGTCTGGCACTAGTTTCACCATCTTAGGCTAATGTCTTGAACATTCTCACCCTCACATATAGGATGAGGATTGACTGGAACTGCAATTTCATTGCTTCTAGATGACAAAACTCCCTCTGTTTATGCAGAAGAGCACCTCCTCTAGATTGACAGTCTTAGAATTACCTAAGACACTGAGAGTTTAAGGGATTCCAAAGGTCAAACAGGCTTTATGTATTAGAAGAGGAACTTTAACCCAGACATTTTGACAATGAGGCCATCCACTATCTCTCTATAAATATCAAGTATGGATTGATTTGTGTATTTTTGTATGTGTGTATAGATATGTGTATGTATGTATGTGTGTAGGCATGTGTATACATGTTTATCTACATATATGTGCATATATACGTGTGTGGGTACATCAAAACAGATCAGTTCCATTCAAATAACAGCTTAATACCCATATAGTAAATACCACTATCTATATTGTCTTTTGCAAAATATAACATCCCTGAGCCTCAGTTTCTTCATGTATAAAATATGAGGGTGAAATTTGATATACCTAAAGTGGCTACTAGTTCTAGTTCTAATGCCCTATTATCCCCCCAACACACAGGGGCATCAGTAGCCAAGAAGACTTTTTGTCCCTGCTGACAATGTTCTTTCTCTTCACTTTGCTTCCCTGGCTCCTTTTAAGACTCAACTCAAACTCCACAATCTAGAGAAAGTCTTTTTCAATCTACTTCCATTATAAAGGCTCTGCTGTTGCCTCCCATATGGAATCATATTCCTTCTCTGCCATATATATCTTATAAGGACATAATTGTTTGCATATGGTATCTGCCATTAGAACCTGAGCATTTTGAGTGTGAGGACTGTCTTGCACTTTTCTTTGTACCCACACCATTTAGCATATTGCCTGGCCCATCTGAAGTGTCTATCAACTGACTATATAGGTTGATCCAAAGAAGCATTGGGAGTCCCAAGCCCTTTTGATGGATGAGACCCCACAGTCAGTTGTCTTCCACCCCCATACTGTGCATTTGATGATTTTTGTTCTATTCCTTTTTGCTGATTTCAAGTCAAACCCATTACCTTCTAGTAACACAGACAGTCAAACTTTAGTCTTCAGGTGCTAAAAAAAAAAAAAAGCCCTAGAGTGAAGAGGGAAGGATTCAATGAACTGCTAAGGTTATTGTTATGAAGAATAGCCTTTGTACCAATTCAGGGAAAGGCAAGTTAAAAACCATGTACAAAAGAATTGCAATTCTCTATAAGGCCTCTCCTTAGTGGCTTCATGGTGTATGTATTTATTCCATTTCTAAAATCATTTAGTACTTTATTAGTTTGCCCAACTCTAATCACTATTTTCTATACCCCAAGCTGCCAAAACTTTCAGGTCATAGAATATCCCCTTCTGAATTTTCAGTACCAAATAAATGCAAATCCAATAGGTTCTTGGAGATGAAAGGCTGTGATTAAAGCTGGCCACTCCTAGGAGCCATATGGAAGCACCTCAGCATTAAAGCCACCAGCCTACAATACCTTGTACATGCTTACTCTTTGCCATTGCAACATAGTTGTGTTTTTATTATTATTAAAAATGTATCAGTCTGAGGTGCAATTACAACCACAGAGTAACATAATAAAAGGGAAGGAGATAAAGAAATCCCAGTGCAATATAAACTCACTGCTGCTGTTTAAATGTACACACTGAATAATACATAATAAAAGGCTTGGGTTTTCTAAGGGCTTCAATCTTTTGTATTTTACATGATGGGTAGGGGAAAGAAAAAGGTAGCAAAAACTACAGATAGTATACCACAGGGAAAAAGAATAAGAAAACCAACACCAAAAACCAGAGTTTCATATGATAAAAATTGAAATAAATTAAGGAACAAATAAAAATGAATGGCTAAATAGATGAATGAATAGATAGATAAATAATAGGTGGATAGCTAGATGAATGAGTAAATAAATGGATAGACAGATAGACAGAAAAACAGATAGATGATAGATAGATATGTAGGTAGGTAGGTAGGTAGGTAGGTGTTAGATAAATAAAATAAAACAAAACTTTAAGTGCTTACATACAAGTAAGCATTTAAATGCTTACTAATTTGGATTAGGGGTTGATAAATACCATAACAACTATACCCCATAATTCCTAGAGATTAAAAGACTATTGGAACAAAATACATACATAAACATGACTCTTTTTTTGCTTATAAATACTACAAAGATCTTTAATGAATTCAATTAAAAGCAATAAAAAGTGGTAGTAATTTCTCATAATAACTTAATTTCCTAATAACACATTTTAGATAATGATTAGGTGATAAAATGTTTTAGGAATAATTAGTCGTCCTTGTTCCTGGGTTACAGTAGGAAATAGTAATTTTTAGGTGGATTTCTCCCTGTCTTTTGAGGTTTCTGAGACTTCCTTCTCTAGTTTTTCCTTCCCAAGTTCTGACTTCTCCAAATTCTATACAAAAGAACCCTATTATTGGTGAGTCCTTAGTACATAGATAACTTTTTTGGGTGTCTAGTCAGGAATCACTAAATTCATAAAGACTCTTCCAAAAGTTTCCATTTTGTCTAAGCCAGCTGGATCTATCTAAATTACCCAGAAATATATTCCATCTCTATGCCTTTGCTTAGGCTATAGCACATGCTTGGAATGCTCTCCCTCCTCACTTCTACTTCTTAGAATCTATAACTGCCTTTAAAGAAAAAAAAATCTGGTACCACCTCCTACATAAGGGGTTTTCCTGACCCTCATTTTTTGTTAGTGTTCCCCTCTCAAAACTAATTTTTGTTTATTTTTTTCCCTACACTTGGGAGATTACATAATAAAAATTAATTTATCAGGGGTAGCATAGCATGATGGATAAAGAGCTGGTCTTGAAGCCAAAAAGATACAAATTTCAGTTCTGCTCATTGACATATCTTGGCTGGATTACTAAGCAAGTGACTTATTTATCTTTCTCACACCCTAGGCAGCTATATAAGACTCTAAATTGTAGCATAGGTATTAACCTTCTTTGGTAGAGGGAATGTCCTTCTTTGAGAAAATTCCCATCAGCAGTGAAATCACAGGTCCAGTCTCTATCTCTTATGTCATTTGGGTAGCAAAAGTGACAAGTAGATAAGAAGGTACTTACCATACATAAGAAGATAGATAAGGAAAAAATACAGTGGGTAAAGAAATGACTTCGGAGTAAAGAACGCCTGAGTTCTAGTCCTCTAACTGACATTATAGTGGCGTGGATAATCTTTTAAACTCTCAGAGTACCACAAAACTCTCTGAATTTAGGGTATCAAAGAGTTGATGGACAACTTAAAGGGAGGGAGTTTCCAAACTAAAAATTGTCTATGCTAATAAAATCACATATCTGGGCAAAAATAAATTATTTTCTTTATTTACTTACATATGTACATATTGCATCTCCTCTTTCCCTATCTCTACCCAAACCAGGTATAAGGAATTCCAATGAAAATCACCAAATTTGGAAAATGGAGCATTTTGTCCAAGTCACAGCAAGAAGATCAGTGTTACTGGATTTAAGATTTCATAGGCAGTAGGGAAGGAGAAGTGATGTTGTAAGGTGCTAAATTTAAAAGCTCTTTTGATAATATTTCTATCTTTTACCTATCCATTACATCCTCACTTACTCATTCTTAAGTCCAAGTAAATTGGCTTAGGTGAATCACTTTCCACACCATCATTTTCTATTTGAAACCCCAATAATACTTCCTTGTATGGCATTTAAACATGAATTAATTTGACATTTTGAGGTAACCTCTCAAAAACATCCTGGTGTGAAATGAACAATTCCTGGGTGATGGAGCAGAGGATGAGGTTCAGAGGTCCCATGTCCATGCAAGAATAAACCAAAAGTTACAGTGAAGTTTCTTTGGACTACTAAAATCTAAATTATAAAATGATAGGAAAGCCAATTGCAGAAATGGAGATTCATGTCTAGAATAAATAGCTGATGAATAAGATATTTTTATGATTTGACCAATTTCCCCGATGCTTTTATGAAAACTAGTTGTACTCCATGCTTCCATCCAAGTTCTGTGCTGATCCCTCTGCTCTCCATCCCCTAAGCAACAAAAGGACCCAGCCAGGTAAGTAGTACCCCTACCTCATTCAACTTCTAGACCCTGAGCTATAATGATGAATTTCATTGCAGACTGCCTTTAAAAAGCTGGGCTTTGCAAAAATGCCAAACTACTTTAGCAAAGGGCTTGATGTGACTGGATGAGAGCACAAGCCAAATCCTTAGAACTCACTTTCACTTAGGCTTTCCCTTCCCAGTTCCCCTCCTTATTTTTGTGTTTCCTTTAGTCCTTTACTCCTTCTTGTTGAGTTCTTACTTTCATAAGACTACATATCCATATGTATGTGTAAAAACAGCACTGACATCATAGCACCCTTGCGCTCCCCCCACATGTATACCAGTCCATAAAAATTAAGTCAACTGTATCAAGCCATCCTGGTCTTTCCTGATTTGGCAGAACCAATTATTCACCCAAGAGATCACTAAGACTTGCAGGCAATCAATTAAGGTCCTCTAGCAGCTTCAATAATCTCTCATCAAGTGTTTCAAAAATAAAGATTTCATAAGCACAGACTGAAACCTGTCACTAAAACTAAGGCAGCTCAGTAATGTCACCCCTAAATTCAGATCAGTGGAAAGAATTAATGGAGCTCTCAGTGTGGGAGCTCTTCCTCTTCAGCAGCTGAGAATGTCAAAGCCCTTTCCAAATGTTAGTCACATATTAGGGTAGTCAGAAGTAATTTCAACAGGCCTTGACCCAGGAAGTGCCTCTTCCTTTATATTCAAAGATGCTGCCACTGTTGCAAGTCAGTGGGCTCATAACTTGAAGCTTCAAGCTTGAGTTCTTTAAAATAGTGATGGCCACTGTATCTATTTATCCATGCTCCATTCCCAGATGGCTTTGGGAGGTACAGAATATTGGCAGGCCAATAGCTTCAATTGCTGGAGGATGGCATCTATTGTTAATTTAAAAGGTCATCATCATATATTTAGTCCCTTCTATCTGAGAAAGAAAATGTTGGCAGGGTTCATCATATGATAGTTTTCTTATTTATTTTGCTGATTGGACAATTTGGGTACATATAGGGATTCACTAATACAAATACTGGTATTACCGGCCATAGTGGGTTTGAATCCCACTTCTGCCCCTTTTTTATTGGGTGATCTAAAATAAATCATTTCATCTCTTTGACCTTTATTTCTTCCATAAAATTTGAGGTTTGGTCCAGCTAGCCTCAAACATGACTTCTAATTCTGAGTTTATTATCCTATGATTATAGCATAAGATCAAAGAAGTAGAAATGCATAAGAGGTAAAATATTGTTCACTTATCAATTCTTATATTGTTTCAGCAGAAAACATGTAGAAATAAATCTTATACTGGAGGCAGATAGTCAGCCCAAAGAGTCAGTTGCTCCAATGGGAACAATGAAGAAAGTTTTCTGTCACCATCATAATTCTGAACATGAGTTCTAGGCAGGCAAAATATTTTAATAGCCTAGCTCAATAGATATTGTTCCATTTTATAGCATTGCTTTTATCAAGTATGCTCCCTCAGGCATTTGTCTTTAAGATTCAAGAAAACAAATAAATTGAATAGTCAAAGCACTCTAAGCACTTCAGACTCTCAGGACTACTGTGATATGGTAGAAAGCATATTAGGCATGGACTCAAGACACCTGGGTACTAATCCAAGCTGTCACCCTTGAGCCTCAGTTTCTTCATCTATAAGGTGTAAGTAGTAATAATATATGAGAAAGACAACATTTCCTAGTAGATAATTAGCTGGTCTTGAAGCCAGATAAAGCTGGATTTAAGTTCTGCTTATCCTGGCTTGGTAACCCCAGGCAAATCATGTAAGCTCTCCATATCACAGACAACTCTCTAGGAATAAAAACTGCAAAGAAAATGCCCACCCACAATAGTGGAGAGGGTTGCTCATTGGGAGGTCTCCTGACCAAAGGCATCAAACCTGAATGGGCAACAATAGTGTGGATTAAAACGGAATTTGGGAATATTTAGGAAAATAAATAACAATGCAATAAAATATGAACATTAAATTTTAAATCTAAGTCAAGTTATGTCTCACAAAGATCCTTATTACAAACTTGTACATGATATATACAAATGTCCCTTTGGGACACCTAAATAACCCAGTGGCTGGAATACTGGCCTATATTCAAGAGGAACTGAGTTCAAAGCTAGCCTTAATATTTATTAGTTGTGTGATGCTGGGCTGGTCACTTAACCCCAACTGCCTTACCAAAAAGAAAAATTAGTGGGCTCCCTTTTATTTAAGTTTGACCTTAGAGACCTAAATCAATGATATACAAAACATGAAGAATATTAGGTGTCAACTATATGCAAGGCCTGATAGGACCTTGTTAGAGAGGAGATTCAAAAATTAAATGACAGCCCTTAATTATGTTTGGACAAAGCAGGAAAATAAGACAGGGCTTCTGACCTTGGAGAGTTTACTACCTTATTTAGGCAGTAAGTAATGTGCATCTCCATAATGCCATTTTTATATTGAAAGTTCAGTGAACACAGTTAAGAAATCCCCAATTCTACCTTGTCCCAATAGATTGGAAGCTTCTTAACTAGAGAGACTGTCTTTCTGCTCTTTTTGTACTCCTAGAGCTTAGCATAGTGCCTGGCACCATGTTGATTGATTGATTGGTTCTGTCCCTTAAGCCTAGAATAAAAAAAATATATTTTCTTCAAAATTAGCTTCAAGGATATATTTTGAAATTCTGGCTGGAAATGACCATGAAGAAAATCATGAAAAGTGAGAATCCCCATTTCCTGAGGCAGGATTCTTTCTCCAAAAGCAATTCATACTGAAATTTTCATTCAAATAGATTTGTTACAGATGTATTCTGTAACTGCATGATGAATCTACATGTTGAACCTCCATGATGCATGTTTGATGTAGATAAACCACAGCTCACCAGATCTGGCTGAAATTATAAGGTTAAAACTCAAAGACTTTGACAGCCAATTCAGCTGTTGTCCCTGAGTGAACTGGTGCAGCCTTCGACAGCGTTCTCGTACCTGTTCAAACGAGACACTTTTCACCAGCCATCAGAGGGAGCGAGAACCCTCTCTGGAAATCTCTGAATATCTACAAAAGTGAGACCTGGCAATGAAACACATTTTAAGCATACTGAAACAAAATCCCGTAAGACAATAAGAGAGAAAATTAGCAAATAAAGTACAGGGAAATGTGTAAAGAATAGATAAAGTTATTTCCAGTGGCAAAGATATTAAATTAACAACCACCAAAATCAGGCTTAAGGGAGGGAGTGCTGTTAGAGAAAGATATAAAATGTAATTTACCATTCAGCTCCAGGAGTGAATAAAGCCAAATGCTGGACCATCTATGAAACCCCAGGCCTGCCCAAAATGTCTTTATTCTTATGTTGAAGGAATAAAAAGGAATGGGCAGCCAAAAGAACAAAAAAATCACATCCATGGTATCCTGACCAAAAAAAAAAACATTTAATTGTAATAAATTAAGCTACTTGCTGAAGAGGGCAGAAAATATTAAAGAGAAATATGAATTTTAAAAATAAGCAGCAGAACTCTCATAGAATATGTCTATATAAACATTCAGGAATATAATAATAGCAAAAGATATATTATATAGCACTTAAGAATTTAAAAAGACTCTAGGAGAAAGCACTGCCTCTGGAGGCAAAAGATCTGAGTTCAAATCCTATCTGTGACGCTTCCTATATGACATGGGCCAAATCATTGATCTCCCCCTCCCTGGGTCTGAGTTTATGAGATGGTTGTCTTGAATGGACTTTTTGATTTTTTAAAGAATTATGTCTCATTCTCATTTATTCATTAAAACATTGGACTATCTTTGGAGGAAATTAAATGAAGACAGAAAGAAGTTTACTTTTTTTTTTCTCAGCAGTCCATGGAACTTATATAAAAATTGACCATGTGTTAGGACACAAAAACCTCAAAATCAAATGCAGGAAGGCAGAAATAATAAATGTATTTTTTTCAGATCATGACAGAATAAAAATCACATGCAATATAAGGCCAGGAGAAAATAGACAAAAAACCAATTGGAAACTAAATAATTTTATCCTAAAGAATGAGTGGGTGAAACAGCAAATTACAGACACAATTACTAATTTCATCCAAGAGAATGAGAACAATGAGACAACATACCAAAATTTGTGGGATACAGCCAAAGCGGTAACAAGGGGAAATTTTATATCTCTAGATGCTTATTTGCACAAAATAGAGAAAGAGAAAATCAATGAATTGGGCTTGCAACTAAAAAAGCTAGAGAAAGAACAAATTAAAAACCCCCAATCAAATACCAAACTTGAAATCCTAAAAATAAAAGGAGAGATTACTAAAATTGAAAGTAAAAAAACTATTGAATTAATAAATAAAACTAAAAGTTGGTTTTATGAAAAAACCAACAAAATATATAAACCTCTAGTTAATTTAATTAGAAATAGGAAAGAGGAAAATCAAATTGTTAGTCTCAAAAATGAAAAGGGAGAACTTTCCACCAATGAAGAGGAAATTAGAGCAATAATCAGGAATTACTTTGCCCAACTGTATGCCAATAAATTTGATAACCTAAGTGAAATGGAGGAATATCTACAAAAATATAGATTGCCCAGATTAACAGAAGAGGAAATAAATTAGTTAAATTGTCCCATTTCAGAAAAAGAAATAGAACAAGTCATTAATCAACTCCCTAAGAAAAAATCCCCAGGACCAGATGGATTTACATGTGAATTCTACCAAACATTTAAAGAACAATTAACTCCAATATTATATAAACTATTCGAAAAAATAGGGAATGAAGGACTCCTACGAAACTCCTTTTATGATACAGACATGGTACTGATTCCTAAACCAGGTAAAACAAAAACAGAGAAAGAAAATTATAGACCAATCTCCTTAATGAATAGTGATGCAAAAATCTTAAATAAAATATTAGCAAAGAGATTACAGAAAATCATTCCCAGAATAATACACCATGACCAAGTAGGATTTATACCAGGAATGCAGGGATGGTTCAATATTAGGAAAACTATCAACATAATTGACTATATTAATAACCAAATTAACAAAAACCATATGATAATCTCAATAGATGCAGAAAAAGCATTTGATAAAATCCAACATCCATTCCTATTAAAAACATTAGAGAGTATAGGAATTAATGGACTTTTCCTTAAAATAGTTGGTACATCTATTTAAAACCATCAGCTAGCATCATATGTAATGGTGATAAACTGGAACCATTCCTAATAAGATCGGGGTGAAACAAGGTTGCCCACTATCACCATTGCTATTCAATATTGTATTAGAAATGCTAGCCTTGGCAATAAGACAAGAAAAAGAGATTAAAGGAATTAGAGTAGGTCATGAGGAAACGAAATTATCACTCTTTGCAGATGATATGATGGTCTACTTAGAGAACCCTAGAGAATCAACTAAAAAACTATTAGAATTAATCCACAACTTTAGCAAAGTTGCAGGATACAAAATAAATCCACATAAATCATCAGCATTTTTATACATCACCAACAAAATGCAACAGCAAGAGATACAAAGAGAAATTCCATTCAAAATAACTATCGATAGTATAAAATATTTGGGAATATATCTGCCAAGGGAAAGTCAGGATCTATATGAGCAAAACTACAAAACACTCTCCAC
>JAJPUD010004330.1:74747-107045 GCA_023553655.1 Myrmecobius fasciatus
TGACCCACACCTAACACCATATACCAAGATAAGGTCAAAATGGATTCATGATCTAGGCATAAAGAATGATACTATAAACAAATTAGAACAATGTAGGATGGTTTACCTCTCAGACCTGTGGAGGGGGAAGGAATTTGTGACCAAAGAAGTACTAGAGGTCATCATTAATCACAAAATAGATAAATTTGACTATATCAAGTTAAAAAGTTTTTGTACAAACAAAATGAATGCAGACAAGATTAGAAGGGTAGCAGTAAACTGGGAAAATATTTTTACATCCTAAGGTTCTGATAAAGGCCTCATTTCTAAAATATATCGAGAATTGACTCAAATATATAAGAATTCAAGCCATTCTCCAATGGATAAATGGTCAAAAGATATGAACAGACAATTTTCAGACGAAGAAATTGAAACTATTTCCGGTCACATGAAAAGGTGCTCCAAGTCACTATTGATCAGAGAAATGCAAATTAAGACAATTCTGAGATACCACTACACACCTGTCAGATTGGCTAAAATGACAGGAAATGATAATGATAACTGTTGGAGGGGATGTGGGAAAACTGGGACACTGATACATTGTTGGTGGAACTGTGAATGGATCCAACCATTCTGGAGAGCAATTTGGAGCTATGCTCAAAAATTTATCAAACTGTGCATACCCTTTGACCCAGCAGTGTTCCTACTGGGCCTATATCCCAAAGAGATTTTAAAGGAGGGAAAGGGACCCACATGTGCAAAAATGTTTGTGGCAGCCCTTTTTGTAGTGGCAAGAAACTGGAAATTGAAAGGATGCCCATCAATTGGAGAATGGCTGAATAAATTATGGTATATGAATGTTATGGAATATTATTGTTCTGTAAGAAACGACCAACAGGAGGATTTCAGAGAGGCCTGGAGAGACTTGCATGAACTGATGCTAAGTGAAATCAGCAGAACTAGGAGAAGAACATTATACACAGCAACAAGACTATATGATGATCAATTTTGATGGACATGGTTCTCTTCAACAATGATGTGATTCAAACCAGTTCCTATTGTTCTGCGATGAAGATAGTCATATACATCCAGAGAGAGGCCTGTGGGAACTGTGAACCACAACACAGCATTTTAACGCTTTCTGTGAATATTTCCAAGCATTTTGTTTTCATTCGTAGGTTGTTTTTTCTTCTTCTCTTTCTAGATCTGATGTTTCTTGTGCAGTAAGATAACTGTATAGATATGTATACATGTATTGTATTTGTCATATAATTTATCCTATTTAGCATGTATTAGATTACCTGCCATCTAGGGGTGGGGGTTGGGGGAAAGGAGGGGAAAAGCTTGGGGAAAAAAAAGTTTTTGGAAAGGTCAATGTTGAAAAATCACTCATATGTTTTGTAAATAAAAAGCTTTATATATAAAAAAAATTAAAACATTGGGCTAAGGTAAGGAGGACAAGTGTTATTGCAGATGAGGAAACTGAGGCTTAGAGAGCTTTAGGTAAGTTATGTAATGCATTTATGATAGGACTAGCCCTGCCTCTGCATTCCTTATTGAGGGCCAACTTTTGAGTCCAGAAGATCTGTATTAAAATGCTATCTCAGGCTGAGCAGCTGGGTAACTAGTAACAACTTTTGGAGGTTTCCCTCCCCTGTCAATTATGTACAATAAGGCTAACCGAGATAATGAAAGTAAAACATTTGGCAAAGCTTATGTATATATGACCTCTATCTGTGTATATATATATATATATATATATATATATATATATATATATATATATATGTATGTATACATACATATATATGTATGTATACGTATATATGCCTCTCATATATGTATATATGCATATGTGTATATATACATATCTACAGCTATATGTGTAAATATATATATATTCATACATATATATACTTGCAAAGCAATCTTGGAGGGGAGAAATAGAATTAAATTAGAAATGAAAAGGAATTGTTTTTAAATAATAAAATAATTTGAAATGAGCCATTCTAAACTGGTAGAGGGAATTCCTCATAAGAGAATTCCCTATACCCATTCCATGAACATTTCCTATCCCTGCCACATATTCAGGCTCACAGTTAAATTCAATTTTTTCTTTTCTTTTTCTTTGCTACAAATCCCTAAAGTTTTTTTCTACTTCATTCCCTTCTTTTTCTCTTATGCCCCCTCTCTTTCTGCAACTCTGTGATGTGTTGGTTTTGCTCATCTCCATTAAAGTTACACGCTGATCTCCAATTTCTAAGCCCAGCCTTCATTATTTTGTGAAATTTTCTCACTGAGTGATGTGGTCCATGCACACAACTTGATGGACGTTCTGATGTGTCAATAAACAGGCCATGGGCAAATAGATCTTCAACATGGCTGGGCTTTATTGCAACAAATCTTCACTAGAAATAACTGCAACATAAAAGACTGAGGACTAAAGACAAGTTTGGTCCTATCTTCTCTCATAATCATTTTTTTCCATTAACAAACCATTCTGTAGATTTTGGAGGTCTGTGACTTGAAGGGTTAAAGAGGTTGGCAATTGCCTGTGATTTACAAATAGTCTCAGCCTTTCAAATCTTCAAGAGGTGATCTCGATGTTGGTAACCCACTATTTAGCAGGATGATATAGATATAGATATAGATATAGATATAGAAAGAAATAGATATATCATATATATATAGATATATACTATGGATTAGAAGGAGAAGAGACCATGGATAAAGAATAAGGACCTGCTTTTGAATGAGTTGCTTCAGAAAATACTGGGGTGGAGAAAAAAGAATAAGAGAAGTTTGGGGAGTGAATGAGAATATGTAGGAGTTCTCTTTTCTCCTATTTTGTTGTTGTTGTTTTGGTTTGGTCTGAGGTTTGGAGTTTGTTTTATTTTTTATTTTATTTATTTATTTATTTTTTTTTTTGCTGAGGCAATTGGGGTTAAGTGACTTCCCAGGGTCACATAGCTAGGAAGTGTTAAGTGTCTGAGGCAAGATTTGAACTCAGGTCCTCCTGACTTCAGGGCCGGCACTCTATCCCCCACACCATTTAGCTTCCCTTATTTTATTTTTTTAACATCTAATTGGTAACCAAGTCCCAGTCATGTACTTGCCATCAGCCCACCACCACAACCTCCTCTCAAGTATACCACCAGAAGTGTTATGCCCTGGAAGAACAAACCCCATTCAGCATTGGAACTCTGGCCCTGGGGCAATGTTATCTGGATTGTTAAGAGCCTATGGTAACCTGTTCATCATGTTCAACTCCATGTGATCCCATGGACATTGTCCACTGGGCTTTTCTTGGCAAATATAATGGAGTGGCTTGCCATTTCCTTTTCCATTGTGTCCCATTGGGGGTAAATGATATGCCCAGGTTCACAGGGATACAGCTAATAAGTATCTAAGGGTTTATTTGAACTCAATTGTTCTTGACTCCAAGGAAGGTGCTCTATCCACTACACTACCCAGCTTTCTATAATAGCTAACCACCCTTAGACTCAACCCCCATTAGCTGTCTTCTTATTCTCTACATAATCTGAAAATAACAATAACATCTACCTTCCTATTTCTTCATCCACTATTTCTATGACTTCCCAGAAGCAAACAGCCATCCCTCTATGTATACAACTCTCCTATAGATGTTGTTTTCTACTCTTTTCAGGTAAATTTCCTTTAAGGCAAGGACTCTCTTTGTGTTTTTATTCATATCCAAACTCTTAGCACAGTGTCAGATACATTGTAAATATTTGGCAAAAACCTTTTTCATTCACTCATTCATTCATTCAAACTGATTCTTTCAGCCTTCTGATAAAAGTTCTGATACTTTTATCTGACATCTAGTTCTTGCTATTATCCATTACCACCTCAGTTTTCCAGCTTATCTGACACTGCTTCCCCTCCTCACAGTCTATATTCTAACTACAACAGAGTGTCCCTTTGTTGTGTCACCATTTTGGCTGATGGATAGGGAAGGGAAGAAAGGGCAGTTTTGAGATAATTACTCACACGATAACTACACATAACTGGCCTGCAAACTTGGAAGGTAATGGCTGTAAAACTCGCCCCTAGAAATCTTTGGTGATCGGAGGAAAAGTATATATTATCTAGTTAGGGTATTGATAATGGAAATGTAAATTTGAGCTTATATCCATGAAATTGAGATGTCACGCCTTTGAAGAAACTCTGCTTTTGATCACTATGGTAAAGCTGAGCTAAGCTAGGTTTAGAACAAATAAAATTGGTCAGACCTGAGAGATAATCTCAAAATACAAGGTCTCAGTCTGGGAAGAGACCAAGAGAAGGGCTAAGTAAATGAAGAATGCTTTCCTTTTCTCTTGTTATACTGGGGTGGAAACACCTCAGAGCCCAGGTTGAGCATTTCTGCTTTTGAAGAAAGATGGCTAAAAAGACTCTGGAGGAAAAGGTCAAGCAGAGTAGGAAAAAGAAAAGTGACTCCTCTTAACAAAAGAGCAGAAAGGCCTTGGAAAGAGGGGGCAAAGCCAGAAGCAGCCTCATAAACCAGGAAGTTGTATGCCTTCTTCTTCAGAGAGATGAAGAAGAAAAGGAAGGCAGTCCATAGGCATGAGTTACCCCCAAGAATATGTGTTCACTACACACTTGCTTCCTTCTGCTATAGTTCTCTAAGTTTGTGTGTATATGAATGTTTATATGTATATAAGTATGTATATATATATGTATATATTGCATGTCTATATAACATACATATGTGACACACATAGCTATATACACATGTGTGTTTCATATATGTGAATATAAACATATATTTTGTTTATACTTATGCTTTCTCACTCAGAATTTCCAGAGAAATTTCTCCTCAGAACCTAGCTCTGACTGGTACATATTAAGTGCTTAATAAATGCTTTTCAAATAATAAGTCATATCCCACCATTCAACCAATATCCATGACAGAAGTAATCATGACTGAGCTAAATTGTGCCCCAACCAAAAACTATTACAGTGTTCTGTACCCAGTAGGTATTTAATAAATCTATGTTGTTTTCAATAAAATAGAAGACCTCTTGGAGAAAAGGAGAGCTTTTTAGAATTGAGCCAATTGTTCTTCAGAAAACTCTAAAACAAGACTACCTCAAATTTCTAGTGAATATCCCAGTTGGCACTACCAAATATGGAACAACCCCTTACAGCACCCCCCACCTTGTGTGTGTGAGACTATCTGTCTGTCTTTCTCTCTGTGTGTCTCTCCCATACACTTTCTCCCATATACAAAGACTTACACACATATAAGTGCTTTCATCTACAGTCTCATTTGATCCTGACAACTACTCTATAATTTTAGGTAAGTATTTTGCCTCCTTTATATAGATAAGGAAACAGACAGAGAGCTTAAGATACTTACTCAAAGACATCCAGTGAGGTAATATCAGTCTTACTGAGACATGTGAGGCAACCCAAGATCCAGGCCACAAGTTCAGAGTGGAATGGAGGAATACTCTTGTACTGCATCCAACTCTGGGGTAGCATCCAAAGGACCAAACCGAGGCTAATAACTTTCAGATTACCTGAGTAGAAACTTCTTCCTTTTCTAGTTCAGGAGTGTGTGTGTGTGTGTGTGTGTGTGTGTGTGTGTGTGTGTGTGTGTGGTTTTATGAGTCTGTTAATAAAACTGGAGAAATCATCCAAAATAATTTAAATGAAAAGCCACAACTGTTAGGACTATAAAGTTAGGTTTAGTCTTTCTCCCCTAAATAATGACTGATATCAGGCTCCTTCCTGACACACAGGATAATGTGTTATTTTCTTATAAGGTTTACAGCCTAGTAAAAACTCCTGTGGCTGGCTCTTTTTTAAAGGGGTCATTTATCTTTTAATTACTATCAATTCTGAGTTAATTAACCTCTCCAGGTAGCCAGCTCTGGTTAGAATGCTCCAGAGGGCCTATAAGCCATGATTCTTTTGCAAAAACAGAAATACAAAGTCCTTGGATCCTTAAAAAAATCACTGCTCTACAGAAAATGAGGAAGGGGAAATGTTTTCTCCTACCAACAAGTGATGAGTGTCATTTCCCAGCATTCAAGGAGAAAATTTTCCTGCCCATCTTCCTAGGCAGATAGGTAGCACAGAAGATAATACACCGGACTTGAGGTCAGGAAGACCTGAATTCAAATTCTGTTTCAGATACTTACTAAGTATATGATCCTTGGAAAGTCAATAAATATCTTTTTTCCCTAAGTTCCCTCTAATGCAAAATGGAATAATGATAGCACCTATCTCCTAGGATCATTGTCAGGATAAAATAATATTTGTAAAGAGTTGTTGAACCTTAGAGTGCTACATAAATTCTATTATTATTACATCCACTAATGGAGTCTAAAAGTAGACTAGGCTGTTTCTGGAAAGAGTAAATTGCCTCTTGTGGGACAGTCAAATGTTAAAAGACAACTTATTTGGCATATTCTAAGGGAGATTTCAACCGAGTATGGATTAAACTGATCTTGGCTCATAAAGTCTCTTCAGACTTGTGGATTTCAATAACAGACAACTAAATGCCTCACTGTGAAAAAGAACAAAATTGACTGACACATCAGTCAGTCAGTCAACAAACATTTATTAAGAACTCACTATGACATTGTTCTAATCCATGACCTCCATTCCAGTCAAACCTATTTATATTAAACTCAACAATGGCTCAAGATGAGCAGAATATTAATCTAATATTGTGGAACCCAAAAGACAAACATAAAAAGTCAACCTCTTCTTTCTGTTGAAGAGACAAATTTTACACACATAAAATGATTATCTAAGAGTGAAATTTTCTCATCAAATAAAAAAACAAGGACTGTAAAATGTCTAAGAATATCCTTAGTTATGGAAAGTTTAATGAAGAAGGTGAACAATTTAATCTAATGTTTTATTGTAAGGATAAAGATTTCATTGTTATAGAGAATAGCTAGGTGGTACCAGGCATACAATGTTGGGTCTGATATCAAAAAGATCTGAGTTCAAATCCAGATTCAGACACTTCTTAGTTATGTGACCCTGGGCCAGTCAGTTAACCCTGTCTATCTCAGTGTCTTCATCTGTAAAAATGATCTGGAGACTAGTCCAGTATCACTGTCAAGAAAACCCCAAATGAGGTCATAAAAAGTTTCATACAATTAAAATGACTAACAAAGGATTTTACAACCATAGAGATCTTCCTGGGGAAAGAACTCTCTCCACTAAATGCAGGTCAGAACTATATCTAAAGCTACTAGACCTAGAGGATTGCATAGAACACTGGGTTGTAAAATGGCTTAGCCATGGTCACTGCCAATATGAATCAGTTGATTTCATTGAGGGGGAAAAAACAAATATAGATGACTACCAAAAAAAGTAGAATTAGATATGGAAGGGACCTTAGAGACCATTTAGTCCAGCCCTTTCATTTTATAGATAAGGAAATCTTCGCAGAGAAGAAATATCATTTGCCCAAGAACACATACCTCAGAAAACCAAGTGACTTGATCAAGATAAAAGAAGTGGATAGAATTCTAGTCCATAGGCTTTGATTCCAAATTCAACTGCTTTTTCACCTAAAATTTTCAGCTGGATAGAAAAAAGAAAGCATCAGACTCTGCAATAAGATCTTTATTAAAAGAGCTTACCTTTGGATCAAATCGGTATACTCCAATTGAATTCCTTTCCCAACCTGGAAAGGGTCACTTTTAATTCACCATTCCTCATTAAACTTCATTCCTCACAAATTTTCTGCTGCTCCAGGATATAGCACCTTTTCTATTTGCCATGTTGTCTCTCCAATAAAATAATCAATACAACATATTCTTTGGTGAGTTCCTAGAGAGCAAGGACTATCCAGCACCTAGTATAATTCCTGACACATAGTAGGTGCTTAATAAATGTTTACTTGATTATTTAATTTTGCCTTTCTTTGTATTCCCAATGCTTAGCACAGTCCTAGCATGTAATAGGTGCTTTTAAAAAGTTTATTGATTGACTACAGTGAGTTATCCTAACACCCATGTAATGTTATAGAGATTAGGCAGAAATGATTAGCCCACAAATATGTGAATGATCAGATTAACACTAATCTTTAATGTAAAAGAAATGAATACTGAAATCATTATTTCTATTCATCATTCCACTGGGGAGGCATTACCATAAAGGGGAAAGGGAAGGGGACACACAGTAAGTATACACCTGGGTTTTAATCCTGAATACCGTTTACTAATTTCTTCACCTTGATAAAAATAATTTTAACCTCCTTGAGTTTCCATCTCCTGACATAAAGAATTACTTTAAAAAGTAACTGCAGTTTCTTATATACTTTTCTCTCTGTATATATACACATATGTATGTATATATGTATATGTATATATACACACATATGTATATATATGGAGAAAGAGAAAGAGAGAGAGAGAGAGAGAGAGAAAAGAGGAGGGAGAGAGAGAGAGAAAAGAGGAGAGAGATAGAGATAGAGAGACAGAGACAGAGACAGAGGGAGAGAGAAGAAAATGCTTTCTAAATCTTAACCTACTATAGTTTATGAGTTATTGAGACTTGGATTCAAATCCCACATCTAATTTTGACTACCTATGTGACCTAAAACAAGTCATGTAATTTTCACAAGCCCGGTTTCCTCACTTGTGAAATTAAGGAGTTAGACTACATGGCCTCTGAGGTCTCTTTCAGCTCTGAACCTATGATCTACTATTCATAAGTTGATCAAATATTGTCTGCTCTCAATGCCAGGCAAATATTGCCTCCCTTTGGATCTACAGCTTCATTGCATTCCAATCACCCTAAGGGGGGACAACCATTTCCACAATGTTTTTGAAAAAGCCACAAACATGTTCTATGACCATATTTTCATTTGTTTGTGGTTACACAAATAAACCGAGCTGGAGCTTTGTGGGGGTTTTTTCTTACTATTCTGCCACTTGTGTTGCATGTAAACAGACTTTGTCACTCAATAAAAAGGAATTAATTATTGGGGCAAGAGCTATTCCTTTTGGCAGATTACTTCTGTACTTCTTGTGTGTTCTCTGAACTAAAATAATTTTCTAGATTTTTCCATGAACAAAAAAAACCTGTCCTTTTCCCTATTCCTCTGTTCATTTCTATATTCCTGATATCTTTTTTGTTTATGTTAATCATTACTGTGTAATGATTGATTGCAAATTGTATATCAGAAACCAAGTCATTTCAGAGGTGAAAGCACCTAGTAGTGAATCCACATGCAATACAGGAATCTCCTCTGAAACATATCCAAGAATTGATCCTGCAGCACTCAAAGGAGAAATATCACCACTTCTCTAGTTTTCCATCCTACATTTGGACAGCTTGAATTCCTTTTTGCTTTTGCTTTTGCTTTTTAGTTTGTTTTGATCTTTTTAACTTTACCAAAAGATTTAATATTTGTAAAAATTTGTAAAATGTGTTTAAATATTTGTAAAAAATACATAAATAAAAATAAAAACAAATAAAAACATTTAATATAATGCTTGGGACAAAGTAGGCACTATATGGATGCTTATTCCCTTCCCGTTCCCCTGTAGGTCAAGCCTAAATTTTCCCTTTTTGTACCTTCCGCCCAGTGGTCCTAATTCTGCCCTCATGGGTAAACAAAACACAAGTCCTCTTCTTCGGCTTGGTATGTCTTCAGTACTTGAACATAATGTATTAACGCTAATGCTTCTCTTCCATTTCTTTCATCTTTTTCTTGTGTATCATAAACAGAAGGCCATTCACCATCACAGTTGCCTTCCTCTTATGTCTTTGGCCCTTCAATCAATGGCCCTTCTAACATATGATACCCAAAACTGGCTCCAATAACTTAACATTTGACATGAACGTGGTAGAGTACAATTGGACAATCACCTCTTTAATCCTAGAAATTTTGGCTCTCTTATTGCTTGGCCAAAGCGGCTTTTTTGCTTCCATTCTGGCAAATTGTGGGAAAGAGGATTGAGCCAACCTCTCAAATGATTCAAAATGACCTTATACTATTCTAAACTATGAGCACCTTTTTCAAAAGGATTGCTAACTACACCCTGAATTTGTAAGGTTGATTTTTTCTCAAGTTTAAGATATTACTTTCACTTCTATTAAATTTCATCTTATTTGATGTGGCTTAATTTTCCAGCCTCTCAAGGTTCTTTTTGGAGCCTTGGCTCAATGTTGGTCATTGTATTATTTAGCTCTGTCATCTGCAAATTTCATAAGGAAGCCATTTATAATTTTATCCAAGTCATTGAATTGAATGTTAGATGGTTATAAGTTACTACTGATGCAACATTTATAATAAAGTGGTTTTAATCTGAAGGTACAATCTGGTGGGGAAAATTAACTTCTAATCACTATTCTTTCAAATAATTAAGAAAACACAGACATATAATGCCAGGAAATACTTTTCAAGGACATAAATAGTGAATTATGAGGTTCTATTATGCTATCAGATTATTGGCAGCCTCACTGCTTTGGAACAGTTGAAATGATGCATCTGAGCATGATCAATGATGAAGCTAGCCTAATGGATATAAAAAATCTAGAAACACTATGGGACTAGTCAGCTCACCAATCGGAAGAAAGGAGCCAATAATAAGTGCAATAACCAATCTTGACTGATGTCAGAGATAAGATGCATAAGGAAATCAACCCCAAAAAGAAGAAAGAACATAAGAGGGAGCAAAAGATAGGAGATAGTTGGGGAAAGAGAGAGAACTAACAAAATAAACAAGGTGCAATGGCAGAAATTCAAAACTGCAACAAAAATGATGAGAAACAGAAAATATAGGTGGTCATTAGAAAAACCAAAGAAAACACAAACCAGAGCATATGACTGATAAACTTACCTCTTCTATTTTCAGAGTCTGCAAAATGCAATCACATTCTAATTATAGGGCAAGCAGAAAAGCTTTGATTGTACATGATATCTTGTTCCTTTGGGGGAGGAAGAAGTGAAAATATTGAATCAGGGAAGTAATGAAGTAGCAATGTACACAGAACACCCAAAACTGACCAGCAATTAGAAGACTTCGTGACTGACGGTGAATGTTAAAATGAGGTTCATTATGTGTTTTCAGTAGGAAATCTAACAATGGCATGGAGGGAATTGTGGGTGAGAAATGCCATTCCTTTCTGGGAATAGAAGGAACCATATATTGCTGAATTTTAAAAATAAATCCCAAAGCCAAGATAAGCCCAGGAAACTTTCCTTAAAGATTAAGATATAAAGGATAGGTATCATTCAAGTTGTGTTTTGATGTTGTTGTTGTTTTTATCACTTACCCTTTCTGAATAAATTTTTTTCTCCAAATAAATCAACAATGGAAAAATCACCCTTATGGTGTAGAGTACATTGAAGCAAGATTAAGAAAAGAAAAAAACAGCAAATGGCATCCAGTTACAGCATTTAAAAGAGGAAAAGCCGTTAGGGATCAGATATGCCAAATGTTCAAACCTATGAAACTGAGTAGGCATGGGGAACAAAGCAATCTAGAACAATGGCCTTTATAATTGTTTGATTATGCTCTTCCTATCAAAGAAATATCAAAAGAAATTGGGAATATATCCTCCAAATGGGTATGTTGACTTATTTTTGAACTATAGTTATGCAATATGCTAATAATTACCTATATAAATTATTAAATATAAACTATAGTCCAGAGGTCTCTAGTCTATGCCTTCAGTTAGGCTTTACTGATTAAAGTTTAGAAATCAGAGAAAGGAAAAATCTTTAAAGACAATAATATAAGATCACAAGAGCAATTTTAAGGAGCAACTTGGATCTCTTTTATTGTGGCAAGAGAATTCACTTAATGCTTCAATGACAAATGCAAATTAGTACAATTTTATTTTGTGTATTAAGCTAACAAGGTTGGATAATGAATATATCTTTGGCAAATACAGAAATTTGTCTCTGGATCAAATGGACTTCTGAAAGAGCCATTTTCCACAGGCATTTGTATACAAAAAAGCAGTCATTCTGAATTCATATAAGGTCTGTCACTGACCATAGGGCACTTTGTTGTTTTTCAGCGAAAAGGAGATAGGCACCTTCTAATTTGCTATGCTGTTATTGACCCAGGGTCAATCTGTCAAGACATAGTGGATTCTGTCTTTTGGTTGTTTTTATACAAGAATTAAAATAAAAGAATGCAAACCATGGGGTTTAGATGTGACCATTCTTCTAAACACTAAAATGAAGAATATTCAAAAAGTATCCCATTGAATTATAGTATTCCAAACCTTAAAAAGGTGTTGAATGGTAATCTAGTACAACCCTCTCATTTTAAAGGTGAGAAAATTAGCTTCCCAAGATCAAACAACTATTGAATAAAGTCATATGATGCTAGGTTCAAATCCTACGTGGGCTGCTCAATGTACCAATGTACCTTGGATAAGAATTAGTCCTTCAGCCTTTTCACAATCTCTGCAAGTCAGTTTCCTCATCTGGAAAATGAGGGATTGGAAAGAGATCAATTCTGAGTCCCTTTCCAGTTTCAACAGTCACAATTAAGATAAAAATCAATCTGATCATATCACAGCTCAAAGCCTATGATCCTATATCTAGACAATGATGAAAAGCAATGCCTCTCTAAAGAGGATAGTGCCAAAAATCCTGGGAAAACTTACATGAATTACTGGAAAATAAAGTGAACAGAAACAAGAACATAATTCGCATTATACCAATAAAGCTATAAATGGGAACCACTTTGAAAGCTGTAAGAACTCTGATCAAAAAGATAACCAGCCATGATTCCAGAGAACTGATGAAGAATGCTACCCAGCTCCTGACTAAGAGGTGATGAACTCAAAATGGGCAAGAAGACATCCATTTTTGGTTATAGCCAATGGGGGAATTTGTTTTACTTGACTAACTCTACTTGTCACAAGAACTTTTTAATTCGTGCGGGAGATGAGTGAAGGAAAAGACAAAGAAAAAGGAGCGAGGGACAGAAGGAGAAACAGAAAATGTATTAGTTGGGGAGAATACTAAAGAAAAGAGGAATCACTCAAAGATGGAAGAAAGATGTTTTGATTGTTTATAGGCCAAAGTGAATCTTTTAAGTTTGGGGCACTTTCTGAAGGATAAAATAAAAAGTGTACTATATGTTATTGAAAAATATATGTTATAATACTATGATGCTTTATACAATGCCATGCTACTTCTCTGATACCTTACTGCCTGTGAGTATAAAAGCTAATAGGTCTGGTAATCATCCCTAACAACCAAAAAAATTAACTATGCCCTGTGGATCTTCTTACTAAAGAATGGACTTTGTAATATACTTCAAAACATTTTCAGCAAGAAAAAAAAAAGAAAATCTTAACTTAGCAAAGTCATAGTTAAATATTTATTAGCTGTGTAGAAAATTCATTTATTTAGAAAAACCTACTCTAAGACATTTTGGAAAGTAAAAGAAGGTTGAGGATTTTAAATCTTTAAGTGAGACAAAGTTACTCTTCTTTAGATTTTGTTTTGTTTTGTTACTTCTAGGTTTCTCCTACACTTCCCTGAAACACATCACTAACTGAATAGGGAAATGTCAACTTCTCATGTCATCAGTTTCAATTTCCTTTGTCACTCTGTGATGGAGTCAACGACTTGGAAAGCCCCAGACTTGAGCAAGCAGTATTAAGTACCTTGGGTTTTGCTGACATCATCCCATTTTATGGCCAGGCTAAGAGAGGCTGTCTTCCATAGGAACATTATCAAAGGAAAGAGAAGATGGGATAAATTTTAAAGTTGTTGACCTATGCTCCATTCCTAATGTACTGCTGATGGCACCTTTCCATGAATCTATGCTATCTATAGTGAGATTGATCAAGTCCCAATTTACATTTCCCAAACTTCATAGTCCTTCAAGACCTTTTTGCATTTCTTCAAAAGTAGTAGAAATTTGACAAGACCCTGTAAATTTAGAAGTTGATATCACTATCACTCTTCAGAGCAAATATAAGCAGCACTGATCTCCCTTTGGAACCAATCAATGCTCCTTCTTAATTAGCCCAAGGAATCAGTTCTGCGTGACTTTAATTTTTAAAGTTATAGATTTGGTTCTAATTTTCTTCATCGTATTCATTTGCCTATTTCATCCCAAGGAAACAATACCACTTTAAAATGTTTTCATTCATTTCTATCGTGTTGGCCTTTCAAATGCTTTCTATCACAGAACAATTTAATATTTGGAGAGTCTTATTTAATAGAGAAGGGAGACACAGAGATAGATACGGCAAGAAACAGGCAAGAGGGTAAGGAGAGAGACAGAGAGATGGAGACAGAGACAGAAACAGAGAGACAGAGACAGACAAAGAGAGAGAGAGGTGATTCTAATTCCACTTGCTTCATCAAGCATCTGAGCTCACATTGTCATTCTCAATGTGGACATTGCTGCCTGCTTGTACCGCTCTGCTGAATTAAGTAATAATGACAGTTGCTATTTTGGGTTCTGTGTGATTACAATAACAAAGGGAATGTGGAAGAGGAATATAATATTTCCAATGTAATTCAAAAAATATGCAAAACAAAAAAATCTAATTTGCGTAAGAAATTTTGATTTAAATGATTGCTTTGGCCCTAAGACTCGAAGGGTAGCTAACCTAGATTGAAAGAATAGTTTATAAAACTTTTCACTAGGTCTCTGACTTGGAGAATAAAAGTTCCTGCCTCCTAGTTGCCTTGACATAAATTACTTCTGTGTGTGTCATGCAAATCCACATTATTCTGGAAATAAACATAATAATCTTAAGAGATAAATTTATTTTTCTTTGTTGTTATATAAAATAGCTATATAATTAGACAAAGGAACACATACTAATACTTTTCAATATAAGAAGGCAAGATGACCCATTTAATCTGGGTAATATGTCAAGTCTATCAAGTAGCTAGCTCTACTTCATATACTGAGGTATGTCCCCACTTAAGTAAGTCAGAAGTTATGAAAAATAAGGGTGCTATAAAATAATCTGGTGCACCTGTGATACATTCAACTTGGCTATTTCTTCTAAGTAGCCCATCCATGCTTTTGGAACTTACATGACTCTTACTCATCTTTCTTTATTTGAAGTCTTTAAGCAGAGTCTGAAAGATTATTTTGGGGAAATTTCACAGCAGATTCCTTTCATGGATACACTAGAAAAGATGACTACCAAGGTGCTTTTCAACTCTAGAAAATTATGTGATCTCTCTCATAAATTCATCACAGGGGGACCATTCTGAAATTCTTTTGATATTGTTTGGTACATGGATTAAGTATTTTCATATACAAAAAATGGTTGTGAAGCTTGATTTGAGGGAAAATAACAATATTCAAAGGTTAGTTAATATTAGTCAAGTTCATTGGTTAGTATTCCTTTCCCCTGCAATTTGCTTATTTTGTTACTAATTTAAAAAGAACAAGATTCTAATGGCTAATGGTATAATCACTGGTAACTTCCTACTTCCTCCTCTAAGGTAGTCTATTCCTTTTTCTTCATCATAATATTCATCATAATACTAGCTACTTACAGGCAGTTTTCAGCCCTATCTACTGACCATTTGTCATGAAACCTTTAAGCTGAACTGAACTGAACTTCATAAAATTATTTAGTATTTAGTAGAAAATTAATGACATTCTACATAGGCAGTTAGAGTACAATGCATGCTCCACACAAATGTGTTCTCTTCCTATTAAAAAACCAGTGACTTTATCTTTAATAAGTAAAAAATAAATAATGAATATCAAAGGAAAAAGTGAAAAGGAAAAAAAAAGAAAAGTAAAGGTTTTGTTTAAGCCCATATCAGTTTGGGTTTAAACAAACATGAAATACAGGCCAGACACAATCATTGCATTGAATTGATAATTTCCTTTTTGATTGTCAAATAACAGATCAGATCATTGACCCAGCTGATCCATTTGGGTCAGGAAAACAAATGAAGTCAAAAGACACACAAATGGTCAACCTGATTTCTTTAGTATTCTTTATAGATTATTCAGATCAGCCCCTGACTTAATTGGATGTGATGTTCAGAGATTAAGTGCCAAGATGTTTGGAGGTAATCAATTCAACATGAGAATCAAACCAATCAATAAGGCATAAAAGTATAGTTATGGTGCAGGAGGCCTTCTAATAACAAAACCCAGCATTTAAATCAAGTTGTCAAGGACTTTTTTATTAGATGTCAAGTCAGGCACCATCCTTTGGTGTATAATAAATAGACTGACTAAAAAAGGAACTAGCAACAATAGGAAACAACATATTAAAAAGCACTGATCAGGCTCAAGCTCAAGCAAAAGTATCCTATCAGTCTCACACCATTTTTATTTCCTTATTCTTAACATCACCACTAATCAATTCACAATTTATGAAGCATCTACTATGAACCAGACACTGCATTAAGTGCAGGGAACAAAAGTAGAAAGAATAAAACAAATCCTTCTTGCAAAGATCTTATGTCACTTTATGTCAGCTCTTTTCTACCTCTTTGGCACTCCTAAATGGCCCAATGGAGATGCTGATGCCATCAACAAAGTGATATAATGAAAAAAAACATTTGTTTTACTGTCTGGAGAATCTGAATTTGAATTCAACCTCAGTTACTTAATACCTATGTATTATACTTATGTATGGCAAATCCCCTAAATGCTGTCTCCATTTCCACATCTGTAAAATAGGAATAATAATAACACCTATCAACATCAGGTGAAATAATCTATGTAAAGCATTTTGCTCATCTTAAAGCCTAGCTATTATTAACATCAACCCACAGCTCATTTAATTTTTGACTAACTGCTAGTTTTAGTAAGTTCATCTTGAAATCAAATTTGAATTTATTTGTTTCTCTTTACCTTCTACCCTTCACTGAATGGTTCTGGCCTCTGGGGCCTAATAGAACATGTCTAATCTCTTTTCTATATGACAGCCCTTCAAATTCTTGAAGACAGCCATCATTTCCCCCCTGAGTTTACGGTCACTGAAAATGTTCGTGCAGAGTCTGGTTGACCATCTGTCAGGAGTTTAGTCAAAGAGATTCCTGTATGGGGTGAGAGATTGGATGATAGGGCATCTGAAGTCTCAGCCAGCTCATTTTCCTCCTTCTCTCCCTCTCTTTCTCCCTCCCTCCTTCTTTTTCTCCCTCTCTCCCTCTCATTAGCCTCAATTCCCTGACACTGTGCTAAAATAGAAATGTGGGCACTATAAATGTGTATGTATCTTATTCAACATCTGTTTAGAGAATAATTGTTATACTTGACTTTAGTCTTGTAGGCTAAATATTGATTCTCTTTGTTTACTGTTTTTTTCCCCTTGAACTCACAATTCAAAAGAGTAACTATTTTTTTAGGCAATATACTCTCTAAAACAGCAAGATGTGAGAATTGGATAACTTTCTCTTTGCTGAAGCATCAGCTGAAAAATTGAACAATTAAAAAAAAAAGAATCACAGAATGCCAGATTTAAAAAGCACCTCAGTAATCCTCTAATCCAAGGATTCTTAATTTGTGGTCCATAGACTCCTTAAGGGTCTGTGATTTTAGTGGGAAAAAAATTACATTTTAACTTTCACTAATCTCTAACTGAAATTTGACCATTCTTTAAATTATGATTAAAAAAAATAATCATTATTCTAAGAAAGGTTTGCCATAGGTTTCATTAGGTTACCAAAGAAACCTGAAAAATGTTAAAAGGCTGACAATTCCTGCTCTAGTCCAAACATATAGGAAAGGAGCCCTGCTGTTAACATATGCAACAATGTCTCTGAGATTAAATTAACAATTATGTATATATTCTCCCAGAAGAGAAGGTCAATTAACAAAGTGGTAACACGCATTCATTACAATATATCTCATCCCTAGATTTTTGCATGATGCAAACAGTAACTAAAATTGTTTTGTCTTCCTCCTTTGCTCCTAAATAAAGATTTTGACCTCAGGTGTTTGCTTATTCAACCTAATATGGTTGCAAATACTTTTAATCAAACAATGAATTAACTGCATTTATTTATTCTGGTCAGAGCATGTTCATTGATCAAGTTTAAATATTTAGAATATTTTTCCCATTAATACAAATTTTCTTTTATAAAATCTGCAGCTAATTACATTTTCAGAGGGCCAAATTTTTGAATGTTGTAGTAATTAAATTCTCATCCATATTAAATTTGTTGAAGAGCAAATCAAAATCTCATTGATAGTTAAAGAATGACATCTGGCAGAGGACCAAGCATGTCCTGTTCAAACTACTGGAGATCATGACTCCTAATAAATATAAGAAAATTCTTTCCCTCATCTGAAAGTGAGGGAGCCTCCTTATTTATGGGCCTCAGCATTCATTTTATTCATAAAGTTGGGTACTATTCATTGAATTACCAAAATCTTGAATTACCAAACCTACTCTCTATAGAACACTGTATGAAACAAGAAACAGACCCAACCTAAAACACACCTCTAATTGTGGTATAGAAAAGTCACGAGAAATCCAATAATCCCCGACATTACTAAGCATTATTATGAGTTCTCAATTGATACCTAAATGTCTTCTAGAGTTTTGTTTTATTTTGGTTTTTGGTTTTTTAGAATGAGAGGAAATAATATTTTGCCTCTCCTCTATTTGGTTTCAGCCAAATTTAGATTTTCTTAAAAATAGGTCCTATTTACCAGATTGAGGGAATGGCTTTCTTTATATTAACAAGGTAGGACAGCTTTTAAAAGAAAACTGTGGCTTGAAAAAGGTTGGGGTAAAAGGGCACCTCCCTTCAATGGCAGATCTGGAAGAGCTCAAAAAGCAGAAGTGATGATTATCTATTCAATTCTCAGGAGGATAGAGATGAGTAGTTTTGGATCCTAGCATATAATCTGGCCATTCTAGAAAGAGAAGCTTAGACTTGAAGACAAAGGTTCTATCTCTTTGCTCCTACTTTTTTTTCTTCCTGCTTTTCCTCCTCCTTCTCTATCTTCTCCTCCCTGCCTCTGTCTCCCCATATCAATTTGAAGAGAAGCTTTTTTTGTCCACCTCTGCAATAGTTCACAGAACAATAAATATAAGTGACTAGTAAGGATAGTGACTTGGCAGAGAACCATTTCTATCTCAAATTTTCAAAAATTGGAAAAAATAAGATGAGTTGAACTTTATAAAAGATTTTAAGATTTGCAAATAGTTTACATAAATTATCTCACTTGAGTCTTATAAAAACCTTGTAAGGGAGGGTACTATTATTATCACTATTTTACAAATGAAGAAAGAGGATAAAAGAGGTTAAATGATTTGCCTACAAAAAACCTCAACATATCAGACTGAATAAATTCAGATGTTCCTTACTCCAAATCCAGTATTCTCTTTATTATACAAATTCGATTATATCAACAAATCTATTTTGTAACCTTTAAGGGTAGAGATTATTTAAAGGTTAGTATATATGT
Organism: Myrmecobius fasciatus; assembly: GCA_023553655.1. Classification (NCBI taxonomy): domain Eukaryota; kingdom Metazoa; phylum Chordata; class Mammalia; order Dasyuromorphia; family Myrmecobiidae; genus Myrmecobius; species Myrmecobius fasciatus. The sequence continues at coordinate 94,112 of JAJPUD010004330.1, forward strand.
CATATGGACTAATTCAAATGGTTTTTCAAGAACAAGGATTTTAGGGGGGCAAGGGTGCTCTTTAGTGAAGAGGATGGTAAGAATTTCTAGTTAAAAATTATTTTCTGTGTAAAATAAAGTCTTCCAGTAACCCTGAAGTGAATGATGCTATTCAAAGCTGCCAGTGAGTTGTGTGGTGAGTAATATCATTCTAATATTACTGAATAATATCATTCTGTATTGACAAGTAAATAAGAAGTTTTCCTAGCCATAATGACTTCAGCGAAAAGATAGAGAGGAAAGGAGTTATTCAGGATATGTGGAAACTGGAAAAATCTAGTGTCCCTATCCTGAGCTATATGATAGAATAGATGATCCTTTAAATTTTCCATCATTTTTAAAGGGAGAAGGGATATTTTAAAATCTGGCACAGTTGTTTATACTTAACTAAAGCCATATTGTGATATCTTATAAATGGCTGGAAGCGATATACCAGTTCTCAGAGAAACGCTCTAGCAGCTTGGTAGAAAGAAGTTAGATGAGTTCCCATGTGGACCTGCTCTAGATGTCCCCAGAGGGTTTTCATGAGAGGGTTGGGCACATGACAAAGTATGTTTGGGGTCATAGTGCCTTTTTAAATAATTTATCCAAATAGAAACGATTTGTAAACTACACCAGTAGAAAAAATACTACTACTTCTGCTGCTGCTATTACTACTACTGCTACTACTACTACTACCACTACTATTATTACTACTATTACCACCACTAATAATAATAATAATAATATGCCAATCATCATGCTAAAAGCTTTACAAATATCATTTTATTTGATGTGCATAACAATCCTGGGAGCTAGATGCTAATATTATTCTCATTTGACAGTTAAGGAAACTAAAGAAGAAAGAGGTCAAGTGATTTTTCCACATCATAATCTAATAAATATCTAAGGCAAGATTTGAATTCAGGTTTTCCTGATTTCAGGCACAGAAGAACTCTTGTTGCTTAACTTTCCAAGAAGCTACACAGATAAAATTATAGACCTTTGAAGTATGTTTCTCTGTGATAATCAGTATTTCTCTCCATAACAGATCTAAAATAAGAAGTGTGAACTCATTCATAAATATTTAGAGATAAATAGGTTTTTTTACTCACCACACAGCTTTGCTGCTGGTGGATACTACTCAAGATAGGAATTCTGTCTAGGTGAATAGAGACTAATGAACTTGCATCATTAGCTTATTCTTGTTCTAGACAAAATCATTTGCTTTTAAGACTCAGAGAAGCTTGCAAATGTATAATAATAAATAAGCTGTCTAGAACAAAGGACTGTGATCAGGTATTTCTCACAACTTTTGTTGTCTGAATATGGAAGTGAATAAAGATGGTAGCCAGACCTTATCAGCACTTAACACAATACTATTGTAGACACTTGATAACTATTGTGGTATGATATGGTGTGATTTGGGGTAGCATGGTGCAATGTGGTAGGATAGGATATATTATATTACCAAAGGGAGGTTCCAAACACTACAACTTAGAAGAATAGAACTAGTCACCCATAAGGTGACCTTACAGAAATTAAAGTTCATTAGCTGGAAGCAGATAGGAACATCTAGAGAAACTACATCCCAGAAGCCATATAAGGAAATGAGTGGACAAGCAGCCAACTAAGACAATGGGCCCAATAGTCACTAGCATGTTCCAAAGGACCAAATAGCAGAAATAGAGCAATAGACCCAACAGAGATGTCACACTCAGGGAGAAGCAGGCCCACGTTAAAAAGTATAATGAAATCAACAGAAGATATCAGTGGTCTTTAAAAAAAAAGCAATCAGAAGTATGAATTGTTTCTCTACAAAACTCCTTGTCCAGTGTCCTTAGGTGTGTACTTATCATGAGTGATTCTACACCCACTCTCCCCTCTAATCACGTTTGTATTTATGAAATAGCATGTGTCAGGTTTGGGGTGAATATTTGATTGCATTTTTTCTTATGATGCTTCATTAAATGTCTTTTCTTTAAACTAAATGTGTTCTCTAGTTAGAGGGAAAAGTAAACACACTAATGGGGGTTCATGAGCTCTGTTGGGTTTTTGTTGTTGTTGTTTTATTTTAATTATATATAGAACCACAAAACCAACTTGAACCTAGAATATGTTGTTGGAAGGTCCTATGCATGACATAGACATGTCTTGGATACTACAATTGTGTCCTCTCTGATAGGTGATTTGTAGAAAATAATCAATTAAGCAACCATTTATAATTGCCTCAATCACCTGAGAAACCCCTTAACTTAAAAAAGGCCAACATCTTCCACTGCATCCAAAGCCATCTCCAGTCATCCAGATCTATACCTTTCCACCAGATCAGATGACTCCAGAGGAGAGAGTGAGGTTGGTGAATTTGCACAATCTTCCCTAGCTAAAATCCAATTTGCTTGCAAGTCCCTGTTGTCATGAATGAAGGACAGACAGCAACCACTTGTCAGGCTCTGTGCAAGGCAGGAGGGATATGAATACAAAGAATAAAGTAAACTCAACTCTCCAGAATCCTATGTTCTACCTACCTAATGGATTCAATTCCCACCCACACAGCCATCACAACCACTGTACGACAATGACTATTTTGTACAAGGTTCTGTGCTAGATACTGGAGGTATGTACATTTCTTAAAATGCCCTCAAGAAATTTGCATGCTAGTGGAGAATTAAGAGTGATGGTAATGTGGTAATAGAAGCTGTAATAAGCACTGATGCTCTCTGTTAAAATAAAAATGAGAAAAAGAGGTGTTGTCTATGGCACAGAACCATTTTGTTTCATTTTTTAAATTGTTTTTAAGATAGAAATAATATTTTATTTGTTTTGTCTCACAGTGTTATTGGCTCATTTGTCCCTGGAGATGCTTTTTTTTTTGCTGCTTCTCACTGGGCTTCGGTACTTGACAATCATAATAATGACAATAACCATCAGAATTCTAAAGTAATAAACTTTTCAAAATCCAACCCTTCCTCCTAATCCATGTTGAATGAACAGCAGCAGCATCAGCAACCAGGGCTATGAAATCCATAACTCTGTTTGTAGCTTATCATGGAGATTTCAATTATTGAAATTAAAATGATTGGTGAACCATGAAAGATCTGATGTCTTGATGTATTTAGGGAACACCCAAAAGGCTACCTAGTAATCATCCCAATAATTGGAGCTGTGTATCTCCCAAGGCTAAGCCAGAACCCTACTGTTTCTTTTTTTCTGAGTAGGAATGTTTGTTGTTCTTTACTGGTCCTTCTGCCATTTATTTGTAATATACATAAATTTACATTCCATCTTTACCCAGTCAAACAATAATAATAACATTTTCCTGAATAATAGAAAATAAGAGGTCAATTTTACAATTACCTCATGAAAAATTGCATCTCCTTAAATTCCCTTTCCCCGTTTTCTATTTTTGAATTGTAACTTGCTGGTTCCAATGTGATAACTGGTTTTTATTTGTTTCTTTAATCTATTTTTAAATCCATAATCAATCTGGCATCTTCTGCCAAAGATGGCTTTCTTGGGTCTTCATAACCTGCCAAGTTAATAAGAGGGAAAAACTTTAAATGTCAGTATTCAGATATGTTTAGAGTCTTCCCAGCCTGAAGCCCGAGTTCATCACCAGCTAATTCCTGAAGTGATCCAAAAAGGCTTTGGCACCTCCTTCCAGGCTTACCCACATGTCCCATGACCCAAGAAAGCCAATAGGGCTGCTCATCAGGGGGCCATGCTTTTGTGGATCCCACACAAGTAGAATGAGCCATGTCAATTCCAAATACTATAGACCAAAATCCCAGGGAGTGTCGCACAAACTTAACCCTACTATGAATATAGGACCTACTGGTAACGTAACTCTGTGTCAGTTTGCCATGGATATGGTTCACCTCCATGACATTCACACTAGATTTCCTAAAATGGAGGTAAACTGAAGATCAACAACTTTAGCAAGAACTGTAATTGTCTGTTAAAAACTACTATGTTTTTATATAATCCCTGTAAATCTACAAGATTCTCAAAATGCTTTATATTACCTTATTTGATCCTCACAACAATCCTGTGAGGTAAGTGCTATTTTATCCCCATTTAGTAGATGAAGAAACTAAAGCTAAATGAGGTCATAACTTGCCCAAGGTCACAAAATTTGCAAGTTGAACTGAAAGTTCAGTGTCCTAGCTGCTGTAGTATCTTGTTGTTGTTCAGTCAATTCAGTTGTGTCTGACTCTTCATGACCCCATTTTGGGGTTTTCTTAGCAAAGATACTGGAGTATTTTGCCATATCCTTCTCCAGCTCATTTTACATATGAAGAAACTGAGGCAAACAAGGTTAAGTAACTTAACCAAGGTCACACAGCTAGTCCATGAACTCAGGAAGATGAATCTTTTCGATTTTTAGCTCAGCACTCTATATACACTATAGCATCACCTAGCTTAACCACTGCATTTTCCACCTGCCATCTTGTCTCTACTGATTTCCCAAGGAATATTAGAAACCTTTAGGTGGGCAGAAGTGGCTGTGTAGCTATAATGATTGTATGTAAGCTTGGTGGTTCCATATTCCCAGTCTGGCTGTATCAGAGTAAATTCATGGATTTCTTTCTACTGTTAACAAATTCATGTAAATCTTTAAATCCAATCCATCCTATTTTCTACAGGTATGGTTGTAGAAGAGTGATGACTGTAAAGATCAGCTTACAGGACAGAAAGACTTCATATTACCATGATAAATATCAGATACGGTAACTCCTTTGTTCCCTGGCTGCTTCAGGAAACAATAAGACAACTTGAACTCAAGTCACTTCTTCTCTCTTGCCCGACTTTTAAAATGAGGAGTTTGGACACAGAACCATAAGTAAGGTAGGGTCATTGGACATTTTCACCAGGATACCATTATCTACAGGTTTTTTCTCAGACTTCTATCACCTCCCTCCTGAGCCTCATCTGATCTTGTCTCCCTAAAGATTCCTGGCCCTCACCAACTCTCTTAAAATTCTTCTACTTAACTATCCCCTTCTCTTTTTCACTGAATTCTGGAGTTGTCTATAATAACAGCATTCAAAGAGTACGGTCTCCCCTTTGGGCCATCTCCCCCAACTTAATTTGTTCCAGTCACTACAGTTCCTACATGACTCAGGTGAGATCAAACAAAATGATCTCTAAAGATCATTCCAACTCAAAAGCAAAAGGTTATCCCACTGGGAAAAGGACTAAGCCCCAAGCACACCATTTATTTTAACCACTATTCAATTTAAGCCCTGACTATTAGTTGTACCTTTATACCACTCAGCTGCCCACTCTGAAATATATACTCTTTATATTAGCTGGAAATTCTCATCCAAAGAGACCAAAAGAAATGTCAAGAGTGTTCACTAGGACAGGTAAACAGCTTAGACAAAGCTGAAGCCCCAAAACAGAGAGTAGAAGATAATAAAACAGACCTGGAGCAACCCCAGCCTTCTACTCTCAACCCAAAAAACAAAAGCAAAGTGGATCTAAAGAAAACCACTCTAAAAAGAGTAGCAGGCTCTAGTTTGCACAACTTGGGCACTTTTCCCCCCAAAATAAAAATCTATATCCATAATAGATAGCTTGACTTAGTGGGGCAATTGTTAAACTTGGATTCAGAAAAACATGAGTTCAAATCTCACTTCTAGCATGAACAGATATAATCAGTCTGGAGAGAGCAATTCAAATCCTGAATCAATCATTTAGAGTTTTGCATGCCTCAGTTTCCTCATCTTGAAACTGGAGATAAAAATACCTGTAGACCTTCTCTCAGAGGGTTATAAAGAGGTTTAAATGAAATAACTGTTTATAAACTTTAAAATATTCTATAAATTCCACCAGAAAAAATAAAATAGTTTAGAATGAGAATTTTCAATTTTTTGTCTTTGATACCTCACAACTAATGAATTGCCTGACACACAGGAGGTGCTTAACAAATACTTATTGAATTGAATTAAATATTGATCATTATTATTTTGTGACATTTCTTAGGGAAGCTATTTGGAATTTGGTGCTGTATATAAGGAAGAGGGGAGGGAAGGATGAATAAGAGAAGCATCACACATAATACCAACTTTTATGACCAATGCAAATATCATCACCCTCCTTTTATTTTTATTCTTTTCCTTTCTTTGAATCAGAAGTATTTAATATAGTACCTACTGCATAGCAGGTATTTCACAAATAATTGCAGACTTAACTTGACCCTCTTAGAAACAATCCATGCCTGCTTTCTTCAAAAACTCCCTGCATGGCAGAGGAAGGACTAGAAGATTTTCACCAGACGGCCATCCATTGTGGTCATCATTATTTCCAATTCTGTTCCAAATGGGTAGCAATACTTCTGCCAATTGTTGAATCAGTTCCCAATTATCCTGACTGATGTCTCTAGAATTATCCTCATGCTTGCTGTTTGCCTGAAAAGCAGAACCAAGAATATTCCTACAATAGTTAATTTTCCAGAATTACTCTCTTTTCAACAATCAGAAATACTGATCTTTATTTGTTTTTTATTCCCATTTCCAGATTCTTTTTTACTATGGAAAGGAAGCTTTTTATGTAGAGTGATAATTCCTTATAACATCTAATGCTTCTCTGAAAATCCTCACTGGAAATTCTATCCCCCCAAAAAAGCATTGCCTTAGAATCTCTGAATTTGAAAAGTTCCTAGAGATTTCATGGTACAGGTTCCCATAAATAGAACAGTAATATTAAAATGAAATTCTTATCAGTCACCACCAGAGTGTTTTGAACATCTGTTTTACCTTTGCAGACATGGAGGGTTTGTGTTGCTTTCTTCAAGCTAATTAATCCTGAATCAGAAAACACTGGGACTGGGATCTTTGTGACCTCACACAGCAAGATTTCTCCTCTCCTCAGGAATTTCATTTACACCTTGGACTATAAGTGAGTTCTTGTCAATGACTCTAGACTTAAAGCAATACCATACTACCCAAGAGCGACTAGATGGTATGGAAACTGGGGCAAGGAGTGTAGAGCAGAAGTCAAAGAAACTCTTTGAGTATAAGTGTTATTCCATCTTTGTTTTTGTGTGCCTGTCCAGTACATAGCTTTATTTTTCCTGTAGTAGTTATTTAATAGCTGATTATTGAATTGATCTATACAAGTACTTATTTGGACTGGGAATTCTAAAGTGAAGAGGAAAGAAGGTAGAGAATAAAAACATTGGAGGATGGCAGCCGATCTGCCTTTGATAGTTTCCTATTGAATCAGTTTATTAGCTATTAGCTATTTAAACTCATAGGGTCTGTGCTCCTATATCTCTCACACCTTCTCAGGCTCCCTTGTGGAATCATCATTTTATATACTCTTAGTCTATCTACTGGAGCTGTCCCTATCAAAGGTGTCCTCTTTTCTTTATCTTGAAAAACTCAGTGTCCATCGATTAAATGATGATATTTATACAGATAAGTCCTAAATCTACACATCTAATCAAAATCTCTTTCCTAAGCTCCACTTCCATGTTATCAAATGTTGGTCACTGTAATGATGAGATTGATTGATATTTACTCAATCATGTCACCCTACTTCATTTTAAATGAATGAGAAAATGCACAATTATTGACTTCAGAATAAATGAGAAAGTCCTAAAAACTACAATGATGTTCACAAGAAACTTGATAACACCATGGCATTGTCTGTTAATTATCAAGCAGGTAAAAACTGATTCATCAGAGAGGTTGGAACAAGCTTTCCAATGCAATCACTGAGGTGGAACCATTTGGAAATGGGGTAAGGGAAGGGTCTCTTGATCCTTCCTCAATGTTGTTCCCTAAAAAGGATTGGAGAGCTGGAGGATTTGGAACTCCCCATCTTCTCACCAACATCATAGTATTGTCTTCCATTCCTACTCTCCAGGACATCATTTGCTGCCATTATCGTCTATATTAGAAGTGAAGAAGAGAAATTCACCATGCAAAAGGGAAATTTATTAAGTACCTCATAAATGGGGAGATCATAGCACTGGGAGCAAAATGCAGCATCTCTAATACAAGAGTCCTCGATGTGACAAAGTTAAGAAAATCCCAGCCACATCTAGATAGCCAAGAGAGCTGGAACATGAAAGTTTTTTAAACAGTGGAGGTCCCACAAAATCATTCAAAGCAATTCCTATCTCTGGTTACCTATCAGGAGCTCCTGCCTCACCTCAACAAAGCATGTCCTTGGCTCTCTTCAACAATCAAATGTTTCAAACCAGTTCCAATTGTTCAGTGAAGAAGGCCATATACAACCAGAGAGAGGGATATGAAATGTGGACCACAACATAACATTTTCATGCTCTTGATTGATGTTTGCTTGCATTATGTTTCCCTTCTCAGATTTTTTTTCTTGCAGAGCCGACTTTTTTTGCATAGCAAGATAACTGTAAAAATATTTATACACATATTCGATTTGTCAAGTATTTTAACATAATTAACATGTAGTAGACTTTCTGCCATGTAGGAGAGGAGTGGGGACTAGGGGCGGGAAATTTGTAATGGAAAGCTTTGTAGTGGTCAATGTTGAAGGAATACCCACACATATGTTTTGCAAATAAAAAGCTTTATTTAAAAAAAAAATCATGTCTTTCTACAAGGGGCCAAACAACATGTCCCACATGAGCTTAACTGTATGGGAGGCGTTCCACTAATTCAATAGGTACTCTCCTGACTACTCTTACTATATTATCAAATGAGGCTATATTTCTAAACAGATTTCTCAACCTGCTTTAAATTGGGCTCTGTCTTCATTTCCCTTTCTTCTCTTCTACTACTCTTCTCCTATTCTACTTACATCTCTTATTGATGTAAGCAGTGGATAATGTTTAGAGTTCTAGATTTCTGTTACCCAACTAAACATAAGCCATCCAAAAAGACATTCAAAGTGTACCTCAAGATCATTCAGCCTACCCACAGAGTAAATAAAGCAAACACTAACTCCTTAAAGTCACTGGCATACTCAATACCTCATGTACTGGTATCCTAGCTAAATAATTGATGAAAGTCATTTTATTACTAAATTTATCATTGTCATTTAGCTCCTGGGCCTTTCTTGGTAAATGTACATATTTCACTGTTTAATAGCTTTCATAACAGTCAGGATATTCAAATAAGTAAGACAAAAAAAGTGAGACTTTGTGGAATCATCCAATTTTCCATCACAGAGCCAATATCAACAGAAACCACATTCAGCAAAAGATGTTTATTAGTTAGTTATTTTTAAAATAGTGCTTTTCTTTAAGGTGCAATGCTCACTTTAACATTCCCAGTTTCCCATTTACAAAAATTGTCCTTCATCTCATCAAAGAAATAGCAACTGAACTGATTTCATTTGAGTGAAATTTTCAATAGCCTTAAGTGGTCAAAACAGCTAGGATATTTTCAAAAAGTTTTTATCAGGTGATTCAGCTATCCAAAAGTATAAAAAGACAGAAAGTATATGAAGTAACAGAGGGTCTATGAGCAAATCATTGAGCAAACCTCCCCATTTCCATTTTCTGCTTCTTTTTATGCGTTATATCCCACTAGACTGTAAGCTCCTTGAAGACAAGAACTGTCCTTTGTCTTTCTTTATAATCCCAGGCATTGGAGTATAGTGCTTCACACATAACAGTTGCTCAATAAATGTTTATTGACTGACTAACTGGCAGCAAATGAGAACACTGGCATTGAAATCCTCCTATGGGACACCTCCACAAAAATACAAACAAACAAAAAGCCCTCTGACTGTAAAATACAGATAGTGAGGATTTTAATTGTGTTCATAGCGCCCCTACAAGCCAAATGCTAACATACTAGCAATCAAAACACAACTGTGTCCAATGAAGCTTTTAAATTCATTGAATGTCAGAGTTGGGATCTGCTTATATCCAATTAAGAAACTCTGCTACAACAGCCCTGGACAATGATTGACCAGGATCAGCTTGTAAACCTCCGATGAAGAGGAGGTCATTTCCTCTAAAAGGAGCCTTTTCACTTTTGGGTATACCTCTAATTTCTAGGAAGCTTTTTTTCACTTCGAGCTAAAATCTACATGTCTGTAATATAATCTGATTGCTTCTAGTTCTATCCACCAAGGTCAAGCAGAAAAAAAAAGAATTAATCATAATGCATATATAAGGTGTTCCAAAAGTCCGAATACAGTTTTAAGGTTTGATATCCCTGAAATACTACAGGGCCTGCTCATTGAGATACATCTGGATAATGGCAAGAGATAAGCCTAAAATCCATACCAGGTCCAACCAAATAGGTGAAAAATGACACTTAATCTAGCATGCACTTAGACAGGCAGGCAGTCCATCAAAGTCACTGGAGCAGCACCTGAGAGGATCAGTGGGTCAAGGATCATAACTTACTAACAGAATGAATATTTCAAAATATACATGCCATTTTCATATGTTCCCCTGGCAAACCCAAACACATATAGACACAAAGACACACACAAATTTATATTGGAATTAAACTTTTGAAATTTAGCATTTTATTCCATTATTTAAAAAAATAAGATTAGAAGGAGTTCCATACATTTTACCAGACCACCACAAAGAGCCATGAAATAAACAATGCTAAGAACTTTATAAGGGATACCTTCTGGTAAGGAGAAAGAAGAAGGATACAGAGGAGAAATTATATGTATAAAAATATATAGCAATGCAATGTTGTTTTTGTTTTTGAAACATATGTCCTTTGTTATAATTCATCAGTGTCCTCCTAGGTTACTTACTAGTTACCTGATCTGATCAATGTAAAGTAATATGTTAATGGGGGCAGGAAGGGGGATCAATAGATAGAGTACCTTTCCTAGAGTCAGAAACATCTGAGTTCAAATACATGCTTAATAGCTACATAACTTAGGGAAAGTTACTTTGTGTCAGTTTCCTCATCTGTCAAATAAACTGGAGAAAAAAATGGCAAGCCATTCTAGTATCTTTGCCCAAAAAAACACCTAAGTGAGGGTGATGAAGAATTGGATGCTATTAAAAATAATCAAACTGCAGTATGGTAATGATTAAGGATGGTTTCTTGTGCTTTCCCCCCCCCCCTCAAAAAAATAAAGGCACTATTTTCATTTGGATGAAAGTTTTCAGTGTCAACCTCAAAGAATAAATAATGTCACATCACCAAAAAAAGAATAAATAATATTCATGTCACAAAAGCAAACCTATATCTCAGAATAAGAGAAACCTTTGGAATACCTCATCTTATACCACAGAAGTATGATTTGGTCTGATCGTCTATAGGCAAAATCATCCCTAAAGCTGGAAATCACTGTAGTGAACAGATTTCTCTATTAACAGATCAAAAGTTGAAAAAAAATTCTGGAACAATCAAGCTAGAAACTTGATTTTATCAGCGTGATAAAAATACGTGATAAAAGCAAGTGATAAATTCAGTGTCAAATATTTGGGGGGAAAAAGTCTATCTATCAAACATGAATCCAATCTGTGTCCAAATTGTCAAGTGTTTGCCAAAAAGCAAGCCAAGGAGGTCAATCAGAGTCTAGCCTTTAGCCCTTCCCTGCAGCCAGCAGGCTACTCTCCCTCAACTTTTCATTTGCTTCATACCTTTGTCATGGGGCCAAAATTCCCTCTGGTTCTTACCATGCCCAGTTCTCATCCTTCCCCAAACACACTGGTTTTGCCACATTTTCAGACACTTATCTCTTCCACACAGCTGTTTATTGCAAGTTCAGTGTCTGACCCTGACTTATCCAGCTTGAATTTCTCTGGAATAAACTCCTCAGGGAAGAGCCACATCATCATACACATTACCAAGGGTGGTGTGCCTTGTTGGCAATCCAGCAAGTGAAGAAAGGGAATACAATAGCAGAAGGCTCAGAAATATCCATAAGAGCCATATGTCAGCTCTCAACTTCATCTTTCTTCAGAGAAGGGAAAATAATACTAAAGAACACCAAGCTTCCTCTACAATGTGACTTTAATGTCCACCATGACCAGTTGCTATAGGGCAATACTTTTTTCTCCTCTCATGCATCCCTATAATCTCAAAAAGCTCTAAGACTACAGGCTTACTTGGAGAGAAAGAGCAACACAAAGTCCTTCCTGCCACCAACCTATGCAAAGGACAGGAGGAAGTCTGGTGTCCTTTTCCAACCCAGGCTTTTTTCTTGGCTTCATGGAACATATGGAAGTTTCTAACTTTTTATTGAGAAATAGATAAGGAGGCAATGGCTGTCCCATGGCCAGTTTGTGCTCTATCACATAAGCTCTTCAGTAATATAGTCCCTGCTGCTGTAGAATCACTGACCAAAACCATAAGTGGGGATTGTAAGTGAATTCATTACATACCACTTTTTCATTTATTCAGCCAAGATCCTAAAAAGGTTAAATACCATAAGTAGATATTAAATTCAATTCTACAATTGTTTATTAATCATTTATCAGGCATAGAGCACTGAGCTTGGTCCTAGGGGAGATATAAAGTTAAAATAAGACATGACCTTTTGTATCATGATATCTAGATATTCTATCACATTATGGCTATTTCTCTTCTAATGGTACAGTAGACTTGGCCATGATATTTTTCAAGGAAGAGAGAATTTTACACTCGGTTGACATTAAATACAATTCTTATTTAATAGGAAATAACTTTTTTTCCTAATAGACAGAGGATGCTAAGGAAACTTATTGACACTTAGGACTGAATACTGGTTGTAGTTCAGAAAGATGAACACAATAAACAGTCTCAGGAACCCTGCCCCAAACTTGGCAGGCTGATTTAACACTGCCTGGAGGAGTTAGGCTTCATGCAGTTTTATAGTGAAGTAGGGAACAAAAAACCGGGGGGAGATAGAAGGGTAAAGTAAAGATAAGCAGAAAAAGAGTATACAAAATGTTTATAACAATGTAAACGAAAAGAACAAAAGAAAGACAATGAAAAATGTAATTATAATAATCAAA
>JAJPUD010004330.1:107055-156632 GCA_023553655.1 Myrmecobius fasciatus
AAAAGAACAAAAGAAAGACAATGAAAAATGTAATTATAATAATCAAATACAGCCTGGAGAAGAGAAAGAATAGGGAGAGAGGGAAGGAAAAAAAGAAATGGAAGAAGGGACCAAGGAAAGAAGGAAGATTTATTAAGCATTTACCATATGGAAAGTTCTATATTAAAAACAAGGGATACAAATATAAAATCTCAATAACCCCCTGTCTCAAAGACCTTACATTCTTATAGGAATAGACAACATGGACAATGGTGTCCAAGAAGAAGTGTTTTGGTTTGGGAAGTTCCAGGGCTAATGGTAGCAATTGCAGGGTTGGTTTGATTATTGTTAAAGAGCTAGAAAATGGCTGAGGATTGTGGGGAGGGTGGTTTTTTTGTGTGGCAACAAGGAAGATGGCAAATGGATTGGGTGAAAGGTGAAGCATGGCTGGGTTCATTTGGATATTTTTAGTCAAAGGACATACAGACACCAGCCAAGACATTATGGAAATTCTGGAGCTGAGGGAATTACTTTAAAATATCAAAGATTAGAAACTGATCTGAAAGTGGCTGATTAATGCCCAAGAACCTTCTTATCCTGTGCTCCCCCTCATCAAACCCTTGTATCATTGAACTTTTCTAGTTGTATCATTTCTATGACCCTGAATTAGAGGAGTCGGCACCTCCAGTGGATAAAAGGCTATGGTTATCCTTTCTCCTTATTGTGGTTATCTTCCAGTCCTATCCTCAGATGTCTCTAAATGTCATTATTTGATTGAAGAATCTCATTCATTGAATTATTCATTCATTCATCTAAGAGTTAAATGTACCCCCCAATAGAGCCCTATTATTTTAAGCATTTATTGTTCTAAGTGTTTAAAACCTCCTTTAAATCCCAAGGTGATTAGAATCCAGTCAGGAACCCTCTCATTTTACTTTAGAGAAAACTAAAGACAAAAAAGTCAATAAGTTGACTGAGGACAACAAATTTAGATCTGAAAGGGACACCAATATCCATTTGATCCAATCCTCCCATTTTACAGATTCAGAAAATGAGGCATAGAGATATTAAAGGATTTATCCAAAGTTATAGGTCGTAAGTATGTAAGGTGCAATTGAAGCCATATGCCCTGACTCCAGACCAAGTATTCTTTCCACTGTATCATACTGTCTAGATGGCAGAGTTGGCTGGGATGCAAACCCAATTCTTTGCCTCCAAATCCCTGATTCATACTGTAATACCATACTGCCTCCTGCCAGGCTTGAAAGAAAACAGAATGCTTTCCTTTTCTACATAAAATCTTCAAGGCTTATTCTCTATTTTGACACTTGAAAAGAATGAAGATTCAAATCCTCTGTTGTAGAGCCAAAGTATATGACTGCTTAGCTAAGGGGTGATTGTGTAAATAAGACTACTGTTTAACTGATTGAGATCAGAGAGAGCTGGAGGTAGATTTCAGGGATGTACAAAAATCCCAAGGGCAGAAACACAACAGGACACAACTAGAATGTGAGTTTTGAAAACCAGACCAGGTTAAAAATCAGTCCCCCTTGGTTTCTGAAAGCCTTGGTCCAGAGGCAGAAGGCCAAATGGATTATCAGCAAGAATGTACAAAGAGAAGCTTCCAAGGTCCAGCTGGCCAAGAATTCCTATTGGTATTCACTTCAGAGACAACTGCGTACCTGCCAATCCAGGAAAAACCAGGAGAATTAAACTGAATTGTTGAGCAAACTGTTTTTCCATTCCTTCTGGACCTGTCATTATCCCTCAGGCTGTGGCAAGCTTTGCCAGCAGACAATGTTAAATTGGATTACTCTGTTGACTGAGGTTCTTACAACATCAGTGCCTCAGGTGTCATTACCTTCTGGCTGGCAGATGAAAATCTAAGCAGGCAAAGTAGGAATATTAAACACAACTTTTTTTAAAACTTTAAGCTAAAAAGGAGGTGGGGAAGGAAGAAAGGAAATCTCACATTTCAGTGTTCTAAAAGCCAGAAATCCTCTTCTATCTATAGAAACTGACCCCAAACTAAAGCAGGTGTTTTTAACCTGGGGTCTATAAACTTCATTTTAAAAATATTTTGATAAATGGGATTTTGATAACTATCTAATAATTGATTATAATATAACTAGTTTTCCTAGTGATTCTATATATTTTATTTTATGCATTTAAAAAGACTATTCTGATCTAACTGCTGCAGGAGTCAATGACACAAAAAGATGAAGAGTTCTAGCATTAAGAAATTGTATTCATAATCTACTGGGGTGGGGAGGGAGCATGACGTAATAGAGAGCAGCTGCTGGACCCAATAACAAGTGTGTTCAAGTCCTACGTCTGTGATCTTGGGCAAGTCCTTTAACGTCTCAATTCTCTAGGCAAAACTCTCTAACTAGCCAACTTCTTTTCTCCCTTCCTCCTTTTTTTCTTTTCTCCCTTCCTTCCTTCCTCCCTCCCTTCCTCCCTTTCCTTCCATCATTCTTTCCTTCTTTCTTTCCTTTCTTTTCTTCCTTCCCTCTTTTTTCCTTCCCTTCCTTCCTTCCCTATTTCTTCTCTTCGCTTCCTTCCTTCTTTCCTTTCCTTTGTTTCTTCCTTCCATCCCTTCTTCTTTCTTTCCCTTCTTTCCCTTCCTTCCTTCTTTCCCTTTCTTCCTTCTTTCTTTTCTTCCCTTTCTTTTTTTCTTCCCTTCCTTCTTTCATTCCTTGCCTTCCTTCCTTCTTTCCTTCTTTCTTTGCTTCTTTCCTCTTTCCTCTTTCTTTCCTTTCTTCCCTTTTCTCACTTTCCTCCCCTCAGAACCATACTTACATAAGAAAAAACACAAAAATTACTCTCAAGAAGCTCACATTCTAATAAGAGAGAAACATGTAACTATATACCTGTGACCTAAAGGTCACAGGTATATAATATAATGCAAATGGATAGTAATCTCAGAGAGAAGACACTAGTAATTTGGAATAATAGGGAAAGTGTCCTGGAAAAGATGGGTTTTGAGCTGAATCTTTGAGAAAATTAAGGAAGCTAGGAGAGAAAGAAGATAATTCCAAATTCAGGGAACATGGTTAAAATGGTCGAAGGAGGTGTAAAGAAATGGCCAGTATAGCCAGATCATAGAGTTCAAGGAGAGGAGTAATGTATAAGAAGGCTAGAAAGAGGGGGGAAGGAGAGATCAGGTTGTGAAGGGTTTTAAAAGCCATACAGAGGATTCTAGATTTGATGCTGGTATCAATCACAAGGTCAAGATTCTGAGGGGAGGAAAGTGAAATGACAATAGAGGAAAATTGATGTGTTATGGAAAGACCAGGAGTCACAATGAGAATGAAGACTAGTTTCAGGAAGAGTAAGATAGTGAGAAGCATGAAATGATAGAATTGACGTGTGCTCTTGAAATGCTGATGTATGATACATACTTACATGGTCTTTCCTATTAAACTGTAAGGTCCTCGAAGACAGGGGTTATTCCACCTCTGTCTTTGGATCCCCAGCATCTAGAATACTGCTTGGCATGCAGAAAGTACTTAATAAATGTTTGATTGATAAACCGATTGATTATTGAGGAGAGGAATCTCACACTTCATTTAATGAATTAATGAATAAATGAACACAAAAATAACCATCTTTTATGCAAAGCACTGTGCCAAGCCTTAGAAATACAAATATAATAGAGAAGTAAGCCAGTCTCTGTTCTTCAAAGGTCCACATTCTAATAAAGTGAAATAATGCATGTAGACAGATTTAGCCATGGGGTGGTAAGGCTTAGTGGTCTCCAAGGGGCAGCAGAACAGTGAATGCTAATACATTTCATATTGCTTCCATTTCCTGGAAGTCACTTCTGGGAGCAGAATAGAGATAGGTTCTGGAGAAGGTAAAGATCCTGGAGACAGTTTGACCTTCTCGGCCAAATATCATTTTCTGTTTCTATCTTAGGCCATCTTGCTGTTTAGGCTACTCTGGATGGATGGATTGTAGCAGCAGAAAGCCAGTGATTGATGTTGTTTTGGGGGGGTGATATCTCCTTGGGCTTGCTCCCTTGGATGATAGCTCAGGACCAGAATAGATGTAATAGTTTATGTGACAGCATTTTGTCTATCTGATACATGTCCCCTCCTATCTCATCTTCAAGGTACCTTTCTATTTTGACTAGATTGCCTCATAGGGAGGACACAGTTATGAGTAATGGTGCAATCCAAGCAATGATCATCCTGAAGAGTGTACAAGGTAGATGAAAAAGTAGGCCATAACAGTAAAACTGAAGGGCCAAGTTTTTAAAGAGTTATTGTCAGGTATACTTTATTTCCTTGAAGATAAAACTGGGGAGGGGAAGGTTCTGAGACAGATACATAACTCCTTGAGAAAGAAGGGACTTGTCTATAACAAGTGTTTGTAACTGATGACATATACAGATAAAGTGAATTTCAAAAGAGGAGATACTGAGAGGTGATAATAAAGATATTGCATAGAAGTGTTAGAAAGGGGCCTGTTCCCCCTATTAGCCTGGGGAGAACGATCTTTACTGAAGAGAGTTGCTGATGCTGGGTCTTCTGAAAGATGCCAGGACTCTGTGAGCACAAGAATAGAAGAATATGAAGTGAAGAGATCTGAGGAGGAGGATAATTTATTAACAATAGCAAGGAAGTTCCAGGAGACAGAATAAGAGTTTAGAGAAGTATATAGGCTATACTATAATTATGAGTTATAGGCTATAAACATTTACTACTTTTGTGACCCTGGGCAAGTCACTTAATCCTATTTGTTTCAGTTACCTAATCTGTAAAATGAACCAGAGAAGGAAATGGCAAACTAGTCCAGTGTCTTTGTCAAAAAAAATTTCAATGAGGTCATGAAGAGTCTGAAAAACTGAACTGAAAACAACCAAACAACAATAAAATAGGCTGTGGAGGTCCAAGATCAAAGGTTGAAACTATAGTAGATATGACCAAGACAAAAGATTTTGACCTCACCAGTTGGTGGCTGAATGTCCAGGATAATGACAACAGGAGGTCGGAGTTTGCCACCCATAAAGTGGAAGAAAAATTAATCAGCCTACCTTGATATTTACATATTAATAAGTATAGACATTAAGCCAATCCAACTACTTGTACTAGGATCTATAATCAATGTGCACTGGAACCATCTTCAACTGGCTCCGAAGAACCAATTATTAAAATTTCAATGTGAGCATTTACATCTTAGAAATCACTGAAAATCAAGATTTGATTTATAATATAATAAAGAATATTTTAAAAGAAGGAAAGATCAGTAAAATTAATCAAAACATTAAAAACAATCAAATAACATATGCAATGTTTCATACTCCTTGAGTATTTCTGCAGTGAAGTGAAAGGGAGCATCTTCTTAACCAACTACTCACTTCTCAAATCTTCCTTTTTCTTCTAAAGCCCCTACCATTATTTGACAGAAGTGATGAAAAAATCTGTACTTTCATGATCTAAAATTTCTTATTCAATTTATTATTTTTCCCAGCAATTCTTTCCAGGTGCCATCTGTCCTTAAGTATCATCAAAGGCACGTGTTGGCCCTCTGATTTAACATATCTTGGGCAGTTCAGATAATGCAACAGAAAAAGAGCAGACTATCTGATTGTTGTCTAA
The DNA here is from genome assembly GCA_023553655.1 of Myrmecobius fasciatus. Lineage (NCBI taxonomy): Eukaryota > Metazoa > Chordata > Mammalia > Dasyuromorphia > Myrmecobiidae > Myrmecobius > Myrmecobius fasciatus. Next base: position 112,641 of record JAJPUD010004330.1, read on the forward strand.
ATATTACTGTGTAGGTGTCTCTCACTAGCCACCACTGCTGGACTCATCTTCCTTAGACCAGTCGATCAAAGAACCAAGTGGATGGTCCCTCAATGGGTGGCACCCATGGGGGCTTATCATTATTCTCTATGGCATAAAAAGTTGCTTATTCATTGACTCATCTAGCAACAACTTCTAGAGGAAGAGCTGCATCTTTATTCCAGAGTTTCCCTGGTTCTGTAGCCCTTCTTCCCTTCCTTCTCTTTGGAATTATCCAAGTTTTTAACACTAGGTATAATTCCCCATTTATTTCCTTTCTTAATTTTCTCTCTGAAGCATTTCTCTTCTCTCTTGGAGTATGACTTCCCCCCCTTATTCTGGAAGGTACAAATGCTTTCTTGCAGTCATTTTACTTTCTCTTCTTTATAAGATGCAGACTTGAATTTTGTCCATATAAAGGTTTTCCATTACACGGAAGAAATACAACATAACACATTCTCCTTCAGGTGACTGTGAACATTCACAGATCGTATTTCCTGAAATTCTCACATCTCTGAAACTCTTGTTAGCTCTCATGGATGACTTGTGGATAACTCACACCAATCTGCCTGTTTGTTAAAAGCACTTTAGTCCCCTGGCAGCCCAGTCACTGGAGGATCCCAAGTAAGGGTTGATTTGTAAGGAGCATTCTTACTCTTTTCTTGGGGGTTCCTCACATTTTTTCATGAAGGGGTGCTCTATCCTCCTTGCTCAGATACATTTAAACTATAACAATGGATTCCATTCAAGTTCCTAATATAAAGAGTAATCACTCTAAAGTCTTACCTATAAGAGCATATGTAGAAATGCTTTCCACCAGCATCTTGTCTCTGTTTTTTCTTCTCCTCTTCCCATTGATCAGACCACAGATATCTCTCCTCTCTTCCCTTTCTTAGAGTGATGTAGCATAGATAGATATTAATGAGAACTTATTTTACCTCACTGGGTCCTCACAGAAGTTCTGGGAAGTAGGTGTTATTATTATTCCCATTTGACAGAGAAGGAAATTGTGTTGGAAAAGAGTTAAAGGACTTGTCCAGAGTTGCACAGTTAGTCAATGACTGAAGCAGGATTTCCTAATTCTGAGTCCAACACTCTCCATTATTCACATATCTTTAGAACATTAATGTTGGCAGTCAGTAAAACAAGAGTTCAAATCCTTCCCCACCATTTACAAGCTGTGATTCTGAGAAAGTCCTAGCTATTCTGTGCCTCAGTTGTCTAATCTGTAAAGTATGAGTGTCTGAGCTCCAGATTTCAGCTCTAAATCTATGATTCTATGAACTTGTTCTGGATGACACAGCTACCAAGGGTCTCAATCAAGACTCAATCAAAGCCTTCTAACTCCAAATCTGATGTGTAGTTAAGCAAAACCAATCAATATATCATCTGAGTTGAACATTACATACATTGTTCCACTCCCACATTGTTCCAATCTCTGTAAAGGAGGAAGAGAAATACAATAAAGTCAAGGCTTCTTTGAGTCCAAATTCAAATCATTTTCAAAACTTTTAATACCCTCAACCTAGCTTCACTTCCGCAGAATAACAGGCAGAGAGTTACAAGGTAAATGCTAGCCCAAGGCCAAGGGCTGGTAACACTAAGGTTCAGCACCACTATTCCCATTTCCCAATAATCCACTGTTCTTTCTACTAGACAGTTGATTACATGTGAATCAAATTCCATAACCCACATCATTTTACCATTTTTATTAGTCTCAAGGTTCTGTGGTGACAGGCAAATGGCAAAGCAGCAGATGAAGATATCCCGGAATTTGTAGTCACAACCCTAGATACAAATGATCCAGGCCATCGAGTCATCTCACTGAAAGCAATAGTGGGATTCAGCAGCCCCTGAGTGTGTAAACAGTTTTTTAAGGGTCACACTGCTCACCACCAGGTATGAGGAAGGGATAGAAAAAAGTTACTCTAAAAATTATCTGTTTACCCAACCCCAGCCTGATTACTTCAGCAGGCAGTAATGCTATCTTTCAATCAATTCCCCCCCAAAAAATGTACAAAGACTTCTACAAAGATGATTCCAATCATCATTGGTACATAGGATGTATACACACTTAGAGGTAACACAAAACCCAGTAGACCTGAAAGACAAACTCTTTGCTACAAGAAAACTCAGCAGGTATTGCATCCAAAAAGAACACCATGAAGCTGATGTAGGTTTTGCAATCAAAATTAATCTAATCAAAAAGCTTGTATATATACCAAAAGGAGTGAGCATCAGTCTCATGATAATGCAATTGCCAGCTGCAGGAAAATGTCGTATTATTATCTTTAGTGACTATGTTCCCACCATGAAGAACCCTGATGAGGTCAAAGAAAAAATTTATAAAGATCTAGAGACCTTATCATTAAAGCACCAAGTAAAGAACAAACTTACAATTCTGGGTGGCTTTAATGCTAGAGTAGGTTCAGACTACAAGACATGGCAGGGAGTCCTGGGGAGAAATGAAGTTGGAAAAGCAACAACAATGGTCACTTGTTGCTGTACTGTACTTACATATCTCATGACCTCATCACCAACACTGTCTTCCATTTACCTAAACACAATAAAATTACACCTGCACCTACACAGTAAACATTGGCATTTAATAGATTAGGTTGATTGTAAGGAGAAGAAACAGACTACAGGTGAGAGTGATCAAGGGAATGTGTGGTACAGAGTGCTGGACTGAATATAGACTTATCCTCTCCAAGATAAATATTCACATTCAATAAATATGATGGCTCCAAGGCAAAATGACTAACAACAGGCAAGGTCAACAGATTAAAGTGTTTCTCTGAACTGGAACGGTTTGTTGCTAACTTAGAGGGAAAGTTGAATCCACACAGTGGCCACAGTGGAACAGAAAAGAAGTGAGCAGCTTTGATAAATGGGGTGTACAGCACTGCATTTGCTCAACTGGATCAAAACATTCTCAAACATCAAAACAGGCTGCATGAAAATGATGGCAGTATTTCAGAAGCTGCTAAGTAAAAAAAACCAAGAACTTCTCATGGTTTAATAGCAGCATAGTTCATCTCTAAGAAAGCAACATTCAAATGCATCAAAAGTAAATTACAAGTGAAGCTTCGAGAAATTCAGGATTCTTGGCTCAGTAAGAAGATTGATGAAATTCAGTGTTATGCTTATAGTTAACAATACAAAGCACTTTCATAATGATCTGAAGGGCTATTTGTGGGCTAAAGACAGATAAAGAATCTTAATCAATTCTGATGGAACCATATTGATTGGTAATTAGGACATGACTCTGAAAAGATGGACTGAATGGTTCAATATTGTTCTCAACAGACCAATATCAATCAATCTGAAGTCATTGACCATTCACCACAGGTTGAAGTCAATTCCTCCCTAGCTGAAATTCCATCCAGAAAAAGAGGTTTTGAATGCCATCAAGCTCCTATCCTTTGGCAAAGCACCTGCTGCTGATTCTGTTCCAGCTGAGATTTATAAGGCAGGGTTAGGGGAGAAGGTTCATTGCTCATACAGAAAAAAAAATGACTGAAATTTTCTGGGTTAGAAGGCAAGAAGAAGTTATGCCCCAGGAGTTCAAAGACACTTCTATTGTCCATATCCATAAAAGTGAAGGGAATAGATTGTCCTGTGAAAATCACATGGGGTTCACTCTCTTAATCATTGCTGGCAAGGTTTTTGCCAGAATCCTCCTTAATATACTGTTTCCTCACCAAGAAATAGTTAATATGATGTTTGCTGCCTAAGAATTCCAAGAGAAATGCCAGGAGCAGATTTGTAGATCAGACCAAAGCCTTTGATATTGTTAGTCATGTCAAAATTTGGTTGCCCGGAGAAGTTCATCAGTACTGTACATCAATTTCATGATGGCACTCTTTTTTTTTATTAAAGCTTTTTATTTGTATAACATATGTATGGGTAGTTCCCCAGCATTGATCTTTACAAAACTTTCCATTACAAATTTTACCTCCAGTCCCCTCCCCTCCCCTAGATGGCAGGAAGTCCACTACATGTTAATAATGTTGAAATACTTGACAAGTTGTGCAAGAAAAATCCTATCTACAAGAAAAAAAAAAGAAAATCAGAGAAAGGAAACAATGCAAGCAAACCTCAATAGAGAGCATGAGAATGTTATGTTGTGGTCCACATTTCACATCCCTCTCTCTGGGTGTATATGGTTTTCTTCAGTGAACAATTGGAACTGGTTTTAGACAATTCTTTGTTGCAGAGAGCCATGTCCATCAGAATTGATCATCATGTAATACTGTTGTTGCTGTGTATAATGATCTACTGGTTCTGCTCATTTCACTGAGCATCAGTTCATGCAAGTCTCTCCAGGCCTCTCTGAAATCGTCCTGCTGGTCGTTTCTTACAGAGCAATAATAGTCCATAACATTCATATATCATAATTTATTCAGCCACTCTCCAATTGATGGGCATCCATTCAGTTTCCAGTTTCTAGCCACTACAAAAAGGGCTGCCACAAACATTCTTGCACATGTAGAATGATGGCACTCTTGCTCAGGTTCTGGATAATGGATGCTCTCATACTTTCCCAGTCACCAACAAAGTGAAACAATGCTGTATGCTTATTCCCATGCTTTTTAGCATGGTGTTTTCAGCCATGTTGTCAAATGGTTTCAATAAGAATGAACACAGCATCAACGTCAGCTACCAAATGGATGGTCAATTCTTTAACTTGAAAAAGCTGTAAATCAAGACTAAAGTGATGGGAATGTTGGTGGATAATTTGTTGTTTTCAATTTTGACCTAACATGGGGCAGCTAGGTGGCGCAGTGGATAGAGCACCAGCCCTGAAGTCAGGAGGACCTGAGTTCAAATTTGATCTCAGACACTTCCTAGCTATGTGACCCTGGGCAAGTCACTTAACCCCAATTGCCTCAGCAAAAAAAAAATAAAATAAAATAAAATAAAATACAAAAAAATAAAATAAAATAAAAAAATCAATTTTGACCTAACAACTAATACTAAGAAAACATAGATGCTTTATCAGCTAAAACCATACCATCCATATGTGGAACTATCAGTTATAGCAAATGGAGAAGTTTTGACTATTGTGGTTCAGCTTACTTATGTTAGCAGTATACTTTCCAGGGATGTACACATTGATAATGTGATTGACACACTCATTATCAGAGTTAGTTCAGCATTTGGGAGTCTCCAAAGGAAAGTGTGGGAGCAAGAAGGTATTAGACTGACTACCAAGCTAGAGATCTACTAAAGTAGAACTGACATTATTGTTGTATTCCTATGAAACCTGGACAGCATACCAGTGCTAGGCCAATAAACTGAATCACTATTTGAATTATCTCGGGATGATTCTGAAGATCACCTGACAAAACAAGATATCAGATACTGAGGTTTTTTTTTTTTTTACTTGAATTAAACTGCCAAGATTTTAAACTCAACTGCAGGGAGTGAAACTCCGATGGGTGGCCTGGCCTTATTGTTCTAATGCCAAATGCACACTCAACTAAAATACTATTTTATGGACAGTTCATATAGAGAAAAGATTCATATGATGGTCAAAAAAGCAATCTTAAGATCTCAATGCCTCTTGTAAAAACTCTGTATAAATTACTTGACATGGGAGACACTGGCACAGGACCACTAAACTTGACATGTCCTCATCAGAAACAGTGCTGTGCTCTATGTGCAAAGCAAAATTGAAATAGTTCAAAGGAAATGTGAGAGGTGCAAACTTAAAGACTCCACCCAAATGTTCACAGACTATTTGTGCCAATCTGTGGTAGAGCATTCTGAGTGTGCATTGGTAACAGCCACAGTTGGAGGCACTTTGACTGGACTCTAATATATTGATGTCATTTTGGTCCTTCTCCAGAACAAAGGACAACAACCCATCAAGTACATAACCTGAACAGTATTCCGTCTCCCTAATTTCTGTAGCTCATTTTGCAAGTCTTTGAAACTCCAAAAATTGAAGACATCATTGTCCGGACCAAGGACAGAAAGGATTAATGGTTCAGTATCATAGACAGTTTCTCAAGAGCCATGTGCTTTCAGAAGAGAAGTCCCCTTTCCTGGCCTTTTACTAGACATCATAACTGAAGGGAACACCAGTTGAAACCAAGAAAGATTGAGGGTTAGCAGCAATAGATAACATTTAATTGTCTTGACAACCAAACTTGTCAACTGATTATTCAACTAGCATTAGTTTCCCTTACATGGCATCCTGATTCTATTAGAAGCAAACTTCTGAGGTTCTTCACAAGGACAGAGGCCATCCATGAATGTCTGTTCATAGACAAGAGCCTCATTATCAATAGAAACAAGTGATGGATTTGAAATCAAGTCTTAGGTTCTAGCCTTAATTCTTCTTTAGCTATGTGACTGCTCTCCGACTCAATTTTTTTATTAGCAAATCAAAAAGAGCAATATTTATACTACCAACTTTAAAGGTTTGTTAGGAAATTTCTTTGTATATAACAAAGTGCCATGGAAATAGAAGAAAGTGTTTTGACATCTCTCTTCTTCCCAACACAATTTGTTTTGTATCATATTTATCCTGAATGTTTACTGTGTCCTAAAGGAAGATGTTGGCTACTTAAGCAAAAAAATTTCACTTTTTAAAGCTTTCTGTTCTCATTCAAATTTCTTATTGTGTCCACTCATTTTTTCAGTCACATCTTTCTCTTCATGATGCCGTTTGGGATTTTCTTGTCAGATGATGAAACTGAGGCAAATAGTAATAAGTGACTCATTCAGGGCTAGCCAGCTAGCTGACTTCAGGTCTAGCACTCTATGTACTGTGCCACATAACTGCCCAATTTCTTATACTGGATATTTAATAGTGATGTTGCCAAACTAGATCTGGAAGGTGGAAGTGTAAGGGAAATGAAGGCTGCATGAAGACTTCTGATTGAGTTTAGACTGAAACAAATTTGATTTTCATGTAAATGTTAGGAAACAAAAAAAAAAAACAAAACTGATAGTAAAACACAATATATATATGTGTGTGTGTGTGTGTGTGTGTGTGTGTGTGTGTGTGTGTGTGTGTATTAAAAAACAAATGCTAGGAGAAAGAGTATAAGAAATCATGAAAGGTAAGAGTAGAATCCCTGAATGCTAGAATCATAAATATCCCCTAAAAGTGATATAGTCTTAAGCTAGTTCTAACTCCATAGCATAAAACTCTGTAGCAGAAGTGTATTCCCGAGGAAAGAGATGCTCCCCAGAAGATATCCTGACAACAGGAACACAAATGACTCTTATGAGGAAGAATAAGTGAATGGTTTTACAGATTTGATGTTGATACCTAGGGAAGCCATCCATCAACTTTGAATCATTACAGATATACCGAAGATGAAATCAAAATTAAATAATTGAGGATGGATAACAGAAAAGTAACACAGTTCTCTAATAATAACAATGGTATTTAAAGTGTATGACAAATGTTGAAAAATTACCCATACATATGTTTTGCAAATAAAAAGCTTTAATAAAAAAATAAATAAAGTGTATGAAATTTTTAAAGTTCGCCACATTTTATTTTTCATGTCAGGTAAGCATTCTTATGTTGTGGTCTAATATAATAGGGAACTTTTTATGAATCCAAATTTCATATTTGAATGAAACTTCAGAAATCATTTCATCTAACCCATAACTGTGATATAATGTTGAGAACAAGATTCTGGAAACAGAGCAGCTGGATTCACATCCTTGATATGATGCTTAGCACCCATATAGATTTGGAAAAATCACAATCTCTGTATGTCTCAGTATCCTCATTTGTGGAATAAAAGGGTTGGACTACATGGTCTCTGAGGTCCCTTCCAGTGTTAAAACTTGGATCCTATCATTCCTCTACAATATCTTGACCGTTGGCCATTGGCCTAATGCCCAAAAATTTCTAGGGAATGAAAACCTATTACCTACCAATCTGAGACTCAGCTGGTCGTGGATGCCCAACTCAAAGTTCAAGGTGTGGATGATGTCACATTACATTTGATTGTGATATTTAGAAAAGATGAAGAGATAGTGTGGCATACAGTCAGAGATAAAGTTATCTTGGGAGCCAGGAAGACCAAGTTTTAAATTCTTCTTCTGACACATACTGGCTCTATGACTCCATTCAAGTCACTTAATCTCTCTCTGCACTAGGTGGTTCTTTCCAATTAAAAGCTGCAGGGAAGGCTATTACCTAGATTGGTAAAGAAATTTCCTCCAAAAGTTCCCATGTAACAGTTGCCTTCTAACAAGTGAGTAAAGAAGCAACAATTACAACCAAACATGGAACAACTGATTGGTTTAAGATTGAAAAAGTAGTATGACAAGATTATATATCGTCACTTACTAATTTAACTTATTTGCAGAGTATACTACGTGGAATGCCAGGCTAGATACATCAAAAGGCAGAATTAAAGTTGCCTGGAGAAATATCAATAGTTTCAGTGATGCAGATGATATTTCTCTGATAGTAAAAAGTGAAAAATTAAAACCTTTTAATGAGAGTAAAAGAGCTAGCTTGAAGCTTAACATTAAAAAAAAAAGATGACAACTAATCTCATTACTTCCTGAGAAATAGAGAGGGAGAAGAAATGGAAGTAATTTTATATTTTCAGGTTCAAAGATCACTACATAAAACAATTGTAGCCACATTATGAAAAGATGCTTGCTCCTTGGAAGGAAAGCTATGGCAAATTTGGACAGCACACTGAAAAGCCCACCTTACCCACAAAGAACAGTCAAAGCTATGTTTTTGAGTTTTTTTTCTTTCAGTAGAAAAGTAAAGCTGTGAGAGGTGAGGTATAGGGAATAATGAGTGCATAGAATTAATGCTTTTGAATTGTGGTGCTGGGGAAGACTTTTGAGATTCTCTTGGACAGCAAGGAAATAGGACTCATTGGTAAAGATCATGATACTGAGAGAAACTGAAGGCAAAGCAGAAGAGGATGAGATAGATACATAGATACATAAATACATAGATACATAGATGGATAGATGGATAGATGGATAGATAGATGAAGAGATGGATGGATGGATGGATGGATAGATAGATGAATAAATAAAGATTATCATGGAAGCAAGAGACATGAGCTTTGACAGACTTTTAGAGACAGTAGAGGGTAGAAGTGGTATGATGTGGCCCATGAGATCACAAAGACATTACTGAATGACTGGAAAACAGTTCTTATTAAAAATAATAACACAGACACATACAGTGATAATTAATCTAGGACAACAAAAATATATTTTGTTACTCTTGTTGCCAGGCCCAATGCTTAACCTTTGGAGGATTTAAAAATCCTTTATAAAAGCAGACACATGGCATTACTATATTGTAAAGCTAGTTGTTTATGGACTATATATTTAGACATTCTGGAAGCCAGAAGACCTAACTCCTAGGAATGGTTCTGCCATTAATTATGTGACTGTGGACAAATTTCTTCACCCTTTGATCCTCATTTTCCTCCAAGGTCCATTTGATATCTTAAACACTATAATTCTAAGATCAATGAAAGATTAAAGTGCTAATGATGGAAGAAATCAAATTTTAGTTTTGATAATAAACCAAAAATGAAAAATTTCATCCAAAGATGGGGGAAAGAGTGTTAACAACAATAGAAAAATACTTCTGTGCACTTGTGAATGATGTATTACACTCTTGTTCCCTAGGCATTAGCTATCCTTACTGAGTTTATTTATGATCTATAAACCTGTAATCCACCAATGAAGAATGAAACTCTTAGACTGAAGCTCCACATAGTATTTAAACTTTAAAATCAAGCTTCCTTTTGTCATCAAAAAAAAGAGGCGAATCAGAAATCCAAGGAATAAAAAACTGAAGACTCTTCTGATCAAAACCACTCAGATGGGATTCAGATTCTGCCAAATTCTCCTAAATTGCTTAAAGATCCCCCAAAACTTTGAATATTGAAAAAAAAGGAAAGTGATCTTTACAATTGTTGATCCCTTAAAATGTCAACAATAAATAAGAAAAAGGAGAGTGATTTGTTCTGAAGAGCGGCTGATCTGAAATGGCAACAATTCCTCCAACTCCAGAAGCTCACAGGTGTAGATTTGTCCAAATTCTAGACATCATAGTGCAGAGGACCTGGCTGCAGATCTTGACTTTCTGTGCAAAATTCAGTAATAATATCATTTCTCCAGACTTTGGCTTCCTCTTCAATAAAATGAGATGACTGGAGGAGGTGATGCTTGAGATCATTCACCATACTAGTTTCCCTGTTCCTATCTCATTGTTACCATGATTGTTGACACAACCTATGTTAACCATATGTTAAAGAGAAAATACAAACTCTGCATAGATTAAACTAAAATAGTCTGGGGAAAAATAATAGATAAGCTTTAAATTCAGTTCCATGGCATTAAGCCTCTTCTCTTATAACTTCAATATAATTAGCTGCTTCCCCAAAGGATAACATGGAAAGATGGAAAACTCAAGTTCATTTCCTCAGTAGTCACTAGAGATCTCATAAGGTCAAAGCTCTTCTCAGAACTGTACATGAAAATGGATGCGGGGGTAGCTAGGTACATAGTAGATAGAACATGAGCTCTGAAGTAGAGGACCTGAATTCAAGTCTAGCCTCAGACATTTATTAGTTGTGTGACTCTGGACATGTCACTTAGCCCATAACCTCGTCAACAAGAACAAAAACAACAACAAAAAGATGGATGCAAAACACTGAAAGACAAAAAGGAAAATCATCCCTTTCAACATGTCAATTCTGATTTCAGGACTAGGAAAAAAGACTTGAAATTCTCTGTCTTTGTTCTCCTCTATTTTCCAACAAAAATAGGGAAGAGAATAATATATGGAGAAAAACAAAATTCTATCTTTTCCTTTCTTTGGAAATGGACCCATTCATTTTCAGTGTTTGGATTAGTCTAGGAAGAGGAAGAAACAGCTTCCTTGAGATAACTCTTACATAGAGTTCTGTTAAGATTTGCATATCACTTTATATACAGTATTACACCTGAGACCCATAAAGGCCAATCCTATTATTCCCATTTTTTCAGGTGCAAAAACTGAGACTCAGAGGTCACACAATCTTTAAGTGCCAAAAGACATATTCTATCCCAAATATCTCCTAATTCCAGGGTCAATATTCTCTCTATGCTGATTTTCTTATCAATAAAAGTTCATAAGGATGACTTAATATTTAAAATGCAGCTCCACCACTGCATGCTTGTTATCCCCTGAAAGGAGTTCTTAATTGGAAGTCTGCAGATGTCTAAAATTATTTTTATAACTATTTTTAAATAATATTGCCTTCATGATCTAATATATTTTTATGTATTTAAAAAGTGTTTTAATAAGGAATCCCTTGGCTGTGCCAGACTGCTGAAAGACATTTAACAACTGGCTTTCTGGAGAGAAAGAGAAAGGAAATACTCAACACACACTTTTCAATTTAATCTGTATTACTGACATTTTTTCCCATCATTTAAGTCTAGGCAATCAACAACGTAATAAATGAATCCCTGATTTATAGCATTTGCCTATTTCCAAGATGTAAATGCTCACACTGAAAATTTAACAGTGAAGTTTAATGAGCCAATATGAGCTGATACCAGTATACCCCCGGTCCAAGATACAAAAAAGGTTAAAATCTCTGCCTAAAACATTTCTATACACAACATATATTAAAACATTTTCTCCAATGCATCATTTTCTTAGACCATATGTATTTCTTGAGATAAATGTGAGAACTTTAGGATGCTAGCTTTCAAGCAAGAAGACCTATGGGGAATAAATGATTTGTTCAAGGTCATGTATATCATAAGCAGTATTTGAACCCAGATCCTTATCTTCCAGAGTCAATTCCATGCTAAAAAATAAATATACTTTGGGCATAATTGTTCCTTAAAGAATAGCACCTTGAGCAAAGACGCACTGCAGTGACCAGACCCTTGATTAAGTCAACAGAAGGATTATACATTGTAAGAGAAGAAACAATAATTAGACCAAAAAAAAAAGACATTGAAACAGGATATCTTGAGTCTATAAATAAAAACTACAAGGCAAGAGACCACAACTGGGCTTGATGTTAAGAAGTGGACAGGAGGTGCTCCAAGTCCCAAAGGAAAGCAGGGTAAAGTGATACCAGTGAGTTCATAAAAGGAGACACAAGTAATCTACCATTGCAAAAGGGTTAACTTGATTCAGGATATTTTCCCAAAAGTAATCAAGGACAGATTCATTGGAAGGCAGCATTAGATAGTGGAAAGTCTGCTGTGGTTGAAGTGAGAGAATCTACCTTTAAATCCCTGCTTTGCCACATAAAATGCCCTCATGACCTTGAACAACTCAAGTTCAGTCAAGTCAATAAGCATGCTTACCAGTCAGGCACTATGCCAGGTATTGAAGATACAAAAAATAAAGAAAAAAAAAAAAAAACAGTTCTTCTCTAAGAGCTCCCTGTCTTAGTGAAGTAAAGCATATAATCTTTCTGGGCCTCATATAAAATTATGGGGTTGGACTAGAAGGCCTTTAAAGTTTCTTCCAGCTATAAATCCATATTCCTAAGCAAAAGAATGCATCGAATTGAGCTGTGCTTTAGGAATATTAATCTATCATCAATGTACAAAATGGATCAGATGGGATTAAGATACTGGAGACAGGAAGATGAATTGAAATGCTATTGCAATCACCTGAGAATTAGTAATAAGGCCTGACGCAGGATGATATAAGGATCTCTATTGTAATAGCACCTTGACATTTCTTTTTTTAATTTTTTAACGTTAGATCTTTGATTTCAGTGGCCTATCAAATGAGCAAATCAGCACCTTCTCTGGAATTTACAGTTTTAGAGGGTTCCTGGGGGCAATGAAAAGTTGTGTCCTGTCCAACATTACCTGGTTAATATTTGTTGGAAGTGATCCTTGAACCCAAGTCTTCTTGACACTCACTGGTTTCTATCCTCTTAGCTATGTCTCTCATTCATGTCATTATTGCTACTACCATTGTTGCCACTGCTGCTACCGTAAATAATCCAAATGTCTTATACTCATGGGGATTCCATTATCGAACCACAATCCCCCTTTGCAGTCTTAACTCCCACCATTGCTTTCATATATGCAATTCTCTTGCCAATTGGGATGATTTCCCATTCCTTTATTATGCTAAATATCTTCCTACCTCTGTACTTTCATTCTTATATAGCCTATCCTTTAAGATACATAAACCTAGATCTTCTCTTCTTCCTCTATGTATTTTCACTTGATAACTTCATCAGTTCTTATAGCGTTGGCTAATATTTTTTGGCAGGGAAACAAATTCATATCTTTACTACAAGTCTATCATGATTATCTAGTATATATTTCTAACTTACCATTATCTCCATCTTAATGACATTCTGATATTTCCAAATCAAAATGTCTGAAGGTAGTTTCATCATTTCTTCCCCGAATCTTCCCTTTCCCTATTTTCTCTATTTTGCTTCATGGAACTGCCTTCCTTCCCATTACCCCCAGGATCATAACCTTGGAACCCCTTTTACTCTTTTTTCCCTTATACTTTATGTTTTCCACTTCTTGAAAAAGGGGTAAGATTAAAAAGGATAGATTAGGGGAGGGAGGACATTCTAGGCAAATTAAATAGTATAAGTGAAGATAAAGAAATGATGACTTCAATTACTTCTATAACTAACTGTAAGAATTATAGTTATTGTAAGAATAATTTTATGCTTTCATTTATATAATGTTTTCTATAATCATTCAAAAAGAAACAGAGATAGAGCATTTAGAGAGGTGACAAAAAGAACCATAAGAACTTGTTTTCACTGAAGCAAGAAAGTATCCAAATGGATACAGGGACTCACTAATGTCCCAGAAAAATTGAGGGGGGATGGAAATGGAGAAAAATAACTTAATTTAATGATTTAAAGTTATTAGTAACTCTAGATAGTTTATCAAATAGAGTACTGGAGATATAAATTAAACCAGACTATCAGCGAATGAAAATATATCAAGCAAGTAAGCAGTAAGCATTTAAGCGAGTATTATGTCCCAGCATTATGATAATCACTAGAAATACAAAGAATGGGAAAGAGATCTCATTTCATCTGGATATTGTAGACAACAGCTATGTGCATGCAAAACATAAATCAAATAAATGGTAATTCCAGAGGGAAGGCAAGAATGAGAGAAGACCAAGAAAGATTTTTTGCAGAAAGTGGGATATGTGAGTAATCTAAAAGAAGGAAAGATATTTTTTGCTTGCAAGGGACTTAGGAAAACCTCCATGGAAGTGTGATAACTGAAGTGTACTTTGAAGATTGGGTTGGATTTCTGTAGATTGGGTTATTGCATGGAGAGGGAGTTGAGCTACTTTCTCAGTGTCGATAACAAGGTGAGCAGATGTTTTGAAAGTGGGAAAACATGGCACATATGAAATTCGTCTTGAAACAAAGAAGGATGAAACTATACTGAGGCAAACTAAGAAAAAATGAAAAATATAACCACTGTGATAATTTTATCAGAAGAAAAACCTGATAAAAATTCATATATTCATTTATAAAAGTGCCATTATTTTATGAGTATGTACTCTGTAGCAAGAGTGGACAGCAAATAAATTTCACTTATATCTACTTATGCCAAGAGTCTTAGAGAAAACTTTCTCATCACTCAATGGACAGGTAGATGGTTTTGGAGTTGGAGGCGATGAGTGAAAAGCTTGCCTCCACCACTTACTACCCTTGTATTTTGGATCTAAACTTCAGTGGAACTTCATTTTGTCATCAGAATGAAAGAGTTGTATTCTAGGACCCTCGTTCAGATGCAAAATGATTATCCTATCTATAATTGATGAACCCACATGCACAGAGTGATTAATAGATGAATCCAAATCCATATCACTGGAAGAGGTAGTTTTATTAATGATCTTGTCATGAAAAGATCTACATCAAGCTTTTTCCAATGCACTCATTTAGTGTTTTCTCTCTGCCCCATTTAATGTTTTCTCTACCAAATACAAAATCCCTTTATATTTTTAATCTATTTTGTACTTATTTAAATATACATATATTTATTGTTGTTATTCAGTCATTTCAGTCGTGGCCCACCCTTTGTGACCCTTTTTGGTGGTATTCTTGAAAAAGATATTGGAATGCTTTGCCATTCCCTTTTCCAAATCATTAAACATATGAAGTAACTGAAAAAAAATAAAGATAGAAACAGGGTTAAGTGACTTGCCCACGGACACACAGCTAATAAGTGTCTGAAGTCAAATTTGAACTCAGGAAGATGAATATTCCCAACTCCAGGCCCAGTACTCCATGTATCATGGCTCCACCTAGCTGCCCCATGCATATATTGTTTTTCTCAATAAAATATAAGCTCTTCAAGGCAGAGATTGTTTTATTTTTGCCTTTATATCCCAGGTACTTAGCACTGCCACATAATAGGCACTTAACAAATGCTTATTGTTTGATCATTGAAATACCAAAATATGCAGGTGATTAAGACTAACACAACTTCTGTGTATTGATAAAATTGAATACACTGTGTCTTGTTTATTAGACTTTGTGCTTTATTTGTGACTTTGGATCTGTACTTAGTCTGTAGTAGACCTATAAAAACCTGCCTATCCCAGATCTCAGAGCTTTGTTACCTATCCAAGAGCTAATAGCAAAGCCTAGTTAAGGCTAAGAACAGTAGACTTCACAGGATTCTTGGGGTCGGGAGAACCCTGGTACCAGGTCTTCAGAGATATACAAATGGAAGTCATTCAATAAATCCTTGTTAAATGAATGAATCAGTGAAAAAATTAATGAAATGGAAGAGCTGAAACCCTAGCCCCTCCTTCTAATCAGCCTTCTTCCTTTGAGCTGGCTGGATTGAATTTTCATGATTTATTTAGTAAAATGGGGCACAGAAACAGCCTATTGTCTCCAATGCCACTGAAGTCTGATGTGGAGCAAGCATGCTGCCTACCTGTAGCCCCAAGCTCATTTCCTTATTAAGAAACTAGAGTTTTAATGAGGTCGCTGATCCTCCCCCCTCCCCATCTTACTCTACTACCTTTCATCCAAGGAATAACAAATAAAATAAACATGCACTAAATTTTCCTTGCAAAGGATTGCATGAGATCCAGGGAGACCACTACAATTTAGAAGAGACACTGATCTCTTAGAGATTCTTTTTCAGGTTCTCATCTTTGTATTTACAAATGTACAATTTTATATTATTCATATTTTTATTTGTTTAAACAAGGGTTCTTCATCCAAGGTCTTTAGACATTTAAAAATATATCCAATGACTGGATTTCAATATAATGTATATGTAATAATAAACTTTTAAAAACATTTACACATGAAGCAACTAAATGGTGCAATGGAAAGGTGGGATGCAAGTATGGACACTAAAAAAAGACCCCCTGACCTCAAGTAATTTCTATTCTAATAGAATGTAATGCCATCTGGGTGGTACAGCATTAGGGCACAGAGCTTAGAGTCAGGAACATATCAATGAAAATTGGGCCTCAGATATATACTAGCTATGTGACCCCTGGCAAGTCATTAACTTCTGCAACCTTGTATACTTCACTTGTAAAATGGGAGTGATAATCATACCTACTTCCCAGGATTTCTGTGAAGATAAAATGGGATATGTATAAAACTCTTTATAGAATTAAAGTACTATATCATTTGTAGTTATATAATGATGATGATGATGATGAAGATGATGATGATAATGATGATAGTGGTGGTGGTGAAAATGATTATGTTAAGGGCTCCATAGACTTCATCAGTCCTCCAAAGGTGTCCATGACACAAAAGAGCTTAAGAATCCCTGATTTACACTATTTGTGTCCATTAATATTATCCAATGATTCGACATTGTGATGTATAAGTGACTCTGCTTTTGTGAAGATTTTCCCATCAGAGTACAGCTCCTGACAGTTCCCTGAAACCTGGACAAGCTTCAAGTTTAAGCCTCGAGTCCAAGTGCTGAGCTCCAAATCTGTTATCTATAGAAGTTCTGGGGAACTTTATCATCAGGTTTCCTGAAGAATGAGGAATTTTTCAAACACAGCAATTCATGAAAAGGGACTATAATGGATAATGGAGTGGATAAAGCCACTGATAAAGTCGCAGATCTTTCAAATACCTAGGCAATGAAATACAAGTTGGTTAATTTTACCTACCTTTAATATTCTTCAGTCTTTGTTTTATATCTAACTTTGCTTGGTTTGGAAGAGAAAAAGGAGAGCTATTTAAAAAGAGAGGATAACTCATATGTACCTTTGACTAAATTTCTTCTTTTGATAGATCTCAGCCCAGATAATCACCCAAATGAAATATCATTCCCTTCACATAGTTCTTTTTTTTTCATAGCCTTTCCAAATTTCTGATCATCAAACTGAAGTTAATAATGATTGAATTATAGACCAGAGTTTAAAGAGATTTCTGAAGCCATAAAGATTGCCCCCCTTCTTTTTCTGTAAGTCAGAGAGAATTTTAAAATCATGGCCCTAAAATTGTAATAATAATAATAATAATAATAATAATAATAATAATAGACATCATCTAAACCAACCTTCTCACTGTTACTAAAATATTTTGTCAGTATTAAATTATTTCAGAAATTTGTATTTCCATTCCTCCACTGATGCAGAGTACAAACGCTAACCTAGTTGATGGTCTTTGAGAGTTCCTAGGATTAAAAAATTCATTACAATTTAACAACTCAACTTACTGAAATTCTACTCAGCCATCAAAAGTGCTATTCCAATGCTACTTTCTTCATAAAGACTTTCTAGATTCTATCCACTCCATATTCTCATTGCCCACAGAAGTCACCTTTTTGTCAGATTGTGCCAGACCATCACTCTTGATTATACTTTCTTAATTTAACTAAGTTTGTCAGCCTCCTACAAACATACAATTCTTCTACATAGAGGACAACAATCAAAGGCTATCTCTATCATTCTTCCCCCAGCCTTTTTTTCTGAGAGCAGTCCTCAGGAACGCAGTCACACAACAAATTGGTGAATATGACAGAAAACAGAAATGGTAAAAAGTGGAGAACAGAGGCAATTATGAGAATACTAATACAATCTTGGTGACACTGTAAATTGGTATTACTGTTCTGGAAACTAGAATGTAGTCAAGTGAGAAGAAATTAAATGTTCATGTTATTAAATCCAGGAATCCTATTCCTAAGCTTATAACCCAGTGACTAAAGTTGGCCTAGACATCAAAATATTCATGTCATCATTTTTTAGTTCTAGCAAAGAAGTAGAAACAAAGTGAGAGACAAAAAATAAATGAAATTTTATCATCCATTATGAAAGGGTGAACATTAGAATTTTAGAGATATGTAGGAAAACATCAACTGATGCAGACTGAAGTAAGCAAAACCAGGAAAACAATGCACTAATGACTTCAATAACATAAACATAAAAGAATACAAAAAAAGTTAAAATCTAAGTAACTACACTGACAAATCTAGATATGAAAAAAGAGATCAGGAAACATACCTCCCTGCTGTCAACAAAGAAGTGGAAGATACAGAACAGATGCAGAATATACATTGTCAGACCAAAAAATTACTACATTGGTGGTTTTTAATTATTTCTTTGTCACTAAGGATGGCTTAATGTGGTTTGGAGAGAAGAGAAATATTCATAAATGACTATGATATAAAAACAAAAGGCCTGGCTTAAACAATACGGGGTCACCCTGACAACAAAATGAAGCATTAGAGCAAGATTACAATTGTCCTTGTCTTTATAATGGACACATGGTTGAGTAGAGGTGAAGTCTGCCAGTGCTTGGTGAACAGCTATAAAACACATCACTGGACACATTCAGAGCCAAGAAAAATGATGCAAATTTAGGCTTCATGAAGAAAATTATGGTGTTCCAAACTAAAGAAGTACAATTCCCACTATATTCTGTCCTGCTCAAACCAATTCCTGAATACTATGTTTAGTTCTGATACCACCTTCTAGGAAAAACACTGATAAATGAGAATGTCCAGAAAATAAAAACTGAGGTATTGAAAGATCTCAGGTTTGTGGAATAAGAGGATTATTAGTAAGAATTAACTAATCAATAAATATTTATTAAGTATCTACTGTGTTCCCAGGCACTGTGCTAAGTCCTGGGATACAAAAAGAAAAAAGACAGGCCCTATCCTCAAATAGCTTATAATTTAATGTTGAAGATGACATACACACAAAACCTTTGAAACATAGTACATACAGTATAAATAAGAAACAAATAAGAAGGAAGGCCCTAGTATTACAAAGGATTCTGACAAGTTTTCCTGGGATTTCCAAAAAGATAGGATGGTCGATAGTTGAAGCAAAGAAAGGATAGTGTTCCAAAAACGGGGGATTGCAAAAGACCCAGAGATGGAGTGTGTTGCTCATAGAAGAAGCAGGAATTTAGTGTCACTGGACTGAATAAAATCTGTCAGGGAGTATGGCGTGGGAAAACTTGGAAAGGTTATTAAGGCCTTGAATACCAAGTAGCATTTTGGATTTGCTCCTGGAAGCAACAAGAAGTCACTGGAATATATTCATATGGGGGAAGGACTGTGACAGGATTAGACCTGTGCTTTAGAAAAATTGCTTTCATAGCTAAATGGTGGGTGGATTAGGGATGCTGAGTTTAGAAAAGAAAAGAGTTGAGGAAGTTGACAGCTATCTTTAAGCTCTTGAATACCTAAGAAATAGAAGGGGGGAAGATTTGCTTGATTTTTAGTTTGAGTCCCAGAAATTAGGACTAGGGGAAAGGGATGGAAATTATAGCTTGATATAAGAAAAAAAACCTTCATAAATATTAGAACTCATGGAAAGTAGAACAGGTGCCCTGGAAGTTAGTAGATTCCTTCTACTGAAAGGTTTTCTGCAAAATCTGGATGGCAACTTTTCAGATAGATTGTAGAGGGGGCTCTTGGACACTAGAGATCACTACCTCCTTCTGGATACCCTTTGTCTCAAAAATAATATGTTCTTATTTTCCTTTTCCATCTTATCCAAGTCTAGGTTGACTAAATGGCCTCCCACATCCCTTCCAAGTCCCAGATTCCATGATTCATTTCCTACTAGCAATGTGACCCCTGCCCCTTCAATGCCTACGTGGGGGAAGGATCCGTGTAGGTTGGCAAGCTTTTGTACAAGCCAAGACTCCAGCTGCTTAGCTGCCCAACTACCCCACCTTCATCTTCCTGACTGCTTATTAAGATAAAGTGGGCAATAAAGGGAATGGCAGCCTGGGCTCCAAGTGAGAGAGAAGCTGACTTAAGACTTCAGTAACCACCCACAGGTTTATGAATGAGTGTCACTGTGAACTTATCTCAATGTAACCAATACTTGATGAGAGGAAAAACCCCATATCTCCAGTCCTTCTGCAGCCTCATCCATAATCCCGATTTAGAGCACACCATGCAGAAATCTATTTTAATATATCTGTTGACCTACTTTACTATTCCAGCATTAAAAAAGTTAAACTGCTAACTTACAAAGCATTGGTTTGCAATTTTCCAATAAAAGACTTTTTTTTAAACAAGGGGCTTTCTGTTCCAGCTTCCCTTTTTTATGACTAGTTTCCATTGTACACAGGTGCTGATGGATTTGCAGAAAGAGTGAAATGGAAAAAAAGAAAAAAGTCTTTAATGTATCCCAGCCCAGAGGTGATCTGTAACTTCTGACAGCTTGGAAATCACTTACACCCACAAATTCTGCTTTGTTCTCTCATCTTTGCTCCTTCTCCTTTGTGAGAATAATATTACGTGGATCATAAAAACAAACACAAATGCTACGTGCAATGACTAACGTCCATCGCTGGTCAGGAAAAAGTGAGCACATTAATTTTAGCTCTTTGCCATAGGAATTCTTTCCTTCCTGCCCATCCAAACCATTATTCATTCCCCTTTAGAGTCTGTCACTAGGATGTCCTTTAGGTATGGAGTTGTCTTACTTACAGAAAACATAAGTTTTTATTTTTTTTTCTCCAAAAAATTTAGTTGGGGTTGCCTGGAAGGTTTACAATTCTTAATGAACTACTAGAGAAAAATTGAACCAAGGAGACAGACTCATGAGTGGTTTATCCAAATGGAGCAGCACAACCTCTGATTCTCTGCAATGGGTTTCTCTGACCTTCTCAATGCAAAGGTTATAATGAGTTGAAACGACCAGTTTGATCTTTATGCTTTTCATATTCTTTTTCTAACCCAAATTGCCAAATAAAGAGAAAAGAATTTAACCCACATTCGATTTTGTAATCACGCCTTTTATGAGAAGACATTTAATGGGACCCGAAGATCTCTCTTTGGTCTAGTTTGTGGAATACAATAAAAAGCTTCCATTGTCGAGTAGAGAAACAGTGAATAACTATATAAGCTACATAAGAGTCAGATAAATCAGTCGAGCCTTCAGCTTTCCCCATAAGTCAAAGAAAAAGCAGAACAAGGGAGAATGAGTACAAAAGTCAGGATCTCCAGAAAGCAGATGAGTCCAGGATACCTTCCTGACCCTGCTATTTGCTACCTGTATGAGCATGAACAATTGGCTCTGCCTTTTGGCTCCTCACTTTCCTCACCTTCTAAATTAATCAATTAAACTAGGTAGTTCTCTGTGGCCTCTTCCCTTTGAGCTTATGATACATTTTTTTGTGTGTTTCAAAGTGTCACCATTGACTTGATTAGTGATGGTGAGCTATCAGAAAGAAAGGTTTAACTATAGATATAGATAGATTCATCGATCCATCTAGATCTACCTATATTTCTGCGTGTGTGTGTCTGTGTATGTGTGTGTATATAAGTAGCATCTTAATGTACTCCAAAAAAGAATCTAATCAATGTGATCATCACTACCTTCCATGTCTTCTGCTCTCATTGCCCACCCAAAACAAATGAAAATAATCTGTATTTATTTAAGTATAATTATATTTTACTTTATTTTGTATTGCATTTTACATTTTATTACATGTGTACATATATTATTTATATATATATATATATATATATGCACACACACAGACAGACACACAGACACACAGACACACACACACACACACACCTTTTTTAATTTCTCTTTGTAAAATGGAGCTACATACAAAGGTGGAAAATAGCAGGTTCTGCCTGCCTTCAATAAGCATTACAAACCAATTACAATTGCCAACCAGTTCTTATTGAGGGCAGATAGAACCTGTTACTTTCTATCTTTGTATGTATCCCTAGGATCTAGCAAAAGGTTTGATGATGTAGTACAAACCTAATATCTTTCAGTTGACATCAAGAAATCTTATATTTACAATGATTCCCTTCCTAATGCCAAGGAATACCAATGGTCCTTAGAAAGCCCATAACAATTAAAAAGAGTTTGAAAATATTAGGGGAGGGAGAGAGGGACAGGAAAGGGAAGTAAGGATTTAGGAGGAAGTTTATTTAAGGAAATGATTTTAGTTTTCCAAGGATTATAATTGACAAACACATGTTGGTTCTTCTTCAACAAACAGTTCCTTGAGCAAAATATCCATAGCATGAATCAGAAAGGAAATTGAGAACTTAATCCACAGGACCAGTTTAGAAAAGCATCAACAAGGTGACATGAAAGATGATTAATCACAAAGCACTTTTTAAGCACCTAGTATGTGCCACACATGAGTATAGGTTCTGAAGTACAAATATAATAAATAAAATAATGCTTACAAGAAACCTTCATTCTAGGAGGAAAGAGACAGGG
This sequence comes from Myrmecobius fasciatus, assembly GCA_023553655.1. Classification (NCBI taxonomy): domain Eukaryota; kingdom Metazoa; phylum Chordata; class Mammalia; order Dasyuromorphia; family Myrmecobiidae; genus Myrmecobius; species Myrmecobius fasciatus. Next base: position 135,352 of record JAJPUD010004330.1, read on the forward strand.
ACAACAATAATTATGTAAGTATATGCAGAATACACACACACATACATAAAACAGAAAGGAGAGCTAGAACACTTGCATTTGGGGGAAGAAAAAAAGGCTAGATGGCATTAATGCAGAATGAAGCGAGTGACTATATTGTTGGTCAGACCATATCTGAAATATTGCACTCTGTACTGGGGACCACATTTTAGGAAGCATGTCGAAAGTGGACTCAGTAGTATGAAGGAAAGTAATCAGAATGGTGGAGGGCCTTGGAAGCTCTCCTATACAAGGATTGTCTGAAGGAAATGGTAATGTTGAGTTTGGAGAAGAAAAACTTAGGGATGATATAATAGCTGTTTGCAAGTATGTAAAGGGCTGTGATGTGGGAGATTTGTTTCATTTGGCTACAGAGAATATACCTCCTAGGAGCAATGACTGGAAACTGCAAAAATAAAGACAGAGGCTTGATGTAAATGGAAAAGGGAGTGCAAATAATTTAAAAAGCCCAAAAGTAAAATGGATTATCTCAGGAAGAGGTTGATAAAGATCATTGAACGCCTTCCAATAAGAATCAGATGACCATTTTTAGCCAAAATGTTTAAAGGATTCTAAAATTAGCATAACTCCAAAGAGATGTTCTCTGAGACCTTCCCTTCCAACTCTAATATTCTGCCATTCTGTAAAAGTCATTTCTCTTAACTGGTAGCCAATCTAGTATTATGGGAGAAACAGTCAACTCAGCATTTTCTGTGTTTTCTTTTCCTAGGAGGTGGGGGAGACTGTATTCTGAATTGCTTAAGGATTTTAAGATCAAGTTACCTAGCTCCCAAATTGAAAATGAAAGGTAGGGAAAAGTAAAAGAGCAGGGGGGAAAAATCCTAAACGTATCTGTTTCTTCTTATTTGGAGTTGAAAGCTATTATCATAAAATGGCCCTCTGCTCTCCTCGATCATTTCTTCTACTCATTAAATTTTCTGGTTTTATTTCCTCCTTAAATTATTTATAGGTCAGTGAAGTTCTTTCTTATGATGTTTGCCTGTCTGATAGCACTCATATCTGACACCAGATCTGATATTCTTTGCCTCCTCTGTATTCCCAAGAGAACTTTGTATACGTTCCTAACAGCTGTGCTTTTATCGCCACTGTTCCATTTACCTCCCTTAGGGGCTCTGTTGACCATATTACTCAGTCAGCACTTGGCTGTACAAAAACTCATGCCCAACTAGAAACTTTTACGATCCTAGAGAATGGGGCTCACATTTGCTCCACTCTAGCAAGAAAACAGAAACTTCTAAAAGTAGCAAATTACCTTTTGCCCTTCAAAGAGTATGTTTGAGTAGGTTATAGATAGAGTTGCCAAGTTTCTTTAGGGTTCACTCTCTGTGCTAGTTGTATTTAATTTACCATGTTTAATATAATTATAATAGCATATATATGACACTTTATTGTTTGCAAAATGCTTTACAAATATCATGCCAATTTTACTGATGAGGAATCTGAGATAAAAGGAAATTAAGTGACTTGTCCAGGGTCATACAGCCAATACATTTTGGAAGCTTCATTTGAACTAAATTCTTCTTGATTCCATCCACTCTTTCCATTGCACTACCTAACTGCTTCAATATATGCTAATAACACTTATTGCCTAGATCTTGAGTTTGAAATGTAGGTGACTGGTGACAAAGAATTAGAAGCAGAAGGGATAGCCACCAATTGGGAAACGCTTAGACAAAATGTGATATATGGTTGTGATGAAATACTACCTTGCTAAGGAAATGATGAGCAGAATACTTTCAGAAAAACCTGGGAAGATTTATATGAAGTCATGCAAAGTGAAGTGAGCAGAACTAGGAAAACACTGTACACAGTAACAGCAATATTGTAAGAATGATCAACTATGAGAGACTTGGCTATTTTGATCAAGATGGTGATCCAAGATAATTTCAAAAACCCATGATAGAAAATGTTACCCATCTCCACTGAGAGAACTGATAAACTCTGAGAGATAAGGAAGAAAACTACATCTTGGTAAAAGTTACCATAGACAATGAAGTAATATTAACACAAAACATATATGCACCAAATGGTACAGCATCCAAATTCTTAGAAAAGTTGAGTCACTTACAGAAAGAAAAAGACAGAAAACTATACTAGTGGGACCTCAACTCTCTCAGAATTAGATAAATCTAACCACAAATTAAACAAGAAAGAAATTAGGGAAGTTAATAAAATCTTAAAAACTTAGATATGATAGAACTCTGGAGAAAATCAAATGGGTATAGAAAGGAATATGTCTTTTCCTCAGCAGTACATGTCACCTACGTAAAAATTGAACATGTATTAGGGCATTAAAAATCTCACAGTCATATGTAGAAATGCAGAGATAGTAAATGCATTCTTTTCAGATCTTAATGCAATAAAAATTACATTCAATAGCGGGCCAGGAAAACATAGAATAAAAACCAGTAATTCAGTGACCCAAGGCAATTCCAATAAATTTTGGATGGAAAATGCTATTGACATTCAAAGGGAAATTATGGAAACAATGCAGATTGGAGAATATTATTTTCATCTTTTCTTCTTATCTTCTTTACTCATGGTTTTTTCTCTTTTTTTCCTGATTTTTCATCAACGTGACTAATATGGAAATATGTTCAAAATTAATGTGTGTGTATAATCTAAAAAGAAAAAAATTTATAAAAGAAAAGAAAATGGATTCATGATCTAGGCATAAAGAATGATATTATAAACAAATTAGAACAATGTAGGATGGTTTACCTCTCAGACCTGTGGAGGGGGAAGGAATTTGTGACCAAAGAAGAACTAGAGGTCATCATTAATCACAAAATAGATAAGTTTGACTATATCAAGTTGAAAAGTTTTTGTACAAACAAAATGAACGCAGACAAGATTAGAAGGGTAGCAGTAAACTGGGAAAATATTTTTACATCCAAAGGTTCTGATAAAGGCCTCATTTCTAAAATATATAGAGAATTGACTCAAATATATAAGAATTCAAGCCATTCTCCAATTGACAAATGGTCAAAAGATATGAACAGACAATTTTCAGACGAAGAAATTGAAACTATTTCCGGTCACATGAAAAGGTGCTCCAAGTCACTATTGATCAGAGAAATGCAAATTAAGACAACTCTGAGATACCACTACACACCTGTCAGATTGGCTAAAATGACAGGAAATGATAATGATAGCTGTTGGAGGGGATGTGGGAAAACTGGGACACTGATACATTGTTGGTGGAACTGTGAACGGATCCAACCATTCTGGAGAGCAATTTGGAGCTATGCTCAAAGAGTTATCAAACAGTGCATACCCTTTGACCCAGCAGTGTTTCTACTGGGCCTATATCCCAAAGAGATTTTGAAGGAGGGAAAGGGACCCACATGTGCAAAAATGTTTGTGGCAGCTCTTTTTGTAGTGGCAAGAAACTGGAAATTGAAAAGATGCCCATCAATTGGAGAATGGCTGAATAAATTATGGTATATGAATGTTATGGAATATTATTGTTCTGTAAGAAATGACCAACAGGAGGATTTCAGAGAGGATTGGAGAGACTTGCATGAACTGATGCTGAGTGAAATCAGCAGAACCAGGAGAACATTATACACAGCAACAAGACTATATGATGATCAATTTTGATGGACATGGTTCTCTTCAACAATGATGTGATTCAAACCAGTTGTGCTGCGATGAAGATAGTCATATACATCCAGAGAGAGGCCTGTGGGAACTGAGAGTGAACCACAACACAGCATTTTAACGCTTTCTGTGAATATTTCCATACATTCTGTTTTCCTTCTTAGGTTGTTTTTTTTTCTTCTTCTCTTTCTAGATCTGATGTTTCTTGTGCAGTAAGATAACTGTATAGATATGTATACATGTATTGTATTTGTCATATAATTTATCCTATCTAGCATGTATTAGATTACCTGTCATCTAGGGGTGAGGGGCGGGGGGGAGGGAAAGGAAAAGCTTGGGAAAAAAAAGTTTTTTTTTTTTTTGCAAAGGTCAATGTTGAAAGGTCACTCATATGTTTTGCAAATAAAAAGCTTTATTATTAAAAAAAAGAAAATGGTGATTTGGGACTGGATGACTAATAGATTCTCTTGTAAGTCTAAATCACACACATTTAGAATCTTTTTTTATTTCTAAGCTTCTCCAAAATCTGTGAAATGACAGAATCAGAATTTCAGAAACCCAGTGGGTACTCCTTCAGTGTTTTGGCCTTCCAATGTTGCTGCCTTGGAATGCCATACACCTGTTCCATTTATAACTCAAATATTTCAAATGAGATCTGCCAAAAATTTTCAACCCTTAAAGAGCTATATAAATGTTAACTTTTGTTACTGTTATTGTTACTCTTATTAATACTCACTCCAAACCAAATTTTTGAGTTAGTTGACAACTTCCAACACTATGAATATGAAGTATTGAAGAAAAAATTATTTGTTACAAACTTAAGAGACCTTATTATCCTTTTACACTCTGGCCTTCCATTACTAAAATGAATTTCCTTCTTCCTTCAGCCAATATTTGTTGTCTTCAAGAACCAGCTCAGATAAACCCTCTGAAATTGTCTTTTCAACTACTTCCAAATAGAAAGAATTATTCTAGCAAAAGACTAGGACCAGAATAACTCTCCTTTGATTCATAAATTGATTGAATGAAATATAGTGTATTGATTTAATATTATTCATCATGAAAAATGGGAAATATAAAAATTGCAGAGCAACTTGAGGTTTCTATGAATTGATGTTAAGTGAATTAAACATGTAGCAAAATTATTTAGATCAAATGTGTCAAATTCCCAGCCTGCAGGTCAAGCCTCTGCAAATCTAAGTGCTGCCTAAACCAGGTTAAAATTTTATGAGAAATAGGGGCAGCTAGGTGGCGCAGTGGATAGAGCACCAGCCCTGAAGTCAGGAGGACCTGAGTTCAAATCTGGTCTCAGACACGTAACAGCTGTGTGACCCTGGGCAAGTCACTTAACCCCAATTGCCTCAGCAAAAAAAAAAAAAATATGAGAAATATTTAACAAATTAATTAAAACTATAATACAACATAGATAATGTAAATTTGTGGTTTTCTAAGTCCATAAGCAGCTTTGTAGGAAGTCAAGTTTGATACCACTGATTTAGGCAATAATCACAAAAATATAAATGATATTGCAGAATTTCTCATCTCTTCTGCAGCTGCATTTCACCATGGAGATATCTCTGTCCCCCTGGATCCCCTCTTCTGATCTTTATATTCCTCTCCTACTTCCTTCCTGCTTTTAAGAGACTGACCCAGACTATGCCTGCTCACTTTTCTCCTTTTTCTACTTCTTAGCCCTAAAACTTTTCCACTGTCTCCTTACCCACAAACCCCAATGTTCAGTTCCCTTTTATGCATTGCCTTCCTGATTAAAATGTAAACACCATAAGAATAAAGCACTCTTCTAAGATGGCAGGAAAAGATAATGATAAATTTTGGAGGAGATGTGGGAAAACTGGGACATTAATGCCTCATTGGTGGATCCAGCCATTTTGGAGATCACTTTGGAATTGTGTCCAAAGAGCTATAAAAGTGTGCATATCTTTGATCCAGCAGTACCCTATAGTGGTATGTCTATGTCTCAAAGAGATCATAAAAGAAGAAAAGGAACCCCTTTGTCCATGGGTAGCAGTTCTTTTTGTGGTGGCAAGAATTGGAAAATGAGTACATACCTGAATGACTGAATAAGTTACGGGATATGAATTAACAAAATATAATTTTTCTATAAGAAATGATGAACAGAAAAAAAAAGAAAAGAAATGATGAACAGACTGATTTCAGAAAAGACTGAAAAAACTCGTATGAACTGATGCTGATGGAAGCAAGAAGAATCAGGAAAACATTGTACAGCAACAATAAGTTTGTGTGATGATCAACTTAGATTTAGTTCTCCAATAATTCAGTGATCCAAGGAAATTCCAATAAACTTTGGATTTAAAAATGCTGTTCGCATTCAGAGAGAACTATGGAGACCAAATGAGGAAGCATAATATTTTCATCTTTTTGTTTTGCTTTGTTTCTCATTTTTCTCTTTTCTGATTTTTCTTTTTCAACATGACATATGGAAATATATTAAAATGTTTTAACTTATACCAGATTACTTGCCAATGTGGGTAGGTAGGAAGAAAGGGAAGGAGTAGAGAAAAATTGGAATTCAAGATCTTACAAAAATGAATGTTCAAAATCATCTTCACATGAAATTGGAAAAAATATACACCATTAAAATAAAACTTAAATGAAAACATTTTTAAATCTGTTTTCTTTTTCCTTGTATTTTGTACATTCAGTGATTAGCACAGTGACAAGCATATAGTAAACACTTAATGAATGAGCTATCTATCAATCAGTCCATCTATCTATCCATTGATCCTGATGTCTGTCATTTTATGGAAAATATCAGTTTTGTTCAATTCAGTGAAAGATGTTCCCTTTTCTCAGCAGAGAAATGGTGAACTGCAAATGTAGGGGAAAAACATATGTTGTCATAAAAAGACATATTGATTTGTTTTGTTTAACTGTCCTCTTTTTAACAAAGGATGATTCTATGAGGGAAGAATAGTAAATCATTGGAAAAAGACAATGTGAGATTGTTGGGGGGAGGAAACAAGAATTGCATATTAAAAAATGATTCCTCTATCTTTGAAAAGAAGACTAATTTGACATCTACCATGTATTTAACCATTTCTTTAATTTACATTAAAGGCATTTGTCTACATGTCTCATCTCCCTATTGGTGTATAAATTCTTTGTAGACAAGCACATTGGGTTTCTAAATCATTGTATTTCCAGTGCCTAGTTCAGTGCCTTAAAATTCTCAATATGTGCTTATTACTTGACTAATCCAACACTTGGCTTTTTTAAAAATTTGAAATGTATTCAATTCTATTGATCTCTCTTAAAAGTGAATGTTGTTTGCATTTCTCCAATCCAAAGACATCTCTCCCCTTCTCTACCATCTTGAAAATTATTGAAAATTGTTCAATTATCACATTCACCAATCATTTCATTACTGAAGAATATACTTCATCTGGATCCAGTAACCTGAAATCCTAAAAGGCCACCATGTGTCCTGCTATTAATTTCCTACTAATCTATAAGAATGTTCCAAAAGTCTTAATCCCGTTTTAAACTCTTTTTCCCCTGAGGCAATCAGGATTAAGTGACTTGCCCAGGGTCACACATCTAAGAAGTTTTAAGTGTCTGAGACCAGATTTGAACTCAGGTCCTCCTGATTTCAGGGCTGGTGCTCTATCCACAGAGCCACCTAGCTGCCCTCAGTCTTAAACTCTTAACAGTTAATATTGCACTAAAACTTTTGAGGTACCACATATAGCAACTCAGTATTAGTCATTTTAAATTTTATTTCATATACGGAACTAGATAACTGTTAGTATTCTTATCCTATCATGTATGAACTTAAGTGCCTCCCGGTTGTATTCCATCCCCCAACTACCTCCCATGTCTATCTCTGGTATTGTAGAAGGTCTTCATTCAATTGCTTGGATAGGTGAACGAAACAGCCAAGGCCTACAGATCACACAATGAGGGATAAGTTATTAAATGCAAGGAACAAGAACTATACAGGTTGGAACACGGTCAGTTTTCCAGTATTATCCAGATGTATCATTGTATAGAGGAGAGAGAAATAGGATGAGATGGTTCTTCCTTTATTAACATCATGACTGTGGGCAATTCATTGTATCTTTCTTTGCTTCAATTTCCTTACCTGTAAATAAAGATAAAGCACCTGTACACTGAATATACCACAGGGTTCTTGCAAGGAAGGTACTTTGCAACCCTTAAAAAAAAGATAGAAACATTAGATATTATTTTATAAATGTCAGCTATTGCTTTTGATATTCTTATTACTAAGTCCTAATAACTTCATTTATAATTAACAAATAGGCAACCTCAAGTATTTTGGAGGAAACTAGGACGTAAACTTAGGAACTATAATGCGTGATAAAAATATTTAGAAATGAAGTAAAAAGATGCTGAAAGTGCTGAAAGAGGGGTGATGAGCAAGATGAAACCTAGATGAGAATAGAGTGTAAACAAGCTGAACAACTAAATCATAAAGATCGTCAAGGGAACATATATTGAGAACAGGGCTATTCAATAGCTTTGCTCTAATGGGAAAAGCCTTGAAAATTCCTGCTATTAGCAAAGGAACCCTTGATGAAAAATTCACCCAATTTACAATTGGGTGGCTGACTGAAATATTCTGGAAACTCTTGTCAAGGTAACATTTGATGGAGTAAGATCATGCCTCAGACTGTTGTAACTTGATGGAAATATGTCTTATGACCGGGGAACTTTCTATTCTGGTATTATATTCATGAAGCAATTTTTTTATCTTAATTTGATTTCCTAAATAAGTTTCCCAACTGAAAAGAACATAGATTGACCAGATGATAAATATTGCAGTAGATTGGATGGTTGTTATTCCATCATAAACTACTACATGAAGTCTAGTTTCTAATTAATGTATATAACAATAATTGCATTTTTTAGTGTTTACAGTTTGTAAGACACTTTAGAAATATTTTCTCATTTTGTCCTCATATTGACCAGAGAGGTAATTGCTATTATTGTAATACACAATTACAGATGAGAAATCTGAAGCAGAGAGTTAGCAACTTGCCCAATATAATAAATACAATTATAAATTGTGTCTGCTCTGCATTTGAATTCAAGCCTTCCTGTCTCTAGGTCTACCACTGCATCCACTGTACTCTTTAGTGATTTAGCTATCTCGTATAAGGTTGATTGATATTTAATTCACCATTGCAGAAGTGATAAAATCAAAAATATAAAGCCAGAGTTTCCAGATGCTTGGGCAGAGATGGAAGGCATAGCAATTGTGACATCCAATTTGCCAGGTCTTCCCATTCATTACAACTACAAGTCATAACCTGGCTTTGATCGGGAATTTTGGAAGCTATATAGCACAAAGACATACATGATGGCAAAGCATAAGCCCCAGTACAACACAATATACCCCCAGACAAAGTCATTGTTGTTTATGTTGTCATTTCCCTGACCAACACCAGAATCTTCACTACTATAATTTGTTTCTATACTATGAACAACATTCTAAACCACTCCACTAGTTCCTTTCATAAGTCCCACTAACATTTTTAGATCCTAATCCATAAAATGACAATTTTATGATCATCCCAGATTTGTATTTGAGGGTGCCTATAACTTCTAGTCTATCAGTCATTATTTAATGCAAAATGAACATTGTAAATGTAAATAAGAATGATGGAAAGTTGCAGCCTAACCCGAGAGACATTAATATTCTAATGGTCTGGACATCTCCTATATTACAAGAGTTGGTATATGAAACAATTTTCAGTTACAACAGGAAACTTATTTCAGCTCCATCTCTCACTTTCAATTATCATGGAAAGATATTGGTATTTCTAATCTTCAGAGTACCTAAATTAATGGTTAATTACCCAGTTTCCTAATCTGTGAAAGGAGAAGGTGAAACTAAATGACCTCTGCAGTTCCCTCCAGGCCATATCTATGTCCTATAATCCAGTCATTTTAGATGATTATCTGTGACTTTCTTAGGGACTCCATTTTAATCCTCTCCAATTTGAGACTATAAAATGCTATTTTTATTGTTAATCAAATTCTTGAACTAAGACATTTTTTTTAAGAAACAAAACACTTTCTCTATGTGTCTCTACATTATTTTTTAACATGAACTTGTGATTATGTTGATGAAGGGAATTCCTAGCCCTGAAGTCACACTGTGCTTAATGCATAGCTTATATTCTTGCAGAGTTGTCTAGGGTACTAATAGATAAAATTACTTGCCCAAGATCACATAGTCACTAAGCCTTAGAACAGAAAGAGCCCAATTCCTCTTAATTGTAGGACCCATTCTGGATTTGCTATTCCACAAGGCACTTTGTTATTGTAGTTCAGTCATTGATCCTACTTGGGGTTTTCTTGACAAAGATAGTAGAGTGGTTTGCCATTGCCTTCTCCAGCTCATTTTTACAAATGAGGAAACTGAGTCAAAAAAGAGTTATGTCCTCTGCCAGGATCACACAGCTAGTAAGTGTCTGAGACTAGATTTGAATGCATAAAAATGAGTATTCCACATTCCAGGTATGGTACCAGCTAGCTGTCCTACCATGACCATATCACATGCATAGACATCAAGATGAGATTCTATGTATAGGTCTACATAAAAACATATATTTACATATGAATATATTATACATTATATATGTGTATATATTATATATGTATATGTTTATATAATATATACATGCATGACTGTTCAAAACCAGTTGTGATTAATATTTATAACAGTGAAGAACAATTAGCAAATGAATTAAATTTCCTTGGAGTACATTAGTTGATAAATTTCTGTCTACCTTAGTTTTCTCATCTGTAAAATAAGGATAACAATAGCATTTTTCTCTGTTTATTATTAATAATATTATTATATTCTTTAGAAACTAGAAACCTTATATGCATAATGTATGAACTAGAGAAGTCACTCAATAAATAATATTAATTTAACAGCTATTTATCAGGTCTTGATTATAGGCCATCACTACTTCAATGATGCAAAATCTTTTTAGAATATAAACTCTTTGTTGTCATGGATTGTCTCATTTGTTTTTATTTCTGTTTGTTTTTCATTTGTATTCCCAGCACCTAAAACAATGCTCACTGTCCATCAAATGCTTAATAAATTGACAGATGTTATGATTTCCTCATTTAAGAGACCCTCTCTACAGATATCAATACTTGTTTTTCCACTAAATTCCCATCTGAACCCACCTCCCATCTTATTCTGCAGTTCATATTGTTGGCTCCTGTCTTTTTTTGCAATATAGGAAAGCTCCTTCCATCCTTAGGAAGGATTGCCCCAAATCAAAGTAGCCTGGCATAATGGCCATTCTTAGACTGCCTTCTATTAAGCTGGGGCAGCTCAGGAGGTTATTTCACATGAGATTGGAAGTTCTGAGCTACAGTACGGCTCAGGTCCCTTCGCTAAGTCAAGCACCAAAATGGTAAGCCCCTGGAAGGAGGGAGCCATTAGGCTTCCTAAGGGAGGGACAAACTAGCCCTAAAGTGGCCAGTGTACATGAAGAGTGGATGAGACAAAAAGACTTCTGAAACTCAAAAGAAACCCAAAACCCTGTACAACAGATCACAAAGATCTACAAAAGGACATATATCTAGACTAGGTCCATACAATAATTTTGTCCTAACAGGAAAGGCCACGAAAATTTCTGCCCCCTAAGTAGAACCTTGAAGAGTATTGGGTTACCTTGACTTCTGTTGCATGACTCAACTAATATTCTTTTCTTAATTTTAATTCCTCTTTCTTGAATGCCTAAATGAAATGGTGATGGCATGTATTTTTTTCTCTTTCTAGGAAGCCAGAATTGAGTACAAGAAAACTCAAGTTTGAATCCTGCCTCAAACACTAACTGTGTGACCCCAGCTGGGTAAGTCACTTACTCTCTGTCAAATTATCTACAAAATGGAATAATAAGAGATATTAATATTATATAATAATAATAATAAAAGGTGGACATGAGAATCATTTGACATATATGAAAAATACTTTGCAAACACTAAATTCCTTATGAATGGATGTGAATTCATTGAGAGGAGCCATTTCTGCCTTTCTCTATATCCCTGATATTTAGCACTATGTCTGGTATATATTAAGCATATAATAAATGCTTAACTGACTAATTTACCTAAATCTACATTGGTTTCTTTTTGCTAAAGGCAATTTTAAATAGGAAAAACTGTTTATGGAGATATTTTTAATAATTGAAAGCTAAGAAAACATTCCAAACAAATAGGCATTTCCTTGAAATATCCATTAGTTAGAAATTAGTCAGAAACAAGCAATTAGTTGTTCTGTTGCCTTGCTTTTTTAAGTATAAACAGATGATAATTCACAAATCTCTTCTCCAATATCCCTCATCATCAACAGATGTTGCTCAGTCTTAGTTATTCACAACAGTGAGAAACAATTGAAATATCCATTAAATTCTTCTATGTCCATTGATTTTTTTCCAACAAAATTGTTTTCCATTGAATTAATTGGCTTTATTTTTCCTTTGAATCAATTTTCATCTAATTTTTTTCAACCAAATTGCCTCTCTTTTTTAGACCAAGGTTTCACATTTATTTTGTACATGAAACTGATCTTGGCATTTCTTTAGCCTCTGCTTTGAACAATTCTTGTGACAAGTTGCTGATTACTTTACAAAGCAATCTATTCAATTTTTAAAAAGAACTAGTTGTTAGAAACAATCAGGATGTGGTGACATGCTTCCTAGATTTGGAAAGAATGAATATTAGTTTGAATTCTGTGTAATCCTGAACATATCACCTCCTTCTTTAACTATAATTTCCTCATTTATGAGATTAGGTGATAGGACTAAATAATCTGCTAAGATCTCTCCTTGTTGAAACTCTACAACCCAATGAATTTAGCAACAATCATTTCAGGCTCTTGGCCTGAGCTAAGTCCCCATTTTTAGCTTTTGGTCCAAGTTGTAGAAAGGGAAAGTAGACAGCTATGATGTAACAAAGCAAACTTTAGTGATGTTTTTATATATGTATAATATAATGTTCTTTGGGTTACTATCAGAAAATTCTATTCCTTAAGGATGCTAATATTTATTCTGTTTTAAGTCACATGGGATAAAGTGAAGTCTTCAAAGTTTTTTATGAAGATTAATTCAGAAGAGGTGCTTCTTTTCTTGTTGGGATAAGCAAAAGATTCTGCTTTTATTCATAGCATGTCTGTATTAACATAGGTCTAATTTTCTTTCTTTCTCATCCAGATTTTGTTTTAGAAACCTCCCTAGAAAAATCTATAGGGACCTTTGAAACTAGTAACTTCCTTTATTTTGCTTGGTGGACTTCAGTTCCCTAGAGCCATTTAATCACATACACTTAATGAATAATGAAGTCAGTTAAGATGTTTTTAATGTTATAATTAATTCCCAAATTTTTATGTCCAAAACACTGAGTAACCAATAGAAGTTTCATCAAAACCTATTATTTACTACAAGGAAAAAAACTCAGAAGAAATAGAGCAAGGAAAATGGAAATGTAGCATGGGGAGCATAAGCTATTAAGAAATTGCAAGTTTGTTATGACTTTAAGATGAGGAAATTTATCAAAACTCTGAGGTAATAAGATTTCCTTGAAATACTAACTTTTAATATTTCAATCTACAAAAATATTGTGTGTCAACAATCCAAAACTTCAACACTTTCCCCCCTGCCTCCTTAGGGGTTCAGTCTTTGATTATTTACAAGAGTGAGAGATAAGTGGAACTGATATTAATCTCATCTTCCTCTGAGTATTATTCTTTTCTCTTTTACAAAATTGCTTCTCTCACAGAGTCAACTGTCATGTGTTTTATTCTATAAATCAGCATGATTTTGTTATTTCTGTAATGAAAATATCTGAGTTGAGGTGGAAAATTTGGAACTCTTTTGAGCATTACAAATGAAAGGGCAGTTCTTTGAAAGAAGAGAAGGGAGATGCAGATGACTGTGTATTTTGTTAGTTATTTCACTAAATGTAAAAATTATAAATTATAGTAATACAGATTTTAGAATTGGAGATCTCAGCAGTCATTGAATCCTATCATTTTAAAGATTAAATAACTTAGGACCAGAGAGATTGTAAATGGTTTGCAGTCACAGAAATATCAGATGTTGGAGGCAGATTCAAATTCAGATGTTCCTAATTTCAAGCCAATGGCTCTAGCCTCTGAGCTGTCCATCTAACAATTGCTACCTGTGTGAAGAAAATGGAGTTCATACAGACATCCAACAAAAATGGAATATTTTTTCTGAGTATGTTGGGAATTTGAAGTAATGTGCCATATTTATTAATGTTGTAAAAAGCTTTGAAAATCCTCAAGGCAATTATCCAGGAATCTTTTTCATGCTGATGACTTGTGTTCAAAGTATGTGAATAAGAGAAAGTCCCAAAAGTGATAAATTGTGGAAAAGTTAATGAAATAATATGTAGAATACAGAAGAAGGGTTCTGTGTTCAAATCCTACATCTGTTGCTTCCTACCTGTGCGACATTGAAAAAGTCTCAACTTCCCTGGGCTCAGTTTCCTCAAATGTAAAGGGCAGGAAATCGGTGAAAATGGCCACTGAAATCTGTTCCTGGTCCAGATCTCTAATTGAAGCATTGAAACAAAAAAAAAAAAGGAGTAAGTATAAGAAGTCAGTCAATGGGCAAAGTGAGGGAGAATGGAAAGCCATGACCAGCAGAAAACTATGTGACTTATGAATACCCTATAATCATATGACCCAGTAGAAAAAATGCTGACTCTGGTGATAGAGGAACAAAGGTCAAATTTCACTAATCGTCTGACCTTGAGCATTGGGAACCTTTTGGGGCATTGTTTGTTTGTTTGTTTGTTTGTTTTATTTGTATTTTAGGCTATATTCTAGGGTCTCTGAGGTCCTCTTCCAGCTCTAGAAATCTGATCCTACAAAAAGAGGGCTTGGACAAAGAAGCAAGGAAATTCAAATAATTCAATATAGAAAACAAAACATAACTTTAAACACAAACAAAAGTGAAATCCTGCAATGAGGGGAGTAGGGTTGACATTTGTTGATTTTGAGATCTAGATCCCTGTTTGAAGACAATCAATAAGATTTCTTAAAGGAGACTCATAAGTTTCAGTTGATAAAATGAGCAATTAAATCAGAATATCTCAAATTTCAGTGATCTTAGGGATCAACTGGTCAACTCTAACATGCAAGAATCTCAATCTACCATTGAGATGGTGCAGCAGATAGATAGAACACTGGACTTGAAGTCAGGAGTTCCAATCCCAATTCAGACACTTCATTAGTTGTGTCACTCTAAGCGACTTAGCCTCTCAGTCTCAATTTCTTCACCTGTCAAATGGGGAGAAGAATAGTACCTACTTTCCAGGGTCACTATCAGTACAAAATTATGAATAAAAAGCTTTACAAACTTTAAAATGCTATGTAAATAATTCTGGCTATTGTTCTTAGTATCATCCCCAACACATGCAACCTTAGATTGAACACACCCTCCCCAATGAAGGGGAACATGAAGTTCATTCTGCTTTGGAGTATCCAATGTTGTTTTCCTTTATATCAAACCATAATCTGCCTTTCTGCAAATTTCATTTTCTTAGACCCATCCTCTGGGACCAACAAAAAAAGTCAGATTTCTCTTCCATGTGGCATCCATTCAAATACATAAGGATAGCTGTAGCAGCCCCATTACTTCTTCAAGTTAAACATGCTCGTTCTTTTACTGCTCTGCATATGTCCTACTTTCAAGTCCCCTCAATATCTCATAAGCTCCTCCTTGGATCCATGTCAAACTGATCTCTTTAAATCATGGCATCCAGGTGTGAACATACTACTCCATCTCAGTTCTCCTTAAACTTTTTCCACTGGCAACCTCTTTTCACCCAAGAAATTTTTACAGTACCTTGGGCATATAGATTTATAAAATAGGTAGGTGAACCAAACATTTCCTGACAATAAATCATAAATTCATGGCCTCCACATTCAGTTATCAGATCCCATATGAAACTGTAACCAGTTTAAGAAGCTGGGATCTAGTTTCAACCTTCCTCCATCTGAATGCTAGGATCTCAAAGCCCTTCTTCAAGGCCTTAAGATGAAGGCAGAGGTGATCCAGAGTGGTCTGATTTCAACCTTTCTCCATCTGGATCCCAGGATCTCAAAGCCCTTCTTCAAGGTCTTATGATGAAGGCAGAGGTGAACTGGAGTGGTCAAGGCTGGAGCCCAAAACCAACAGTGTCTTCCAAGCAGGAGAGGCTCTAAGACAATCCTGCTCCCATAGACAATCTGGCCATGTCTCTTCTGTCCATTTTACACATCTGCCTCTCATCTACTAGGGCTAAGGCTCAAAATTTAAAAGTTTCATTAGAACCTTTCTTAAATCTAAACTTTGGGTAAACTTCATTTTTCAAGTTTTTCTTTTAGTTCTGAATTTAAACATCAAATAAAATGAGTATATTCTTTTGAGAAGTATTGAAGTCAAGAAGATCTGATTTCAAAATTTGCCTCTGATACATACTGGCTGTGTCACCCTGGATGAGTCACAACATCCCAGGGCCTATGTCAGCTCTCGAAAACCATGCAGTACCACAAAAGGGCCAACCAGCATCGCAGAGGTGATTTCTAGAAGTCCTCTATACCAATGAAATCTTAGGTAGAAGCCATATGTCATTAATAAACTTTATCTGCACTCACCCAATTTGCCTCCTGTCCTAGGCCACAGGGGTGCAATAGCCCGAACTGAGATAATGGCAGAGAACATTTTTTTAATTGAATTAGATCTCTGAAGTCACTTTTCTTAAGCATTACTCCCCAAATATCAGGCCTGGTCATGTAGAAAATAGTGTGTGTTTACCTTCTCACAGGGTTGTTAGGAAGTTAAAATGAGCTAATGTAGCAAAAATGATGTGCAACATTAAAAAATTCTATTAATGTTATCATTATTATTAATGGCAAAGTCAAGAATCCATTCAAGACCTTTGTACACATAAAATTATTACAAATAAAAATATTGCATCATAGAAAGGAAGTAGGTCTGCTTTACCAAGCCAGAGAAATTTTAAATGTTGCCAATTAGTGATTTCTTTGCTTCCCCATATCCCCAGCCTTTCACAGATCCCACAGACTCAGTGCAATTACAGGATCATAGATAGGTTCATTAAACTGGAAAAAAACTGCAGAGACCATCTAGTCCAATTCACTCATTTTACAAATAAGGAAACTGAGGTAAAGGGATTTACCCAAGGTAGTAAACATCAAAAGCGAGTCCTGTGACTTCAGAGCCAGTGTTCTTGACACCTACCCTCATCAATTAATTACTAAAAGCTACTAGGTGGGACATTGCTGAATCTGAAGGGAAAGGAGGATAACAAGCATTTATTAGGTTCCTACTATGTGCCAACCACTGTTCCAAGTACTTTGTAAGTCCTGCTTCAGATATGTGCCAGGCAGATGATCTTAGGTAAATCAAGTGATGTCTCTAAACTTCTTCATCAATAAAATTGGATACTATTAGTCCCCAGCTTACAGGGTTATTGTCAGGATCAGGTGAATTAATATATCAATGTAAAGTTCTTTGAAGACATTAAAGCACTGTATAAATAGATGTTAGTACTAATAATAAATACCATTATCTATTATTACTTAACATTTATTAAGGGTTTACTAAGTATAAAACTCTATGGGCAACTAGATGACCCAGGGGATATAGTACTGGGCTAGGAAAAAAAAGACTCATCTCCCTGAGTTTAAATCCATACTCAGATACTTCCTAGCTGGGTACCTCTGAGCTAGTCACTTAATCCTGTCTGCCTCAGTTTCCTCATTTGTAAAATGAGCTACAGAAAGAAATAGCCAACCACTCCAATCTCTGCCAAGAAAACCCCAAAGAGCTAACATGAGCTAATCATGACTGAACAACAGCAGCAAGTACAAAGCATAAAGCCAGGCACTGGGAAAGGAAAGGCAAAAATGAAAGAGTTTTTGTCTTCATGGATTTTTGCTAAAAATTCAAAGTAAATTCCCGATGTAGGAGAAGGCTAGTTTTTGCTTCATCCATGTCATCATCTATGTGACCTTGGGTAAATTATTGAACCTATCAGTTTCCTTACTCATGAAGTGCTCATGAAGGAGATGGACCAGCTTTTCCCATGGTGCTTTTAACTCTAGACTTCTAGTCTTCGCTTGCTCAGAAGCCATCCCATAGAGAACACGTTGATGGAGTCTGACATCTTTCAGAGTCAGACAATTTTGAATCAATGCTGACCCTATATATTAAAGAACTATACAACAACCTGTCTAAATCTTCATTAATTCATTCATACCTTCCTCCCAGTATGACTCAAGGGGTAAAAGAAAGACTCATTTGCCCCAAACTACCTACTCAAGGACTTTCCAGGGTCTCCATGCTTTCTTCCTACCTGTAAACTTAAAATTCTTATCATAGAGCTCCCAATAATAAAGATGACAAAATAAAAGAGAATAGTGGAAGGGGGGTATGGGTAGGACACTAGATTCAAAACCTAATTCAAAAGCATATATGATCTGGAAGTCGACTCATTGTCCCTTTTCAACACATATGACTCATTCCACTAACACAAAAGCACATTTTGACCCTGAGGGGTGAATTAAAAGAGAAGTTATTGGGGAGGGGGAAAAAAGGGACAGGAAGAAGAAAGCAGTGGTGTGATCCAGCATATCCTGAGGGTTCCAAAGAAAATAGTTTCAAGGAATAAGCAAAGAAACAGAAGTAACAAAAAGACATTTTTTTCTTTCTGTATTACAGCTAGCTCGGTCAACCATCTCAGCTCTATTTCGGTCACTATCTGCCAGAACTCAAATAAGATAAAAATCTCTACTGAGCATCTAAAGGAGAACTTTAGATTTTGTCATTGGTAATTAGACAGCAGCTTAATATAGTAACAGAAATTAAGTGATGGAGATGGCGGTATTGATATCAGTCAACCCTGCTACTGTATGATTTTAGGTTCAGTAATTCACATTGCTGGGTCTCAGTTTCCCCACCTGAGAAATGAAGGAGTTGAACTTATTAACCTTCAGGGCCCCTTCCAGAGCTAATCCCCTAAGATTTCTAATTGAAAGATTAACTTTAATGATATAATAGGTTAATGTTATTCCCACCATATCTGATAGTGGAGCTCATGGCCAGCATCCTTTGATGTGGTCTTCCATACTTGCAGATTTCCTTAGAGTTGTAAAATCACTTCCAGAGGAGCTTTTCCTTTCTAGGTTCTTGCCAGCAGAACCCAGTGATGAGGTTTCCAGCCCAACCAGAGGCTTTGCCCAGATAAAGCTTTCATTTCTAACCAATCTCTTTTCTCTTCGAGCCTTCCTTAAGTCCCTTGATTAGTCTTCCTCCAGACTGCACAAGTGGTTTGCCATAAATTCCCATATTTAATACAGTCTGGAAGTCCCGTTCTCAAATGGGCATATAATCCAATTTCCTCATTTTACAGATAAGGAAAGTGAGATCTAGATAGTTGACCACAGCCATATATTCAGTATGGAACAGAACTGCCCTTCAAATCCATTGTTTCTGAATCCAAGTTTAATGTTCCTTCTGAATCTTAGGGACCAAGAGGAAAGAAGGGAAGGGATAAAATCGGTGGCTGGAGAATATCATCCTCTACCAGAGACTTATTTGGAGCTCTTTTCTGGAAGTCCCTGGGTATCCTGGTTCTCACTGCAAGGAAGACAAATTAGAGCTGAATACTAGAATGTTTTTATCTGTGATCAAAACGAATGGGGAAGGGATGGCAGGTAGAGATCAGTGATACTCCAGAAGTCTGCCAACTCCAAACACAGTCCTATTGGGAGAGAAAGTGGTTCAGACTTTATCCTCATAAAGAGATGGAGCTGGGTAGATAATTCCCATGATAGAGGTGCCAAGGTGAACTGTGAGGGCAAGGGGCAAGAGAGGAACCCAAGTAAGGTAGAATGTAGCAATCCATAGGAAAAGAAAGTATGATCCCTTCTCATTTGGCACCCTGGGACAAAGCTCCATTCACTCTGTACTAGTTTTGACTCCAAAGGTACCATTCTCATGCTACAGAAAGAAAATGTTTTCAGGAGACCCAAGATAAAAGCCTAAGTAACTCACTGCACACAGATTCAGGAAAACTAATCCAACTGGGATGGAAAATCATTGTGGTCATTTCTGAGTGTGATATTATGAATCATCTAAGGGTTTGAATCAAATTTAATGCTTCCTGATTCCTTTCCCTGAGTCCCTTTTAGCTCCAGGAAGAATTTTCAGTCTGTAGTTACATTCTTTTCTTAATATAATTAGATAAAACATGACATTTTTTTCTTAAAGAGATAATTACCCTAAAATCCACATGTATAGCAGTTAGCATTGGATAGTAATTAGCATATAATACCCTTCTCTGTAACTTGAAGTTCCCTAAACTTCTTTATCTTTTCCAAGACAGTTTCCTCAATATGATATATGATATGATTATGTATTAACAGTTAGGAATGCTATATTTTTTCCTTGTTAACAATGTCCAAGAAGCAAATCCAACTATTCTCCTGGATCAAATGTCATGAAGGATTAAAGCTAGATGCCTGTAGCTGGAAATTATCTACCTTTGTTTCCCCCACACAAGATACCTTTAAGACTTCCCTTGGAATACTAAGATTGCTGGTGGCTCAAACAAAAGATCTGTGAGCTTCTAGTGCTTTCAGAGATCATCTGATCTCCTACTGAAGAATCATTAGATTCCTGCAGAAATTCATCATAAGACCTTCAGAAAAAATATAAAAGTCTGCAATCTGCTGGATTTCTTGTGTGAGTTCTATTTTGTGGAAGGGTGATATAAAAAATGCCAGGCCTAGGGCAGCTAGGTGGCGCAGTGGATAGAGCACTAGCCCTGAAGTCAGGAAGACCTGAGTTCAAATCTGGTCTCAGACACTTAACATTCCTTAGCTGTGTGACCCTGGGCAAGTCACTTACCTCAATTGCCTCAGCAAAAAAAAAAAAAAAAAAGCCAAGCCTGCAATAGGGAAAGATGTGACACTGTGTCCACAGACAAGTCCCTTAACATTTTTGAAACAATAATTTCATCTGCAAAAAGGAATAATGGGAATAAGACCAGCTTATTGTGCACAAGAAGAAAGGAACATAACAAGTTATATATGCTATATAGCTCCTAGTTATCATCACCATCATCAATCATCATTATTATTATACCTGTAGCTTCTACCTCATATTACTGGGATTTGAGGGGGTGTTTTGTTTTTGTTTTTTGTTCTTGTTTTTGCTGAGGCAATTGGGGTAAAGTGACTTGCCCATGGTCATACAGCTAGGAAGTATTAAGTGAGGTCAGATTTGAACTCTGGGCTTCCTGACTTCAGGGCTGGCATTCTATCCACTGCATCAGTTAGCTGCCCCTACTTCACATTATTGTTGAGGCTCAAATGAATATTTATAAAATGGTTTATGTCTATTATTAGGCAATGCAGCCCCCTGAGCTGGCCTCAGACAAGAAAGTATGGTTTCAAATTATGTCTTCTGACTCTAAGACTCTAAAACACATAATATTTACCTACCTTCTTTTGATAGAGAGTATTTCCTCAATCACAGCTGCTTGGTATCAATCACAAGTTCAATTTTTTATCT
>JAJPUD010004330.1:156642-167195 GCA_023553655.1 Myrmecobius fasciatus
TGTGGTTGGGAAGCAATGGTGAATCAATGGATTTAAGCTGACCTGGTTCCCCTGTTGTACAACAGAATATGGATTTTTTTTCTGGGTAGTTTTTTGACCTAGCTGTCTCCCCCAAAATTAGGATATCTGGATTTTGTCTTGGTCTAATTTACCAATGGAATGTATCTACTGCCTGACTATTATTACTACAACCATCAGATAATGGTGGATAGATCATTCTTCCATTGAAGAGTCTTCCACCATAAACAATATAAAATCAATCTTTACTTTTTATGCTTTTGATTATAATGTAGAATTACAAAGGGTATGTGTGTACTGAGCAGGATATTTTTAAGATAAGTAATTGATGGCACAAAACCAAAGAATCTTGCATACAATTGATACAAGATTTTTCCTAAATTAAATTTGCTAACTATTGAAGTTTTTATCATCCAGAAACCCTAATCCCCATCTTTGCTCAAATATAAGTCTCTGAAATTCAAACCTATGTTGAAGGGCTTACTTCAGGCAGTACCTATTCAACACTATAATTCAAAACAAAAGCATTTAGTTAAAAATAATAGCCAGATAAAAAAAGAAAACTCTTCCTTTCTCCTTATGCACAGGAGCCACAATCAGCACACTGCTGATAGCAAAAAAAAAAAAAAAAAAAAAAAAAAACAAAAAAAAACGGTAGCCTGGGTGACTCAAGCTGATAAGACTATATATGCTATCTAGAACACCTGTTTGTCTTACAAGCTTTTATTCTTGCCTGAGGTGATAAGATGACAGTGGCTAAATTGCTACCCTTAGAGACAGACTTCCTGGGTTAAAATCCTGTCTCAGATGTTTACTAATTATATGGTCCTATACAAGGCACTTAACCTCTCTTGAACTCAGTTTTCACATCTGTAAAATGGTGATAACACCTGCCATTTAAGAATGTTGTGAGGGCAAAATAAAGCAATATAAGTAAAATGTTCCAGGTTTACTTATATGATGGCATCTCCAGGGAGGAATTATTGCTGCCAATTATTCATGATCCAGTGTTCATGGCAGAGGAATCAGAATACTGTTTGTTCCTCATTGTCACTTGGAAATTCTCACTCTATCACTATCATTTAGCAACCTCAGCTATTTTGAGGTTAATAATATTCAAATTCATCACCCAATCCAGATTTCTGGTAGTTGTTATCAATAAATTCCCATGATATTTTTTTTCTTCTTTCCTTCTTGAGATCAGTGCCTGGTTCATGGTCTTTCTTATTGCCCAAACTTCTTTTGCCATCTTGAGAAGACTGAACACCAACCTCAACAGGGGCAATTCCAAACTTTCTCATCTCTCTTCAAGATTCTCATGACATTCCCTATTTACAATCTCTCAAATATGCCATTTCTTACTTCCTTGAAAAAAAAAGTACCAAGGTTATTTGCCAAGAGTTGACCTTTCTTACTCTTTCTTTCACATCACTCAGATACTTTCCCTTCGCTATCTCCCTTTTTCCCCAGTCCCTTAGAATAATATGACCCTTTTTCTTTGCCAAGACAAAATGCTCTTTATACATTTTTCCTACCATAAGATTTGTGGATAGACCATTCTTCCATTCCACCATACCATATACACAATTTAAACCATACAATTTTCTCCTGTATATTCTTCTATGGACTTAATTCTCTCTTACCCCAGTCCCTGCCTAGTGGCTTATTTCCTCCAATTTATGAATAAATACAGACTTTGTTCTCCCATCCATGAAAAACCCTCACTCATTCTGCTCAGTTTTCATTCTTTGTATCTCCCCCCCCCGCCATCTTTGGTTAAACTCTTTAAGAAAGCCATCTACAATTATGAACTCTCTCATTCTCCAAATCCTCTCAACCTTACTTCTTACCTCATTATTTAATTGAAACTGCTCCCTCCCAAGCCACCAATAATGCCCTAGTCATCATTCTAACGACCTTTTCTCAACCATTCTTCTTGAACTTATTGCGGCCTTCAATTCTACAGATCACCTTCTCCTCCTAGATACTCTGCTTTCTATGGATTTTTATTATTCTCCTCTGCTTTTTGTCCTACCTGTCTAAATGTATTTTGAGAGTCCTCCAAGAGTCTGTCCTTAGTCAGACTTAGTCTTTAGACTTAGAGTACTTAGTCCTTTTTTCTTTTCTCTCTGCACTATCTTGCTCAGTGATCTTATCAATTCTTATGAGTTCGATTATGATCTTTCTGCACATGATTCAAAAATCACAATCTCCAACAGCCCTAACTTCTCTCCTAACTTCTATTCCCAAATCACCATCTGAATTTTGGACATCTCAAACTAGAGATATAGCAATAAGCATCTCAAAATAAACATGTTTAGAACAGAACTCAAATTTTCCCTCAAACCTTTCCCTCTTTCATGCTTCACTTTTCCTGTCAAGAGTACCATCATCTTACCAGTCACACAGACTTGATTCCTTTCTTGAACTCATTATACATACCCCAAATCTTGCCAGGTTATATAATTTTTGTCTTCACAATATCTCTGAAGTATGTCTTCTTTATTCTATTCACATAGACACTACCCAGTTACAGGTATTCATTTCCTCACACTTAGACTAGTACAAAAGCCTTCTCACTGGTCTCACAAAGAGATAATACTTATAAACCCTTAGTGTGGTGTCTGGTACAAAGTAGATACTTAATAAGTGCTTATTCACTGTCCTCTCCCTGCTCCAATCCATTCTCCACTCATCTACTGTCAAAGTAATTTTCCTAAAGCACAGGGGTATTACACAAGACACTTTATTTCCTGAGTCTCTGCCTTTTTGCTTGCTATCCCCCCTGCCTGACAAGCTTTCTCTTCCTTACCTCTTCCTTTAGGTTTCCCTTATTTCATTCAGAACTTGTCTCAAACTCTGCCTTCTGCAAGAAGTATTCCCAGTGGTGCCCCTCAACACACACACAGCCCTAATGCTTTTTCCCTTCTGCATATATTTTGTATGTACATAGCTGATTGCATAGTGCTCCTCCTTAGAAGATGAGCTTCTGAAGGGTATGGAATATATTTTGCCTTTCACTGTATTCCCAGTGCTTAGTACAACACTTGTAACAGTCACTTGATAAATGTTCATTGACTAACTGAACCACTAAATCACCCATATTATGTTGCTTCCTATTCAGGGAACTATTGACCATTCTTTTTCTAACTCTAGTCTGTACCCTCAGGGCTAAGTCAGCTCTTTTGTGAGTCTGACTCACAGCTACAATCAGTCAGCAAAATCCTATAGGTGAAATATGTCATTTGAACTTCCTCACTTCATCTTCAGTATCTGTTTCCCCTAGACTCTGAATGGTATTTGGGCTTTAATAATTAGCTTCTCTTCCCTTCAACCCCTACAATGACCCTGCAAGGTAATGTATAGCCACACATACTACTATGAAGAATGATTTAGCATACCTAGATCGGGAAAGGTAGAGAGAGAAACCTCTTCCCTACATTCAGTGACAAACAAATTAGAATCCTCTATATATAGCATTACAAATAAATAAGTTTGATTGTTCTTATTTTGGTAAAAAAAATAACTTTTTTTTAAAAAATGCATAAAGTACCATATTACCCTATTCTATTATGTTATAGAAATATTTTCTTCAAATAAAAAGAAGAGACTAGTGGCTTGAGGAAAAATATAACCTAGCATAGATGGTAAGGTTGTTTAGGATTTGGAGAAGAGTTCACCCTATTTAATGGCTCATAACACTATGGTGAACACATCTTAGACATTTAGGCAATCATCATTTAACTAATGAATAGGAAAGGATCTCTTCAGTGTCTCTGGCCAGCTATGAAACCAAATCAAATTGAACTATAGAGTCAAGTAAACATATTCTGCTGAAATCCTCATTAAAATGTTAAAAAAATAACAGCTGAAGAAAAATTTTCCTAGAAAAATCTCTATTCAACAACTACACATTAATAGATTCCCAAACACAAAATTATCTTGAAATTGCCCTCATAAGACTATGTATGGGCTGAAAATTCATTGTTTTTGTATAGATGGAACAACAATTATGTTTTTTTTAATTTTCAAAATATATGCATAGTTTTCAACATTCACTCTTGCAAAACTTTGTGTTCCAATTTTTCTTTCCCTTCTCCCACCCTCTCCCTTAGATAACAAGTAATCTAATCTATGTTAAACATGTGCAATTCTTCTATATATATTTCCACAGTTATCATGCTACATGAGGAAAATCAGATCAAAAAGGAAAAAAAATTGAAAAGAAAACAAAAAGCAAGCAAACAACAACAACAACAAAAAAAAACTGAAAATACTATGTTGTGATCCACACTCAGTCCCCAAAGTCCTCTCTCTGGGTGCAGATGGCTCTTTCCATCATAAGTCCATTGGAACTGGCCTAAATCACCTCATAGTTGAAAAGAGCCATGTCCATCAAAATTGATCATCGTATAATCTTGTTGCTGTGTACAATGTAGAGCAACAATTATGGTTGTTAAAAGGCTTCTCAACTCAAATGTTCAATAAATGTAGTAGGGATTTTTAGATCTAGATCAGTGAGTTCGCCTGTAAAAGGAACCCTCCAAGTGCAAATTTCCCTCATCACTGTAAACCCATCTATAGTGTAATCTGAAAGGACTGCCTAGGACACTTGACCAAATACTTTTTTGACACAAATATAATTTGACTTACATACTTGTGTACAAATTAAGAGCTTTTACTTCAACTTAGGTCTTCCATTTGAAGGCT
Organism: Myrmecobius fasciatus; assembly: GCA_023553655.1. Classification (NCBI taxonomy): domain Eukaryota; kingdom Metazoa; phylum Chordata; class Mammalia; order Dasyuromorphia; family Myrmecobiidae; genus Myrmecobius; species Myrmecobius fasciatus. Next base: position 161,371 of record JAJPUD010004330.1, read on the forward strand.
GGCCTTCCAACACTACTTTGGAATATCCTAGGATATCTTTTTTATAACTATTTTGTTGGATTTGCAAGTATTTACATCTAACCTTTCCCACTACTTCCCGCTCTAAATGAACCAAAAATAAAATATTCTTAATAAAGATGCACAGTCTAGCAAAACAATCCCTATACTACTAGTTATGCCCTCAAAATGTCTGTATTTCTCTACATTTTAAGGTCATTCCTTCCCTTACAGGAAGGGAGTAGCCTGCTTCTTCTTCAGGTTTCTGAACTTATGGATCATCACTGCATTGAATAGAGTTCTGAACCTTTCTCCATAATGTTGAAATCATGGATAAATTGTTCTAGTTCTCTTTTACTTCATCCTGCATCAATTCATAGAAGTCTTCCTAGTTTCCTCTGAAATTGTGAGTTCTATCATTTCATTTGGCACAATAAATAAATCACAATTTGTCTAGCTATTTGACGATAGGGCAAGTTCCCCTTAGTTTCCAATTTGCGACTACTACAAAAAGAACCTCTACTTTTTACATATACATCATTTTCTTCCTTTTTTTGATTTCATTGAGCCCTAGCTGGTTCAGGGATTATGCAAAATTTGGTAACATTGGGGATATATTTTTCTTTCAGAATGGCTGGACCAGTTTACATTTCTTCTAATGATACACTAGCATATCTATTTTCCCAAACCTTCCTCAAAATTTGTCATTTTCCCTTTCTGTCATCATTGCCAAGCTGACAGGTATGAAATAGATCCTTAAAGTTGCTTTCATTTGCTTTAGTGCTCTGGGGTATCCCAGAAGAGTCTAGCATTCATTTGTTACATTTTCACTGTATATTTTAGTAATTCTACAGCTACATTATCTCATTGATGCTGACACTCCCTCTAACAGTATATTGTTTGTGTGCAGTTTCATATTTTTTTCTTCTAGAGATCGTCCAAAAAAAAAGATTTACCTATCATTCTTATGTCTTTTCTTATTTTATTGTTTTTATGAGCATCAGGGAACATTCTGGCTTTCAACTTGCAATTGTTCCTTCTTGTCATCTGAAAGATACATTTTCTTTTCTAATCCCTTATTTCCTCAGTATTTCTTGTACCTGGAAATATACACTTTTCATTTCCTATACACTTTTCATTTCCAACATGAATCTCTTTTCCATTGTTCCTTATGTTGTCAAGACTAAGCTTATAATGAAATTTCAAAAGTTGGTTAATTATTTTATTTAACTAAGAAATTAGAAAATTCTCAGATTAAAACTTTTTCATTTTTTCTACTAAATTTGTTTATTTTAAAACACATTACTTTGTAAATCATGTTGGGAGAGAAAAATTAAAGCAAAAGGGAAAAGCCATGGGAGAGAGAAAAAAAATATGTTGATTTAAATCCAGTCTCCTTAGTTTTGGGGTTTGTTTTTTTCTGGATGGAGATGGCATTTTCTTTCCAAAGTCTACTGGGACTGCTTGGGATCACTGAACCACTGAGAGGAATAGTCTTTCAGAGTTGCTTATCACACATTCTTGCTGTTATTATGTACAACATATTCCTGGTTCTGCTTGTTCTGCTCAACATCAGGTCATGTAAATCTTTCCAAGTCTTTCTAACATCAGCTTGTTCATCATTTTTACAGGACAATAATATTCCATTACCTTCATGTACCACAAATTATTCAGTCATTCCCCAATTGATGGGAATATACTCATTTTTTAAAATCTTTGCTACCACGAAAAAAGCTGCTACAAACATATAAGTCCTTTTCCCTCCTTTAAGATTTCCTTGGGATACAGATTCAGTAATGACATTTCTGGGTCAAAGGGTATGTCTCAGATTAAAACTTAAAAATAATTGCTGATTCTTGGGGATTATGAATAGTGTGACATGTTCCAGATTTCTGTGTACTCCCTAGGAATATTAGATGGGAGAAGCATATTTCCCAAAAAGAAAAACTTTACTGGTTATTTGGACAAGGAGGAACCCATAAATCATGGATAATCCAAAGACTAGAAGAACAAGAAACCTGATCCTACATTCAAACACCCATCTGCCATGCCAGGAATTACTTAGAATACCAATGAAACTGAAAATGGATCCTGATAGTCATGCCCAGGCAAATTAGAGCCAACTGAAGTTCTGAAAATTTTTATTTTAACATTTTTGTCTTCATTTTTAAGGTTATGAAATAAAATTATTATAACTTTGTTCCCTCAATCTTTATAATTCATCTTCAAGAAAGAGTTTGCGATGTATAAAGGAAAATAGAAAAAAAAAGTAGAGCACATTGAGGATTTTTTTTCATTGAAAGATTTCTTTCAATTCAGCAAGTATCCTGTTGGACATTGTATTTGGTACAATAAAAAAATGGGACATTCTGACATCTATGAATTCAGCTGCATTATAAGAGCTAATGGCTTATTATGAATTTTTAAAATATATTTAAATTTTAAAAAATTTAAACTAGTATTTTAAAATACATTAACACCATTCAGAACATTATAATGCTTATTTAGATTTGGATTTTATAATTTTTTTGTGCTGTTGTAATACCCTCTCTAGACTTATTTTCCCAACCCCCACTGGCATTATCAAACTAGGTTCAAACAAAGTGGCTTCCTTCAGGTTTCTAGGAGTAATTCTAAGGGATTGGGTTTTTTATACTAATACTCATCCATTGTGCTTCATCCAATATCAACTAGTTAAAAAACTAACTCATTTCAACTTAGAAGACATAGCAAGAACAAAACTTCCAAAAATATACCCCGTATAAGAAGTATTCCTTGTCGAAAGCCATTTCTCTAGCCCCTATGTGACACTGCTTCTCTCCCTTAAATACAGAGGGTCTTTATTCATTGTTAAAGTGATCTGAAAAGACACTGACCAGATATTAAGCAAACTCCGAGCAATGCAAATTGTCATAAGCATCAACTAAGGGTGAACCTCTGAAAGGGACGTATGAGTAACGTAAGGAGAGAGATAAGGAAGGAATAATGACTGGAAGAGTCATAGAAAGGATGCAAAAGAAGAAAGCATTAAATATATGGAGGGGATAGAAATTAGGTTATTCTATGCAGTATAGGTTGTATTGATGCTATGTATGCTTAATGAAGTTCTCAAAAATCCAAGTTCTTCTAGATTAATGTGTGATTATGGAGCTAGGTGGAAGGGCTGAAAGGGATTTGAGGAGAGCTTTTCTCAACATAAGCAGTTTTTCATAGGAAATTAGGTCCTTTTTCTAGGTTGTGTCCCTCCTTGCCCTTCACTCCAAGGGCTAATACATAATTCTGTAGCTCTATCATTTTTCACTCATGTCTGAGTCTTTATCACTCCATTTGGGCTTTCATGGCAAAGATACTGGAGTGGCTTGCCATTTCCTTTCCAGATCATTGTACAGATGGGGAAACTGTTGCAAATAAGGTTAAATGACTTGCCCAGAGTTATACAGCAAGTACTAAGGCCAGATTTGAACTTGGGAAGGGAGGGGGTCTTCCTGACTCCAGGTGTGGCAGTTTATTATTGTGCCATCTAGCAGTCCCAATACACAATATACACATTGTTTTGTGGATGTTATCATTATGTGTGGGTATTTCAATGCTAAAGGGTATAGACAATTACATATTTTAGGTTTTGTCTTACCACTGAATAAGGCATTAATGAAGGAAATTAGTAATAGAGTAGAATAGAAATGAGAGTGATGATTAGAAACCTTAAATAAGGGACCAGCACATCAGTGAAAAACATTCCAAGAACAGCTATTCACGCTAATATAAGCTTTTGCCATGAGTCTATAAATATGTATAATACTGACCATGGTTTACATACCAAACAATAGAAAAATGCCTGGTTTCCTATTTAGTTTAGTATCAGACTAAATCCCCCACATGTTTTTCCCTCCATGATACCATCATTAGTTTTCCAATTCACTGTGACAAGTTGAAGCAAAACGGTTGCTACAGGACAATTGCTCCTTTGTCTCCAATTAGGAGAAGTGGATTATGGATCAAGCAATATAAAATCATTATTAGGCCAGTCTAAAACAAGTTCCTTTTTCTTTGAAGGCGTGAGTAGCAAATGAAATATTAAAAAATTTAATTTAATTTAAAACCTACAACAAATACAGTTCATTCTTCTGCTTTCCACTCTTAATGTTGCAATGGGTTGAATTCTGAAGAGAGATCAAAACTAGCTCTTCCTAAGCTTTATTGTACAGCCCTTAAATCCCCACCTTTCTAGCCCTCAGAGCATGATCATTTCCCTGTACCAAGGACTGTCCATTGTATCATAACAATCTTGCTCCAGTACTAACCAACACATGGTCCCATTCCAGAAATACAACAAACATATGACCAGCACATTTGAGCAAGTGACTAGTACGAAGAGATAGAACTAAGGAGTTTCTCACATTCAGTCACATCCACATGATTCCCAATCATTTCTCATGAAGATGTTGTGTTCCACTTGCAAAATGCCAAAAGATGTGTTTTTAATTCAGAGTAATTTGATTTAATTTCTAGCATTTTAACACAAATGTCTTTAAAAATAAAAATGGAACAAAGTAATTACATTTAATTTCATGGTTGAGTTTCCTTAAAAGCCATCATATTCTCTTGCATAATTGAAGGCTTTCATGGGGTGGGGGGGAATGGGACAGAAACTTTTACCTTTTTTTAGAAAAAAAGAAAGATCTAGCATTGCAGCCTGATATTTGTTTAGCAATATGCCTACAATGATTTTTTTCCACATAAGAATTAAAAATTAGGGTTCTAATTCAATCTAAGAAATAGCTTTTGAGTATTTATTATATACAGAGCCCTATACTAGGATGTGATGGATATGCAAACATACAAAGCACATCGCATAGTGGGTTCTAATGTTTTTGTTTGGTTGGCTTTGGTTTTGGTGAGGCAATTGGGATTAAGTTACTTGTCTAGGATCATACAACTAGTAAGTGTTGTGTCTGAGGCTGAACTGGAACTCAGGTTCTCCTGACTCCAAGGTCAATGCTCTATCACTGTGCCATCTAACTGCCCTGGGTTGTTAAGGTTTTTAGAGAAAATGATGGAAGAATGACAGTAAAAAAAAATCAGACCAAGTTGAAGGAATATAGGGAAACAAGAATATTTTCAATTAATGGATTATTCATTGAAATGGCAGGTATAAATTTTCTATTTGCTTTTGATAAAACATATAATATCAAAGACTTGTAACCAGCTAATTAAAAGAGATTTTGAAGGATCATATCCTCTGTAGTATTGTCTTCAAGTAGTGTTTCCTATGAACTGCTAGAGTCAAACAAGTAGAAAAGGGAGGACACTAAGCTTCAAAAACTACATGTTAACATTATCTATGTTCTATTGTATTTTTATTTTCTTAAATCAAATCTTAAATTAAATCTTAAATTTCCAAAAATATTACAATCTCTTTCAAAGTACATGGTAGTACTGTCATTGCATAGGGCCTGTGGCCAGCATATTGAAGACTTCTCAAATCACTGCAAGCCTACCCTATATCCTACTTAGTGAAGCATATTTTAGAAGGAAAAAGTCACAATCAGAATTTCAGAAAAGAAAAGGATCTTGGTAGTCATTTAGCCCAGCCTATATGTGAAAAAGTATATTCTATGTTTAGAAGAAAAATTTGTGATCAAATTACTGTGAAAGAATAATATAACAAGCTAAGTTTTACTATGAAATTTAAGAGGTCTTGCATAAAAAAATTCAATAAAGTTAAGATCAAAAAGCAACCAAGTAGTAAATCATTTTGTAACAAATTTCTTTGATAAAGGACTCATTTCTAATATATATATATATATATATATATATATATATATATA
>JAJPUD010004330.1:172195-184440 GCA_023553655.1 Myrmecobius fasciatus
AAAGATTTACATGAAGTAATATAGAGGGAAATGAGCAGAACCAGTAAAAAAACTGTTTTGTATTAGTACATAAATGTTTTTAAAATAATTTTGACGACTTACAAATTAATGATGAAATAAACAAAATCAGAACAATTTAAATAATAATAACACTGCAAAGACAGTTTTGAAAGCTGTAAGAACTATGATCAATACAGTAGCAATCTATGAAAACAAATGATTGATGATGAAATATTATCCACCTCCTGACAGATTAGAGTATAGTTATAGGGACATATATAAAATTTTATATACAGCCAATGAGGTGATTGCTTTTGCTTGATGATGCACAGTTACTATAAGGAATTTGTTTTTCTTATTTACCTTTTTTCCCTCAATGGTGTGAAGAGTGGAAAGAGAAGAAAATAGATTTCCATTAATTAATAAAATATTTTAAAAACAAATTTATGAAGAATTTTACAAAAATTTTCAGATGAGATTAAACATTGTTACTTTTGCTTAATTATTTTATTTTAATTCAGGAGCTCTCTCCTAGAGTTGGGTAGAATTTGTATATTTTTAAAATTTGTTTTATTTTAAATTTATGAAATGAAACAAACATTTCCAAAATTTGCCCCTTTATCATTTTAACATATTACTCACAGTTTTTGCCATTAAGACTGAATAGAACTAGAATAAAAACCTTTGCCACCTAAAAGCCCAAGGTTCACCATTTGCCTTTATTACTTGCTAAACCAGATACATTCAAAGTCACAACTTCATTGTCCATAAATACAGATGCTAGTGATAATAATGACAACAAAAATAGCAGCTCTATACAATTTTGCAGGGTATTTTATGTATTACTTCATTTGTTCCTCAAAAAACACTAAGTGCTATTTGGGAAAGTTTTACAAGTGAAGAAACTAATGTCAAAAGTTCAAGTGACATGTCTCATGTCCAATAGTTATTCATGGCCAAACCAGTCCTCCAAATAAAATCTCTTATTTCCAAGTCCACTGTTCTCTACCCTTAGGTATTTGAACTGTGAGTCCTACAAACTTCTGTAAAAGTATACACTTCAATCAGTTCATCTGTATTTATTTATTAAACACCTTCCTTGTGCTATATACTCTGCTAGGTATTAGGGACACAACACAATGAATGAAACAATCCTTTCTTGCAAGGGATTTAACTTTTTAACAACAAGGACATATATAAATAAAAGAGGAATAGGGGCTAGACTTTTTATTTCATTGGCACTGATGAAAACTGCCCTTATCATTGCAATTTATAGTCTTTGCAATTTATAGATTGATTTGCCAATATTCTCAGATTTGAATTCAGTTTATAGATTGATTTGCCAATATTCTCAAATTTAGACTCAGATCTTCCAAGGTACAAGTCTAACTCTCTAGTGACTATGTCACATTTCATCTCATATATAATGAGAATCAAAACCAAAATTTTGTATTCAAGGTCTAAAAACATGCTAGTTTGAAAAAGAGGGAACTAAGAATTGAGAGGATCAAATAAAAAGTCTCATGTCTGCAAAAAGCTTTATAAGCATTAAGCAGTATATAATGCTAAACTACTACTACTATTATTATTGGCCTAAAGGATTTAATGCAGTTTACAGAAGTACCTAATTTACTAGCAGTGAGTAGGTTAGATGCACCATCTGTAAAACACTTTGAGCTACTTAAAGGAAGGAAGCATATAATTACAGTTATTATGATGGTGTATTGATTGACCTGCCTTCCCAAAGGGGTAAAACGTATTCAGAACAGATGGAATCTGGATGTAAAAATGAAAATTGCACGATGTATTGGGAAACAGTATGGTATGGTGGAAAGGGGGCTTGAAGTCAAGAGGGAAGAGGTACAAGGCTTTGAATGTAGCCTCCTAAATAGAATGACTGAGTGGTGATGGAAAAGTCTCAAGTAACTTCACCTTAGTGATTCTCAGTTTTCTTAACTAGAAAAGGGGCAGATAATGACAACAGCACCTTTTTTACTTGGTGGATCAAATGAGGTAATGTGTGTAAAGTGCTCTATAAATGTTAATATGCTGTATAAATACCATCCATTATTATTTTTCTCTGACCCATGGAAAAAAGCTTGCAATGGGAGTTGTTAAGTTTTGAAGCTGTCATCTAGGTTAACAAAAACAGATTCTCTGACAGTTTCTAGCCATCTCTTCATTCTCAGGTACAAAACTATTTAAATTTGTCACCATTCCCAGATATATTATGACTTAATACTCTTCAAAAATGTGAACTAGGTACTAAACTTATGTGATAGACAAACCATGTGGAGTCAGATTCAGTTGGACTCAGGCAAGAAGATGAGTTCATATTCTGCCTCAGATACTTACTGGTTATGTGATCTTAGGCAAGTCACAATCTCTCAGGTTAGATTTCCTTATCTTTAAAATAAGGATTTAAGTAGCACAAGACTCACAGGGTTGCTGGGAGGAATAAATACGATAATTATATAGAGCACAATGCAAGGTAAGGGAAGCTAAGCTAAACTTTAATTATCTAAAAAGGCACTAAGACTTTAAGAATAAGTTTTATTAATGTTCGCTGTTATAATTATTGGGGCAACTAGATGGCACTGCAGTGGATAGAACATTAGGTTTAGAACTGGGAAGCCTCATCTCCCTAAATTCAAATCTGGCCCCAGATTCCTACTAGCTATATGACCCTGGACAAATACTTTACAATTTGACTCATTTTCCTCATCTGTAAAATGAGCTAGAAAAGGAAATGGCAAAGCAAATATCTTTGCCAGGAAAAAAAAATCATGGATGTGAAGAGTTGTACCCAAGTGAAATAACTGAATAACAACAACTTACAACTACTATTATTCTATTTTAAGTTTACTATCTCTCCTGAAGGAAAAGAACAGAAAGAATAAGATTAAAGGTATACAAAAAGATTTGTTAGCTGTAAGGAATGTTGCTTAAAAATCGCTTATCAACATTTTCTGTTTTTACAGTAGAGTTATTAATTACTGTATACACCATCTCCATACTAAATGGTACCTTGTTTCAAGACACATACTTTAAGAAAAAACAACTGATGTCTCCAACTGACAAGACTTAAAATCCCCTATCTCTCTGCCTAGAATGAGAAAGGGGGGTTTATTGTATAACTTCTGGGAACACAATAGTTTTTATAATTATTTAGAGTTTCTCTAGAGATGAAGAACATTCTGCCAGTGAAAGTTGTTAAAGAAAAAAGTGATTATCTAGGGATTACTTCCCTTGTCTGGGGATATTTTCAATTAAGCTAGATTCATGTCTGAAATTGTTGGTAGCCTAATACCTCTGATAACTCAGGATCATGGATAAATCACTGAAAAGGACCTTAAGAGACATCTAGTGCCACCCATTCATTTTGCTGATGAGAAAACGAAGGAGAAGTTGTGTAACTTATCCAAGCTAACGGAAATAACAATTAGAATTCAAAGGTTGGGAGTTGAGGGGTTTTGTGTGTTTTCTTGCTTTTTACTTTAAATCTGCTGTTCTTTCCATTGCAGTATGATGTCTCAATTTACCAAGGGATTTACTAATAATAAGTTCACTTCCACATATATAGTATAAGACCTCTGAGTAATTTAGACCCTGAGGAAAACTGGCTTAACGGTCTTTAAAATACCTGTGAAAATGGGCCAATTGAACAGGTGTTGAATCATTGAATCCAATTCAACAAAGATTTAAACATCATCTGAATCTTTCATTATAATATACTAGGCTGTAGGATTATAAAGACAAAAAAAGGAAATAATACCCTCCAGTCTACCATGATGGGCCAGGAAAGGTCTTCCATAGGAGCTCATATCCAATATGTTCAGTGAAAGAAACTGGACAGATCAATAAATTCTTATCAAAATCTGGACTGCAAATATGGGCTTCCTTGCTCAAGGACCAGTGAGCCAACCAAGAGACCATACCCATCACGCTCTAATCCCCTGCCTTCATGGCACTCTCTGCATTCAAAATAATGCTGTTGCTACCTGAAAACATTGCCTGGGATTTCGACTCATGCCATTGATGTGTTCCCTAGAAGAGTTAAAGAGATTATAAAATGAAAAGAAAAACCATAAAAGCCTTATTCTGACTGAAAGCCCTGTTCATGACTAGAATGTAAATGAAGAGTTTATCCTTCAGCCCAACAGATCTAGAGAAGTAAATATATTCTCCAATTAGCAAAATATTAGTCAATCGGATGGTCTATTGAGCAAGTCTACTTTTAAAACTATGACATGGAGGTAAAATGTCGTGGATCCCATTTAATAATTCCAGGGGTCATTCAGGCCTCTGCAGAGAAGATTCATTTAGTAATATAATAAAGCAAAAGACATTTGTTATGTCTATTCTAAAACACACCATAGTAACAATTGTTCTCATCTGGAAAAGATGATAAATGATCCAGCTTGGAATCACCTTTCCACTGAGAATTCTGCTCATTTGTTCACAGAAGCATTAATCCCATGAGAATGTTTGGCATTGTTTGAAATAGGCAAAGACGTGAGATTCATTTAATTCACTCCAAGTCAGATGTAAAAGTCCAGAGGCTGAAGTTTTATCGCAGATGTAACTATATTAAAGAATGGTCTTTGTAGAAAGGTATTTGTCATAGACACAGAGATTGTTAGTGCCGCCAGAGACCCAAGAGATCACTGGGTCTGAAGCTAGCTCCAAGAGATGACAGAGCTAGTTAATATCAGAGCCTGGAATTATACCCAGAGCTGGAACTGGGAATGCTGGAGCCAATCCTGTCAGTCGACAGGGGAAGGGAAGAGAATAAGCATTTGTATAGTATCTACTATGTTCTAGGCACTGTGCTCAGTGCTTTACAAATATTATTTTATTTGATTGTTACAAAAAGCCCTGTGAGATAGATGCCATTATAATCATCATTTTCTCATTCTGGAAACTGAGATTGAGTGACTTGCCAGGGTCACATAGTAAGTATCTGAATTTGAATTCAGGTCTTCCTGACTTTAGGCCCAATGTTCTAATTACTGAACAACTAAGTTTTCTCTCAACAAGCTTTTAGTAAGCCCCCATTCTGTTTTAGGGACCAGTCTGATAAAGAGAAAGACAAAAATCAGTCTCTGCCCTCAAGGAGTTGATATTCTTCTGAAAGGAACAAATAGAGACAAGGACAGGGAAAAAAGGATGATTTTCAGGTAGAGGTTCAGCATCATTTTCACTGTCATACTTGCCTTTAGTAATCTGCTGAAACCAGTCAACCCATTCTCAGAATCATGTTCTTAAATTCATAAAATAAAATATGTAGAATTACAAATTACAATTGGGCAACCAGGTGGGATCATAGTTCATAGAGTGCTGGACCTTCAATCAGGAAGACATCTTTCTGAGTTCAAATCCAGCTCCTGACACTTTCTAGCTGGGTATGACACTGGGTAAATCCCTTAACAATCTTTGTCTCAGTTTCCTCATCTGTAAATTCTGCTGGAGAAGGAAATGGTAAACTACTCCAGTATATTTACCTAGAAAACCCTAAATGGGGTGATATGATGTGACTGAAAACAACTATACAAAGCATTTACTGAAAACATAACTTCGGGTATGAGAATTCCTGTTTCTGTTTCACTGAAGCGAAAACAGGAATTCTCATACCCCAGAGAAAGAATTGTGTCCCCTGGGAAGAGTGGCTTCTGTGTTAGTCCCAGTGTCTCCATGTTATTCAGGGAGCCCAATTTGCATGGACTGACATTCTGATTTCAAAACCAGGCCGTCCTGCTGGACAAGCTGTCGGTCTTTCAAACTCTTCCTGTAACACCAAGTGTCAGCTGCTCAGTTTTCCCAGCTCCCCTTATATATCCACTCCTCTTCTTAATCTAAATCCCATTCTTTCCTCAAAGTATTAATCAAGCTTTAAATTTTCCAAGGAACTCCCCTGGAGAAACCCAACCTTCTTCCTTTATTCCTAATGATGATGAACTCAATTCCTAAGTTGCTGTCTCAGCATCCCTCACTGCTTCCTACATATACAAACATGCCTACATACAAATAGATACACATAAACACATACATACAGATACATATAAATATACAAATATATACTCATAAATACTCAAATATATACGCATAAGCACATATACATACAGATAGATACATATAGAAACACAAATATATACTCGTAAATACTCAAATATCTACACATAAACACACATACATACAGATACATATAGATACACATATATACTCATAAATGCTCATATGTATGTATGCATTCATATAAGCCTATGCACATATATACAAACAAGTCCAACTCACATATAAAAACATACATACAGATATACATGCACAAATTACATACACAAACATATGTACACATAGTATCAATTATATCTCTCTAAGTCTCATGATCCCTTATATAGTGGTCTGCATTCAGCAAGCATGCAAACAAATGTTGCTGCACTACTATTTTTTACAAATATATTTCTTTTTGCACATATTACTCCATTTCAAATGAGTGGAAGCAGATGAGAGAAGTTGAATAGCAGGAATAGTGGGATTATAAAATTAATATAAGAACAAAGGCATTCATTTGTAGACTTTGCATTGAAAACCTCAAGGGTGGCCAGGAATGGATTTTCTTCTAAATATAAACAGAATTTTAGTATTCAGACAAAAGGAAGTGGCCAGATAGGTGGCAATTACCCAGAAATCTGTCTTTTTTTACCCTCAGGTTCTAAGACAGTGTCAGCAAATAATAAATATGTGTTGATTAATGAATGATTGAGTAAGATAATCTAAATAGATATTTTTTTTAATTTTCAATGTCTCCAGGGATCTGTGGCCACCATGGACACTCCTTTGAAGGATTTAAATCAAAATGGATCAATGCCCAAGAATCCCACATGACTTCTAGAGATAATAGGTATAGAGATGGGAGAAATCCCAGAAACTATCGAGTTTTATCCTTTCAATTTACAGATGAAAAAAGTGAGGCCCGTGTAAGATGAATGGCTTTCCCAAGATCACACAGGTAGTAGTAGAGACAGGATTTGAAGCTGGGTCCTAAGACTACAATGTTAGCAATCTTCCCATGATATCATACTTTAAAAAAGACATATCAAACATAAGGTTTCTGTCCAAGATTCCCTATACATATCCTGCCAAGCATTTCTTTTACCTGTCCACAATTTGTTCATCAAAGTGGAATATAAAATATAAAGCATAAGATTTGGATTCAGGAATACACGAGTTCAACTTCTACTTCAGATATTTTCCAACTCTGTGACCCTGAGCAAGAAACAAATCTCTCTGAGGCCCATTTTTCTTACATGGAAAATTAGGGTAATAGTAGCATCTTCCTCAAGAGATTGTAGTGAAGATCAGATGAAATAATATATATGAAGTTCTTCGAAAAGTTTAAATGGCTGTTTAAATGTCAACAATTTTCATTTAAACACACACACACACACACACATACACACATACACACACAGTTCCAGCCCTGGAGGAGGTCTAATGTTTCATTCTGTCAGCAAAAGTTTCACAAGAAGAATTTTCTTTGTTAACTATAGCCAAAAGACGTGTGTGTGTGTGTTGGGGGAGGTGGGAGGGAACCTCTGGATTCTAAAATTGAGATGGGAATAGCACCAGACAATAAACCAAAACAAATAAATTATTTTTAGTTTAAAAATATAAAATTCTGCCCTAAAATAGAAATGTGATGCTTGTCTGTAGTTAGAAGCAGTTAAAGTGGGGAAATGATTTTCTAAATATAAAGCTATATTCTCCATAGATTTATGTACTGAGGTCTCAGATGGAGATTTTGAGTGCTTTTGGCAACTGGGAACCTTCCCAAAGAAAATAGTTTGAGCCTTCTATTTTGTTTAATGATTTCTCAAGTGTTAAGTTGAGGGATTTAATGTATTTAAGTTATAGAAGCGTTTTGTTGATTTCAGATATAGAGAGGTATACATAGGTTGTTGTTTATTGTTTATTGTTTTCGGTCGTACCCAACTCTTTGGGATCTTTGAGGTTTTTTTGGCAAAGTTATTGGAGTAATTTGCCATTTTCTTTTCCAGCTCATTTTACAGATGAGGAAACTGAAAGGGGGCTGTGTCTTTCTGAGGATCATACAACTAGTAAGTATCTGAGGCTAGATTTGAACTGAATCTGGGCTCAGCACTGTATACACTATGCTACTAAGTTGCTCATATATCGATACATGTAATATATTATTTAAGTTCTTCACAATATGAGGGAAGATAAAGCCTAGTATAATGGATTATGGAGGCTTTTGTATTGCATCAATTCTGCCTCCTTCAAAATACAAGTAAGTATTGTTGAAAATAGTTCTCTCTCTTTTTCTGTAGTAGGCTTTCTCAGTATTAAACTGCTGAAACATCTTAAACAAGAGAAAGAAATGAAATGATAGCCTCATGGGAACTCAAATGATTTTGAGTGAAAGGTGGGTGATCAAATTCTAAAGTGTTTTTAAAAGAGAGGCTGTCATTCTGCCTAGATCAGCCTAGGTAACCTCTGAAGCCCTCCAAAAATTTTTCATAGATTAAATCCTATGATTTTATTTCAATTATGCCAATTTTTCAATACTTTTAGAGTAAATTCTGATCCAATTGTGCTGGAAAACAATTTGGATTTTCATGAAGAAAATGACTCACGTGCCTTTACCCACAGAAAAGAAAGTTTGTATTGCTAAATATATATCTCAAGGAGATCAATGACCAAAATAAAGATCCTGGATACCCCAAAATACTTACAGCATTGTTGTAGTAGCAAAGAATTAGAAGTTGGGGGGGATGGCTAAACAAGCAGCATTACATGAAGTTTGTGGACTATAATTGTCCAATAAGAAACAATGAATATAATGACTAGAGAGAATCATGAGAAAATTTATATTAAATGATGCAAAATGAACCATGAAGAGACATGAAAACAATACACATAATGTCAACAATGTAAATGGAAAGAATAGAAATGATAAAACAATGGAAACTGAATCTTATGAAATTATAATAAATGGGCTAAATTCTGAATAAGAGATATGAGAAGGAAACTCCTTTTCTTCATAGAGGCCCCAAGAGACTCTCTCTAAGGGACCCTGCAGAAAAAGTCAGACTTTTTGATATAATAGCTCATTTTGCTCAACTGTTTTTTCTTTGCCAAAAGGGAATGGGGGAGATATACATTTAGGAAGCCCAGATAATATGAAAAAAAGATAACAATAAAATTTACATCTGATAAGGAAACATACTGACCAAAAAAAGGAAAATGGTAATGTGAGGATATATATAATACTAATATAGCTTTTATTTATGTAGAACCATCTCGCTTGAACCTTAAAATGATCCTGATGTATAACTATAGTACACACACACACACACACACACACACACACACACACACACAAATTATCTCCACTTCACAGGTGAGGAAACAGATATTAAATGTCAGAAGCTGACTCCAAGGCCAATTCTCTATCTTCCATGCTATTCTACCTGCTCTAAATTTAAAAAAGGCTATTTAAATCTTATTCTCTAGTGTGAAGTTCTCAAACTGGATTCACGGGTACATTTCAAGGTACATGGGGGTTTATTAGAATGGGGGGAATGCATCTTTATTTTCATTCACTTCTACCAGAAATTCTGTATTTTCTTCAGTTAATTAAAAACATTATTCTGAGAAGGGATCCATAAGTTTCACCAGATTCTCAGAGAGGTCCATGATACAAAAGTGGTTAATAAGCTCAGCAAGAGAACATTATACATGGTAATAATGAGATTATGTGATGATCAACTATGATGGACTTGACTCTTCTCAATAATGTAGTGATTCAAGGTAATTCCAATAGATTTGGGAATGGAAAATGCTATCTACATCCAGAAAAAGGATTATGGAGATTGAGTGTGGATTGAAGCACAGTATTTTCACCTTTTTTATTTATTTGGGTTTTTGTGTGTGTGTTTGTGTGTGTGTGTGCGTGTGTGTATGTGTGAATGTGTGTGTGTTTTCCCTTTCAGCCTGATTTTTTCTTGTATAACATTACAAATATATAAATATGTTTTTAAAAATTGCATATATTTAACTTATATCAGTTTACTTGTTATCTTGGGGAGAGGGGAGGTAAGGGAGTGAGGGAGAAAAATTTGGAAAACAAAGTCTTACAAAAATTAATGTTGAAAATTATCTTTACATGTATTTGGAAAAATTAAGTGCTATTGGGGAAAAAACCTCAGCTCTAATTCCTGGTATGCATAAGTTTCTTACTGGTCTCTGTACCTCGAAATACAAGAGAAATCAGAGCATTATAAATTGTTTGTAGACTAAAAACCTGCTATAGAAGCAAAACAATTAATTCACACCTGTCACTATCTTAGCTTCAAAATAAATATAGTTCTCACTATACCAGTTCCATTCCAACGTCTGATGTAAGTAGAATAGAATAAAAGAGCCAATATTACAGAGATCAGGAAAAACATGACAATGGGCATAAAAGAGACTATGGACCTCTTTTAGAAGTCTCTACAGTATTTTAAAATTTGACTCACTGAACACAACATCCTCTGTAAATAGAAGCATCTGTGGAACCCAACAAATTCATCAACCGCTTAGACTCTATTCATTTTGCTACCTAGATGAGTTAACCTGTAAAGTCCTGACCACTGATCCTCCCAGATCATAGAATTTAGAGCCAAAAGTATCCTTGAAAATCATCCAATCTAGATCTAAAACTATATTATAAAGCAGCGGTCATCAAAACCATTTGGTACTGGCTAAGAAATAGAGTAGTCGATCAGTGGCATAGGATAGGATCACAGAACAAACTAGGCAATAACTATAGCAATTTAGTCTTTGATAAACCCAAAGACCCCAGATTTTAGGATAAATACTCACCATTCAACAAAAACTGCTGGGAAAATTGGAAACTAGTGTGGAAGAAATTAGGGCTTGACTCACACCTAATACCACATACCAAGATAAGATCTAAATGGGTTCATGATTTGTATATAAAGAGTAATATTATAAGCAAATTAAAGGAACATATTATAGTTTACCACTCAGACTTGTGGAAATGGAATAAATTTATGTCCAAAGAAGAACTGGAACTCTTAAATGAACAGCAGAAAGATAATTTTGACTATATTAAGTTAAAAAGTTTTTGTACAAACAAAATTAATGCAGACAAGATTAGGAGGGAAGCAATAAATTGGGAAATCATCTTTACATTTAAGGGTTTTGATAAAGACCTCATTTCTAAAATATATAGAGAATTGTCTCATATTTATAAGAATTCAAGCCACTCTTCAATAGATAAATGGTCAAGGGATATGAACAGACAATTTTCAGATGATGAAATTAAAACCATTTCTATTCATATGAAAAGGTACTCCAAATCACTATTGATCAGAGAAATGCAAAGTAAGACAACTCTGAGGTACCACTACACACCTGTCAGATTGGCTAAAATGACAGGAAATGATAATGACGAATGTTGGCGGGGATGTGGGAAAACTGGGACACTGATACATTGTTGGTGGAACTGTGAATGGATCCAACCATTCTGAAGAGCAATTTGGAACTATGCTCAAAAAGTTATCCAACTGTGCATACCCTTTGACCCAGCAGTGTTTCTATTGGGCTTATATCCCAAAGAGATCTTAAAAGAAAGAAAGGTCTCACAATGTGCAAGAATGTTTGTCGCAGCCCTTTTTGTAGAGTATAGAAACTGGAAACTGAATCGATGCCCATCATTTGGAGAATGGCTGGACAAATTATGGTATATGAATGTGATGGAATATTATTGTTCTATAAGAAACGACCAGCAAGACGATTTCAGAGCGGCCTGGAGAGACTTGCATGAACTGATGCTGAGTGAAACGAGCAGAACCCGGAGATCATTATATATGGCAACAACATTACTATATGATGATCAGCTCTGATGGACATGGCTCTCTTCAACAAAGTAATGTTTCAAACCAGTTCCAATTGTTCAGAGAAGAAAACCATATACACTCAGAGAGAGGGAAGTGAAATGTGGACCACAACATAACATTTTCATGCTCTCTATTGATTTTTGCTTGCATTGTGTTTCCTTTCTCTGAATTTTTTTCTTGTAGACATGATTTTTCTTGCACAGCAAGATAAGTGTGGAAATATGCATACATATATTCGATTTGTCATTAACATAATTAACATGTAGTGGACTTCCTGCCATCCAGGGGAGGGGTGGGGACTGGGGGGGGGGGGAATTT
>JAJPUD010004331.1:0-92823 GCA_023553655.1 Myrmecobius fasciatus
CCTTCCTTCCTTCCTTCCTTCCTTCCTTCCTTCCTTCTCCCCTCTCCTCCTTCTACCTATTTCTTTACCCTATAACCTCTGCTCTCCTAGAAAGCTTCTCCTAGAAGCTTTACCCAGCCTCCTTTGTATTTCCTGCTCCCTTGTCCCTTCTATCACCCAAGGGAACAACCTTGTATCCTTGGAAACTGTGACTGGTCAGCAGTTTCATGACCTGCTGGGCCTGAAGGGCAGGCGCTGTCCAGCTGGGGTCAGGAGGTCAATCAATCTCATCTCCAGGCTCAGGCTTGTACCAAGCTTGCTCCTGCCTCCCTTTCCATCTAGAATTAATCTTCCAGCAAAGGAAAATGGGAAAAGCTGTGGGGGGTGGGGGGACACAAACACCTCCAATGGGAGGGACAGAGGAGCGGGGGGATTTTGGACAGGGACAAAGGCTCAAGAATAGAGTTGGGGCCCCAGTGAAGGAATGAAGGATCGTTGAAGGGGGCTCAGAGCTCATCAAAGGAGATGAGAGCTCAGTGATGGGGACAGTGACTCACTCCTTCTGCCCACCACATGCCCCTTTCTACTCTGGTCTCTCTAATAAACCTGTTTCATTTTCATCTCCAAGTCTTCTCTTTCCCTGTGTTCCTCTGCCTGAAATGCCTTCTATTATCATAGGATCATACCTCTAAAGCTGTAAGGGATCTCTGAGACCAACTATCATTTTACAAATGGGTAAATAGAGGCCCAGCAAGGTTCACTGATTTTCCCCATGTCACCTAGGGAGTAAAATTCAGTGGCAGATTTGAATCCAGGACCTCTCACTCCTGAGTCAGGACTCTTTCCACTGGATCATCCCCTATCTTGCCCTTCCAAAACTTAGACATCCTTTAAAGGCTCCATCAAGGCATTCCTAAACTCCTTTAGCCCTCAAGGATGTCTCTTCTGGGTGGTTCAGGACCTGCCTGGCTTCTACCTTCCTCTGCCCTAAGCACCGCCAGCAGGAATATAAATTGGGGGCACATATAGGAGAATGGTCTGCCATAACATGGGGCAGGGTCTGGAGTTTCTCCATCTCTGCCTTAAACAGACACACTGACAAAGCATTTATTAAGCAGTTGCTATGTACCAGGCACGGTGATGAGCACACAAGTGCAGACAATGCTTTTGGAAGATATAACAAAGAATAAGAAGGTGGCGGAAGGCTAAACTCAGTGACAGGGTTTGAAAATGGTAGCCAGGAAGGGAGGTGGAGAGTAAGTTCCAGGTAAGATGATTCCAGAGGTTACCTGGCAGAAACAAAGGTACTTCTTCCAGGGAAGTGTTTCAGTAGGGAGGAAGTAGGTTACATCATCTGTCATCAATGTCTCTGACTGCAAGGACTGGGATGCAGTCACCTGACCCCAAGCCCAGGGCTATTTCCATTGGACTGTACATGTTTGGGATTTACGGCTAGCTCCCTGGAGGCTGACAGACCTAGGCTGAGCTGAGGGAACTTTTCTCTTGGGGGAGATTCAAGAGAAAGATGGTTAATATGTCTGGTCATCTCTCAAAGAAAAGATGGACCTGGTCAGTTTCTGGCAGAAAGTAGGAAGCATGATCTAGTGCAGGTGACCTAGAAGGGAGGTGGAGGCTTCGTGCCCCTCAGAGGATTCAAATCTCAGCTCTGCTGCTGCTGCTGACCTGGAGGACCCCGAGAAATCTTCATTTCAGCTCAGTTTCCCAAAATGAAGGAGTTGGAGCCAAAAAGAGCTTGCAGCTGTATAGCAAAACTATGACCCTATGGAAAGACTCTTTCTTATACCCATCTTGCCACTCAGGCAATTCCTTTTCTGGGAATCCAGAAGCCCCTTTCCCCTCCCCACTTTACCATCACTGGTCAGCATGTTTTGGCAGAGAAGGGCACAGGATGGTTTCTATTTACATTGTCCATTAATCTAGGGTTGATAGAACAAGATTTTCCCCAAGGCTATCCTCAAGGGGCTGAAGGTCATAGGGTATGACTGCTCAGAGCTATAAGTAGCATAGTAATAATAATATTAACAGCCACTATAACAACAACAGTGTTTATATAGAGCCTACTATAAACCAAGTGCTGTGGTAAATGCTTTACAATTATTATCTCATTTGATATTCACAAGAACCTTGGAAGGTAGGTACTATCCAATTTTACACTTGAGGAAACTGAGGCAAACAGGTCAAATGACTTGCCCAGTGTCTAAGGATGAATTTGAACTAAAATCTTCCTGACTATAGACCCAACTCTCTTTCCACAGAAACATCTAGCTTCATGGGTAAAATGAGGCTGACCTTCCAGGGGATGTTCTTTCTCTCCACTGCAACCATAATCTCATTTCTTTTTTTTTAATTAGTATTTTATTATTCCAATTACATATAAAGACATTCATCTTTATAAAATTTTGAATTCCATTTTTGTTCTCCCTCTCTCCTTTGGTTCCCTTCTCCCCATACAGCAAGTTATCTGATAAAGGTTATATATATCATCCCCTTTCCTTTACCAATCTATGCTACCACATGGGTACAACACTCTTGGGTTCCAGTCACTATCCCTGCCTCAGAACCTTCCTTTCTCCCCCAGAGTAGTCTGGACAAGAGCTAGACTCTAACCATTAGGCAACACTGTCTCATATTCTCATTCATTCTCTCATTCATATTCTCATTATTATTAATAAATAGAATTATAAAATGTCAGAGCCAGGAGGCTCCTCAGCATGTAGAAGATTTTGAGGTTATCTAGTTCAATCCTCTCATTTTACAGATGGGAAAGATTAATCCTAAAGTGTCATAGGAAGCTAGTGGTGTAGATGGGAATTGAATTTAGGTCTCCTGGATTTTAGTTCAAGACCCTTTGGACTACCTTCCAGTAGTTCTCAATAAAGTCAAACCCACCATTAGGCAATGACTTTCCAAAGCATATTTCCATCTATTGATGGAGGGCAAGAAGCTGGTTCTGACTGCTTTCTGACCTCTCCATGTTTTCTTTGAAGGCCTGGAGGGTATAGATAGGTGGGTAGGGGTTCTGGTCCTTTGGACCAATACCTCTCCATCAATTCCTGCTGTCTGGACCGAGTCCCCTGCTTCACCAGCCTGTCAGGGCTCGAAGAGCTCATTGATTTCTCACAGTAAGTGGGTTTCTATAGATTCTCTTTAAGCCATCTGTATGGGGGTGGTAGGTTGGGGATTGGTGGAGGGAGTGGAGAGAGGGAGGACAGGCAAGCTGGGAAAAAAGGAGGGAGAAGACGAGGCAGAAAGGGAGAAAAAAATCTTATGGATTCTCCCCTATCCAGGGGTAAATCATAAAGCTAATTTACCCAATTCCCCAGCCCCACTCCCTACCAAGGATATTAATCAACGTCATATTTTCTTCATTCTATAGAAGTGGAAACTGAGGCCTGGGGAGGAAGAAAATGAACCCAAATCCCATAGCACACTCCTGAATGAGCAGGGACTTGAACCCAAGTTACCTGACTCGAGGGAGGCCCAGTACTATTTACATTGGATCACATTGTTGGCTCCCTAAAGGCCGACAGACTCAGAATGTAGTGTGAAAGCTCCCCTCTCGGAGGTAGCTCAGGAGAAAGATGAAAATGTGTGCATGTGTGTGCATGTGTATTCAGGGCTATAGATATTTGGTGGTCTTTTAAAGGACAGAGGTAGCATGATAAATGTTGGAGGGAAAGCTGGGACACTAATACATTGCTGGTGGAGTTGTGAAATGATCCAACCATTCTGGAGAGCAATTTGAAACTGCCCAAAGGGCTATCAAATTGTGCAAATGACTTGCCAAGGTCATACAGCAAATTAATGGCCTTGACAAAACAATAACACGAAGTCCCAGTCCAAAATTATTTCCAAAGCATCAAGAATAACTTATGTGACATGTTGAAGTGGGATAGAGTGGGATAGGAAGGAATGATAATATAATGGATATACTGTATGTAAAAATATAGTGGAAGGAGGGCAGTTGATCTCTCCCAGTTTAGTTTATGTAATCAAATAAGGTAAGGGGCAAATAACAGGTAGCAAGGTATTAATATGCTTAAAAAGAAGACAAAGAAGCGATTATTCCCTGTTATCATTTTAGGAACTATGAAGGAGTTCTTCAATAGAATAAGGACAGCTAATGAGTATTGGACTTGTTTTGAGGGCCTTTAAAAGACTAAGTCAGCCAGCTTGAAGTAATGTTGGAGGAAGGCAACAATTTTGTAGAAGGTGACTCTTATACCACTACCAGAGAGCAGATAAAGAAAAAAAAATAATTTTTCTTTCCTAGCTTCCCTCTCCTCCCCCAAGAACTATGGCATCTTGCACTGGAGCTTCTTGCCTAGTAGGAGATGCCATATCCAGCAGAGGCAGGAAACAGATTTTGAGAAATGTAATTGCTGGCAGCAGCAAAGAGAGTTGACTATGGATTCAAGAGAGAAAAGAGCCTGGCAGTTGAAAGTCAAGTTATGAATTAGAACAGTTCCAGGAATTGCACTTGAATCCCTTGTTAAGAAGAGACCTTGTGTTTTGGGGGTAATAATGTGAGGACTCCACAAGAAGTGCCCTGAGGAACAGAAGGCATGAGTTTCCCTGGCCATATATATACTTATGGATGCTGTGGATCTGTAGGAAAAGTGTTACCTTAGTTTATGGGGAACATCGTGTAATTGTACTTACTATGCTGTCCTAGTAAATGTCTTTGATTTGAATTTATTGTATCTGTTGGCTGACTAATAAAGGTAAGTTCATTGGTGGGGGCTCATGAACTATAGTTTTAGGAGTATGGATCCACAGAGTGTCCTTTAAACCTGGGAACAGTTGTCCCCTTGGGGACTTAACTTGTAAAGTTAAATAGACCTAGAGGGAGAGTTACAATAACAAAAACAATAGCTTACATCTAAATAGCACTCTCAAGACAGCAAAATGCTTTACATTCCTTACCTAATCCTCACAATCACTCTTTGAGGTGGGTACTATTATCTCCCTTTTCACAGATGTGAAAATTGAGGCTAAGAGCTTAAATGATTTGTACAGGGTCACACTGCTAGCAAGTGTCAGTCTTCAAGTCCAAAATTCTATTCACCAGACCAGAATGATGAGATCAGTGTGAATGTACTGGAGTTTGTGTTTGATATTATGATGGGGGGGGGGAGGAAAGAGATAATAGTAGAGAGAGACAGAGACACAGAGAGAGAGGTAGACAGAGACAGAGAAATAGAGACAAGAGAGAGACATACAGAGTGGAAGAAAGAGAGGATGCATGTGTACATAAGGAGAGAAAATATCGAGGATGAGATGCTGTGTATATGAGAAGATAAGAAGATAAAAGTTAATGAGGAATAAAAAAAGGGGTTTTTTGAAAGGTAAAGATACTACGTATATAAAAAAGAAATCATATGTATGTGTGTGTGTGTGTGAAGATAATATGTACAGGAGTTGTGATGAGCATTTCTGTGTTTGTGTGTGTGTATGAGAGAGAGAGAGCATGAGAGAGACGAAGAGAAAGAGACAGAGACAGAGAAACAGACAGACACAGGGAGAAAGAGAGAGACAAAGAGACAGAGAGGATGTATGTATGCATAAGGAGAGAAAATACTGAGTAAGGATGCACATGAGTATATGTGAGAATGTAGAAGATAGTATTTATGAGGGATAAAAATAAAGTTTTTTTTAAAGTAGAGATACTCTATAAAAAAAGAAATCATATATACATGTGTATGTGAAGATAATATGTATAGGAGTTGTGCATCTTTGTGTGTGTGTGTGAAAGAGAGAGAGAGAGAGAGAGAGAGAGAGAGAGAGAGAGAGAGAGAGAGAGAGAGAGAGAGAATAGTACACTGGGGCTGAAGACTCCAAGCAAACAATCACAATAAACATTTATCAAGCACCTCCTATGTGTCATGTACTATGCTAGGCACTGGGAATATAAGAAATAAGACCATGTCTGCCCTTATGCATTCTATATAAATAGACTAGCTCTCAGAAACAAGGTCCAATGTTCAGATCCTGCTTCTGGCACTTAGTACCAGTGCAACTGTGGGCAATTCACTTTAATTTTCTGATCTTTAATTTCCTCCTCTTTAAAATGATGAATTTTGGTTGGATGATTTCTTCTCCTCTAAGGCCCAGAATGTCACTCTTGGAAAATCCTCCTAGAATGGTGCTGATCAGCTCCTTCTCCCATCCCTTTTGGAATCAGAGCTCCTAAGGGATGGTTTGATTGTGTAGAGGAGCCCAGACAAGGGAAATTAGACTCTCTGAAACGTCTGTGTGCTTAGTGAACCAGCTAGTGGAATGGTAGCTTTTGGTGAAGGAAAAGATGGTACAGTAGGCTGAAAAGAGCCCCATTTGGTTAGAGTTAGATTGGATAATTTCTTAAGGGCCTCCCAGCTTTGACTTCCTGTGTTCTAAGAGCTCTCCCAATCCTGACATCCTGTGTTCTAAGGCCCTTCCAGTTCTAGCATCCTATGTCTTAATGGCTCATTCCCTTCCTTCTATACATGAAGAAACTGAGATTCAGAGAAGGGAAATCACTCAAACAAGAACATAGTAATCAGCAGAGCCAGAACTTGAACCCAAGTTTTCTGATTCAAGGCCTAATCTTTCCTCCTTACTGCCCCTGCCTCCCTCCCCCTTTCCAGATTTCTCTGGAAATCTTCCTCCTTCAGAGTAAAAAGGCATCACAATCATTATGAGAAGCTAGAATTTAGGATGTCCAAGCTGGGAGGGTCCTTGGAACAGGGAATGCTAGAGCTGGGAAAACCATTTTCATTCAATCAGTAAACATTTTATGAAATCCTATGTTCTGGGCACTGTGGCAGGCACTGGAGGGTACAACACCAGAAAAATGAAGCCGTCCTAACTCCACAGGAACTTTTTTCAGCTGGTGGAGAGGTTTCAGCCCAGAGAGGTTAAGCCCAAGCCTGCCTAAGCTTCTGCTGCAAAGATGAGGCAGAGGTCTTTCCAGGGGCATCCTCAGAAAAGGTGGGCAAGTTTGGGAAGAACAAATCATGCTCCTACTGGAGCAAAAGGTCTCCTGAGGGAAACTGTGGAGGGAAAGGTCACTTGGGACTAGGTTGAAGAAGCCGAGATCTGACATGTCCTCAGGAATGGGGACCATGTGCATATATATTTGCGTGTCTCTGTGCATATATTGATGTGTGCACAATCAGGGACACAGACTCCTTCTCCTGCTCAATCCACAAGGCTGGGGGGGGGAGGGTTAGGCTCAGAGAGGAATTAGGAGGGGGACCCACAGAGCAATCGATGTCTTTTGCCGTTGTAGCATCAGAAGCCGTCAAAAACAGCCTGGCAGCAAAGGCCTGGCCCAATTGTTGGTAATTGCTTGATGCCGGCAGGGCAGCACCCCCTGCTAGGGTAGCCTTTGTCTCCCACACAATTGGCTTCCACCACCACTCCTCCTCCTCCCAAACCCCCAATCTGTCCCAAATGCCTAGATTCCTCCTGATGTCCTTCCCCCTCCTCCCTACTTAGTTTGCTCCTCCTCTTTCTCCCTCCCCTCCCATCCTTCCCTCACCGTCCCTCCCATAGCCCCTGATTCTGCTGCTCCCCCACAACCGACTCTTCTTCCCCAAGGGATGGTCTTGGGGTAACCTCTTTGGCCCCTTCCAGAGGCCAGCTTTTAATACTTCTCCAGAGTATTGAGTTGAGATCCTCTCCTCCACCCCAACCCTAAGCCAAGGTCAAGGCCATTCCCAGAAGCCTTTGCATTCAAGGAAAGGAAGAGGAGGGAGGAGGGGAGAAGCTGTTTCCATGTTTCTTATTTCTTTGGAAATCTTCCTCTTTCAGAGTAAAAAGGCATCTGTGATGAAGAAGAAAGAGTCTTGGAATAAGACCCCAGTCCACCACTGACCTGCAGTGTGTTCCTAAATAAATCCCTTCTTCTTTCCCCTGATTTATTTTCCTTATCCATAAAATGAGAGATTTGGACAAGATGATTTCTAACCTTCCATGTAGCTCTCAGATTCTGTGAGCACACAGTGTTCTCTGGACTATAAACCCTGAGAAATTTGTCCTTTAGAATTTGAGTATTAGGTGCCTGAGAGTAGGATAATCTTGCCCTGGGACAGAAAGCACGGGATTTGAAGGTGGAGACACATTCTTCTGCTTGTTACCAAAGCAAATCAGAGTCCCCTCTCTGGGCCTCATTTTCCTGATCTGTAAGGTGAAGGAGGTTGGGTTAACTCTTCTCTGCAATTCCTTC
The DNA here is from genome assembly GCA_023553655.1 of Myrmecobius fasciatus. Lineage (NCBI taxonomy): Eukaryota > Metazoa > Chordata > Mammalia > Dasyuromorphia > Myrmecobiidae > Myrmecobius > Myrmecobius fasciatus. Next base: position 8,210 of record JAJPUD010004331.1, read on the forward strand.
CACCTCTGTCCCACTGGAAGATAAGAAAATGGTGTTTTAGCAAGGCTTTGAGTGATAGTTTTGCCAAAGGTCACACAGAAGTGCCAAGCTATTCTTCCGTTTATTTATTAGTTCATTCAGTAAATATTCATTAAACACCTACTGAATGCAAAGCTCCATGCCAATCGATCATTAATCATTTATGAAACTAATTTATTATTTGACTTTTTCCAGGTTTTTATTAGGTACGGGGCATACAAAGACAAAACTAAAGAAGTCCCTTTCCTATATCAGGGGAAACAACATGGAAATATCTAAGTGTAAATAAAATAAATACAAGGTAATTTGGAGGTACTGGGAGAAGGTACTCCGAGGGAGAAGAGAACAAGCATTTATTAAGTACCTACTATGTGCCAGACACTGTACTTTTTGCTTTACTGATATTATTTTATTTGATCCTAACAGCAATCCTGGGAGGTTGGTGCTATTATGATCCCCATTTTATAGTTGAGGAAACTGAGGGAAATGGAAGGGAAGTGGCTTGCCCAGAGTCAGACAGTTACATAATATCTGATGCTGAATTTGAGCTCAGGTTTTCCTGCTTCTGGGTCTAGCCCACTGGATAGAAAATCTAGATGAAATAGAACTTAATAGTCTAGTGGAGGGATAGGACACTAACAGAAAATTATAATAGGCAAAAATAAAATAATTAGAGACATGAAAAATGAAGTGTCATGGGAAGTCCAAAGGGAAGGCTGTTACAAAGGGGGCTGGCAATCAGGGGAGGCTTTTTGGAGGAGGTCAGGAAAATCAATTTTCCTCTTGTGGGGTGGGGAACCAGATGCCTTCAAACTGTATCTTTTACTATATCCCCAAACCTTCAAACAAGATCCAAACTAGATCCCAGAACCAGACCTATAAATATCAGAGCCAGGAGGGTTCCTACAAATCACTGAATCCATTCCCATTATTTTGCAGAGGGAAAAGCTTAGTCCCAGAGTCAGGAGAGACTTGTGGCCAGGATGGAATCAGTATCAGATCTTTTGCATCCCATCTCCAAGTTCTTTTTACTTCCCTCCCCTCCCCCACCCCATCTAACAAAGTCTCTGCCTCCATTTCCCTGGAGTGGGTGGTTGCCTGCATTTTCAGAAAGGACCACAGGGAGGGGGCAATGCATAACTTTCTGGAATGAATCACTAATGGTGGAATTTCAGGCAGACATTGGGTAGTTTGTATTGAGCATTGGGGGTGGGGGTGGGAACCATCTCTGACTCAGTTTCCCATTTCATTCTCCTTTCTACTCTTTTCTCTCCAGCCAGTCCCATCCCCCTCTCGCCCCTGCCAGGTGACAGACAAAAAACAAACCCCCACAAACCCCAGCCCTCTTCAGGGAGCAGGTTTACAAGAAGAAGGGCTCCCGGCTTCCCAAACACACCTCCCACTCCGCCTCACATTCCCAGCCAGACATAATCTAATCTGCGTTACCATAGCGCCAATCAATACGCCTGCCAGGCCCAGCAGCTCCCAACTTCAGCTCTTAAAGGGCCAGGCAGCTTGGCCCATGGCTGCCCGCCCAGCGTCTGTCCTCCAGCAGGATGGCCTGGCCCATCCCATTTCAGGAAGTGTGCCTCAACCAAATTCCTGTCCATCCCCACTCCCACCTCCGTAGCTACTTTAAACAGAGAATAGCAGAATCCCAGGGACTCAGGAAACTTTAGATCTAGATCCTAAACCTGATTCTGCTACTGCCTGGAAGAGTGATGTTGGACAAGTCACTTCCAGTTGTAAACCTCAATTTCCTTACTTATAACAATAACCCTCATATAATAAATAAAGCTTTTTATTTTCAAAATACACAGATAATTTTCAACATTCACCCTTACAAAACCATTTGTTCCAATTTTTTTCTCCCTCTCTTCCTTCACCCCCTCCCCTACATGGCAAGTAATCCAATATATGCTAAATGTGTAATTCTTTTATACATATTTCCATAATTATCATGCTGAACAAGAAAAATCAGATCAAAAAGGAAAAAAAATGAGAAAGAAAACAAAAAGCAAGCAAAAAACCAGAAAAAGAATAAGAATGCTATGTTGTGATCCACACTCAGTTCCCACAGTCCTCTCTCTGGGTGCAGATGGCTCTCTCCATCACAAGACCATTGGAACTGGCCTGAATCATTTTGCTGTTGAAAAGAGACACATCCATTAGAATTGATCATTGTATAATCTTGTTGTTTCTGTGTATAATGTTCTCTTGAATAACCCTCATTTGTATAAAGCTTTCCTCCCACAATCTCACAAGATATGTAGTACATTTATTTACATCCCCATTATTCAGGTGAGGAAACTGAGGCCCTAATTCAGGGGTGAGCCATGAAATCATTTGTTAAGACAACCTCAGGTAATGATGAGCTGAAAGCTAGGTACAACAACCTCCCACTGCTTGAGTTCTGTAACTTGACAATTTTGTATGGCCCAAGAATGATGTTTTAATGACAGAAAAAAAAGGTTTCCTCCTTGCCCATGAAAGTCTTGGTGCTTTGTTCCCCTACATCAAGGTTCATCTTGTTATTCTGCTTGCTATTGTAGGGACTGTGTAATCCATCCTCTTCTCTTCCCAGGAGGCTGATGTTGTCCTTTTCATTCTAGAAAGTCAAAGTTTCAGAATGTTCCACATGGAGTTGGTACCCAGCTCTGACCTCCTGGGTTCTAAGGGCCCTCCCAGCTCTGACCGCCTGGGTTCTAAGACCCCTCCCAGCTCTGACCTCCTGGGTTCTAAGACCCCTCCCAGCTCTGACAGCCTGTGTTCTAAGGGCCCTCCCAACTCTGACATTCTGGGTTCTAAGGGTACCCCTGACATTCTCTGTCCATAGTGCCATATTGCTAAGTTGCATACTAGATTTAGGTTCAGAAAGAATTGAATTTGAATCTTGCCACAGACTTAGAAAATTGAGCTAATAAGATCTCAGCAAGCCAGAGCCCCAGAGCCTCAGTTTCCTCATTTGGACAATAGAGATAGTTATCTGTGCAGGTAAATTAATCCAGAGAAATTTCTTGTTCAGTTTGTTGGACCCAAAAGCAGGTACAGTCTAGGAAACTACCTCTCTGTCCTCAGAGTGAGAAGTACAGGAAAGTGGAAAGATTTATGCATTTGGAGTCAGAGGCCCCTGCATTGTCAATGACTTGTTTGGTGACCTTGGTCAAGTCACATATATTCTGAGCTTCCATTTCCCCATCTGTAAGAAGAGGGCTAGGACTCAGTGGTACTGCTAGGTCCTATAGTCCTAGGATTTCATATCTGTCCATGCACTTCCTCACCTTCAACCCTCTGTGGCCATCTCTAGGTGAATGGTCAGGCAAGCCCTGGTGGGTTATATCAATGTGCAGGTACCTCCTACAGACCTCTTGGGTCCTTTTTGGATCTCTGGTCTCTGACCCATAGTCCAAAAACAAGGAGGACCAAGAAACAGCTAACACAAAAGAGCTCTCCATCCCCATGGTCTGAGCCTCAGGCTCTGAGACCCTGCTGGGCTCACAGTTGTGTTCAGGCCTCCTATAGGGGCTGAGATAGTGGCAAGTTGATCAGGAAACTTCTCTAAACTGATTCTCTCTCATAGATTATTATCCCTACTGTTCAAATGGGGAAGCTGAGGATCAGGGTATTAAATGACTCCCTGAGATTTTGCTAGCCCAATTCTGTAAATCTGTGGCAAGATTCAAATTCAGGTCTTTCTGAATCCATGTCCAGTGTGCAGCCTATCAAAATGGCATTATGGACATGGAATGGCAAGAGGACCCTTAGAACACAGGATGTCAGAGCTGGAAGGGTGCTTAGAATCCAGTATATCAGAACTGGAAGGGCCCTTAGAACACAAAATCAAAGTTGGTAGGGTCCATATTACTCAGGATGTCAGAGCTTTGAGGGCCCTTAGAACACAGAATATAAGGTTTGGGAGAGTCCTTAGAACATGGGATGTCAGAGCTGGAGGACCTTTTGAACATGAAATGTCAGAGCTAAATGGATCCTTAGTGCTTACTTAGCCCCAGTCTTCTCACTTTACATATAAAGAAACAGAGGCCCACAGAGAGTGCTTCTAAGCTTAGCTGTGACAAAGATCACAGGCAGAAACTTAATAACTCCAGTAGCCTAGGATTTAGAGTTGAGAGACCTTAGTGGATCCCTCTCATTTTACAGCTGTATAAACCAAGATCCAGAAACAAAATGGTGACTTTTCCAAGATCACCCCAGCAAAGGAACAGCAGATCTGAGCCTGGAACTGGGTCTGCTAAAGATTGTGATGTTTCTTACAAAGCCCCTCCCCTACCCCCATCCCTACCCCGACCCCATCCTGTTCTATTCTCCTGTGTCTCCTAAACTCTAATTCTGTTTCTGATGGGGCAGGTTGTATTCCCATAAGTGCCTCCTTATGTTTGCAGGCACCTGTGTGTTTGCATTGTTTGGGGCATAGTGTGTGTGTGTGTGTGTGTGTGTGTGTGTGTGTACACACGTGCACATACATGTGTAAATCTCCTGCCTTTGACTGCAGGTAATTGGCAGGGCTGGTGGCTCCTGGGGCCCCTCCACACATCCTTTTGAACTCCAACACTCTCTCGTGTTATTGATTTTTTTCTTCCTCTTATTAAAACATTTTTTAAAAAAATCTGAATTCTGATGACATGGGAGGGAACAAGAGACTATCTAGGGTATTTCGTAGCAGACAGTTCTCTCCAGAAGAGCCAAGCATTTCCATCTCACCCCACCCCCACTCCTATCCCCTCCCCCACTGGAGAGTCCAGCTCCTCAGAGCAGCATCTTTAGTAATCTACCTCCAAAGGAGGATCTCTAAGCCCTTAATGTGGGTCAAATCCTTTCCTAGGGAGGGGTTAGAAACAAAGTCTATGATGTCCCCTTTGCCCCATGATTTGGTTGGACCCCATGAGGAGAAAGCCCGTGTTTCTTGTCGTGTTCATTTAAAGTCCTCCTCAGAGGTAGCCAACCTCTCTTCCCAACCTTACAGACTATTATCTTTCTTGGGTTCAGCAAAACTCTCTTTCTTGTGAGTTTTCCTCATGTGAGGTGCTTCATCTCCAGATTGGAAGCCTTTGGACCGACTGTCTACCCCTTCCTTCCCCAAATGAACTCCTTTCTCACCTCTACCTTTCCAAAATCCCCAGTTGCTTTCAAGGCTCAGCTCAAACACTCCTATTTACACACAACCTTTCCTAAATGACTTTCCCTCCAAATCACCTTGCATCTATTTTGTTTAGTATGTGTTGCCTTTTCTAACTAGCTCAATTGCCACTCCTCCGGGCCAGAGACAATTTTTGTCTTTAATCCCTGGTACACAGTAAGTGCTTGGTAAGTGGTGATTCGTTGACGGAAGATTTCTTGTTGTTATTTAGTCTTTTCAGTCATGGCTTTCCATGATCCTATCAGGATTTTCTTGGCAAAGATACTGGAGTGGTTGCCATTTTCTTCTCCAGCTCATTTTATAGGTGAGGAAACTGAGGCAAACAGAATTAAATGACATGCTCAGAGTCACACAGCTAATATGTATTTCAGGCCAGGTTTGAATTTATAAAGATGAGGGAGGTTTCCTGATTCCAGACCTAGCACTTTATCTAGTGATACTAGGCACTGGATTTTAGGAAGAATTATAGACAAGCTAGAGGATGTCCAGAAGGGGAGGAGCAATGAGAAGTTCTGTGTGAAGGGACAAGAGAGCCATTGGAAATGGCCCAAGAACTCTAAACCGGGGTCCATGAACATAAGTAAATTTCAGGGGATATGTAGATTTATTTAAAAATTAATTTGATAAAAATGAAAATATGTTTAGAAGAATCACACATGTTTAACCTATATTGGACTGCTTGCTGTCTATGGGAGGGGATGAGGAGAGGGAAAGAGATAAATCTGGAACAAGGTTTTGCAAAGGGGAATATTGAAAACTACCTTTGCATGTATTTGGAAAAATAAAAAGCTATTAAAATAAATAAATGGAAAAAACCCAGAAAAAATAGTTTGATAATCCTATTCCAATTCATTTGGTTTCCTTTGTAATTCTACAATTTTTTTTAAATTTAAAAACCTTGTTCTCAGAGGGCATTCACAGGCTTCACTAGAATGCCAAAGACATCAGTTGAACAAACTGGGACGTTTAGAATCCAGGAGAGTACAATTTTCTCGGCTAGAATAATTGCCTGTAATTATTTAAAGGGTTTTCCACTAGGAAAGGGATTAGTGTTTGTTGGGCTTGACCTCAGGGGGCAGAGCAAGGACCAGACATTGAGAGGAAGTTGCAGAAAGACAGACCTTTGACTCCACCTAAGAAAAAACTTCCTAACAATTAAAATCATCCTGAAATGAAATGGAACCCCTCTGGAGGTAATGAGCTCCTCATCCCTGGAAGCCTTTGAGAGGCAGCCTGAGGATCACCTGATAACACTGTTGGAGACCGGATTCCTGAGGAGCCTTGCTTTGGATTATAGCTATCCTATGGCTGAAGTAGCCTGGGAATCTCTAGGAGCAAAAAAATGAAATTGGGAGCAAATTTCTGACAAGTCTCCACTGCCAGACTGGGATGATTAAACTTCACTGAGTAGCCACTCAAAATTTTTGGAGCAAAAGGGGAGGTGATCTATGCAAGGTTCACCTCTTCCAATGGCCAGCCTTGTTTCCTGGAAGATCTTTTAAAATATATATATATATATATTTATTTAAAATAAATATAAAGTAGAGAAACAGAAAAAGAAAAAAATTGTCATGTACACAGCAGAACATGAGAGGATTCAAAATGTGCAATAGTAAATTTCCATTTCAAGAAAACATATATAATAAATATTATACGTTGTATTCAGAACTGTCCATTTTTTCTTTGCTTCCTTATAGGTTTTCTTTTGTTCTCTACTGTGCACTTTTTACTTTATTCTATTTTCCCCTTTTTCCTTCCCACCTTCCCTAAGCAGGCTATGGTAAGCTAAAATATATTTCTACACAACACACACATGTATATGTATATAATTACACATATATACACATACAATATATGAATGCATATACATACATATATCTATATCATACATACATACATTTATATATATCTATGTAAGGTTATTGTTTGCTTGTTTGTCCTCTAAGGGTGAATAAGATCATACTTTTTAGATCCAAGTCTTGGAAATCATTTTTAAAAATTTAATTTAATATTTTTCAGATTGCATTTCCCTATTTCACTCAATCTGGAAGCACAGTGGTCTCTCAAAAGTGACCTGTTCCATTTTAAGATTCTCCTCTCTTTGGGCACCAGGGTGGCCCCTGTTTCCAGGCATTCATTATACTGTTGCTGGACCTAGTTTGGACACCCCATTAACTTTACCTACTGTAGCTCAGAAATCCAGAGATTAATAGATCCAAAATAAGAAGATTGGATGGATGCTTCCAATTCTAGATACACCTTTTAACCTGGATCAAACTCAAACTAATTTTTTCACTTGTACGTTTGGGAATCTTTTCCTCCTCCTTCCCCATTCTCTTGGTCTTCCTCTTCTTCCTCCTTCTCCAATTGATAAATTCCTTCCCAGAACCTTCATTTAAGGAAGTACCTTTGCCAGCCATGCTCACTTCTAACCCAGCTCATCTCCTAGGTCTCTGGATCACTTTTCCATCTTGCTCCCATCAAAGTATCTTCCCACCTCAGCCACCTTTTAATTTCCTTTCATGTCGTTCTTAGTACAGAGCCCAACACATAGTTAAGTGCTTAATAAATGCTCTGTCTCTCTTTCCTCCCTCCTTTTCTTCCTCTCATCAAACTTTCTTCCTCCTTTTCTATTTCTGTCTTTCTTTGTTTCTCTGTATCTGCTTCTGTCTTTCCCCCCAAAGAATTACTTGTGTTTGCTGGTATTATGTAATAAGCTGTTTTTATATGACCATTTCACATTATTTCAAGTAATTTGTAGTTGATTTTCCAGGGTTCTCTTAAGTACGCCATCATGCCATCTGCCGAGAGAGATAATTTTGTTTCCTCAGTGGCTATTCTAATTTCTTCAATTTCTTTTTTCTTTTCTTTATGCTATAGCCAGCATTTCTAGTGTAATAATGAATAATAGAGGTGATAATGGGCAGCCATTTCATTAATAATGGGCAGCCATTTCATATTAATGAAAAATGATAAAGGGAGCCTGGGGCTGAATAATCATATCTCAAATGAATGAACAGCCATAATTTTGGAACATTGTGCTACATTTTATAAATTTCCATGTACTAAAATTCCACAGGAAAACTTAAACCAGAAAGGAATTCTCAAGAATGAAAAAAATTAGGGGCAGCTAGGTGGCGCAGTAGATAGAGCACCAGCTCTAGTCAGGAGGATCTGAGTTCAAATTTGATCTCAGACACTTAACACTTCCTAGCTGTGTGACCCTGGGCAAGTCCCTTAACCCCAATTGCCTCAGCAAAAAACAAACAAAACCAAAAACAAACAAAAAAACCCTCAAAATCAAAACAATTCCCCTCTCCTCCCCCCCCATTTGTCTGTTCATATCCCTTGACTACTTATCTATTGAAGAGTGGCTTGAATTCTTATATATATATGAGACAATTCTCTATATATTTTAGAAATGAGGCCTTTATCAGAACCATTAAATGTAAAGATGATTTCCCAATTTGATGCTTCCCTCCTAATCTTGTCTGCATTAGTTTTATTTGTACAGAAACTTTTTAACTTAATATAATCAAAATTGTCCATCTGGTGTTCAATTAGGAGTTCCAGATCTTCTTTGGACATAAATTTATTCCATCTCCACAGGTCTGAGAGGTAAACTATATTATGTTCCTCTAACTTGCTTACAAAATCACTCTTTATATCTAGATCTTGAACCCATTTAGATCTTATCTTGGTATGTGGTGTTAGGTATGGGTCAAGCCCTAATTTCTTCCACACTGGTTTCCAATTTTCCCAGCAGTTTTTGCCGAATAGTGAGTACTTATCCCAAAAGCTGGGGTCTTTGGGTTTATCAAACACTAAATTGTTAAGGTTATTACCTAGATTGTCCTGATAACCTATCCTGTGCCACTGATCGACTGCTAAGATTCCATTTTTAAAGGTAGTTTAAAAAGGCGGAAGTGAGGGCAGATAACAGAAGATAAGTACAAAAGTATTGAATGATCCTGAAGGAAAGGTGTTCTATAATACAGAATGAAGAGGAATGTTAAAGACAACAACAGAAAAAAGAAGTTCTAAATGCAAAAGGCCAAAATGACTTCATCTAGAACAGGTCTTACCAGGCTAAGCCTTGTTATTGTTCAGTCATTTTTCAGTCCTATTTCACTCTTGGTGACCTTATTTGGGATTTTCTTGGAAAAGATGCAAGAGTGGGTTGTCATTTCCTTCTCTAGCTTATTTTATAGATGAGGAAACTGAGGTAAACAGGTATAAGTGAGTTGTCCGGTATCACATGAGCTAAGCCTATTTGCTTTCTAAGGGGGGAGATATAAGGAATAAGGTCTGGTATAGTAATCTGGGATACTATAAGTGAAATTTATACTTAGATTAAATTAAAGTGTTTGACATTTGTACTGGTGATGTTTTGTGGAGAAGATGGAGAGATGTGAGTTAGTGTTAATGCAATTAGACAGAATTGGAACTGGTTGAATAGTCACAAGATTCAAAGAGTAGTAATTAATGGATCAATGTCAACTTTGAAGGAGATCTTCGGTGGGATGCCCTGGGGATTTGTACTCATCTCTGTCCTTTTCTAGGGAGTGTAGAAGATGGAGGGTTAGATTTGGGGTCAGAAAAACTTGAATTCACGTCTGACCTCAAATAATTATTGGCTATAGATTCCTGGGTGAATCACTTACTTAATTTCACTTGGCCTCAGTTTCTTTATCTGGAAAGTGGGGGTAATAAAAGTACCTCCCTTCTAGGTATAATCAATCAAATAAATCAAATAAAAAAGGTTTACTTCATAAACCTCCAAGGGCTTCATAAATGTTAGTGATTATTTGACATTTATTTGTTGTATAAAGGCAGAGATGACATGGTTATCAAATGTGCAGAGGCCACAAAACTGGGAGAGACAGCTCATACTCTGGATGACAAAGTTAGGATCCAGAAAGCTTTTGATAATCTTAGAGATGTGGTCTCCAAAGTGGACCATGGAGTCTCTTGGAAAAGTGTCTCACTGAACCATTCACCCAGGATCAAGGAAAACTTGAGTTCAAACCCTGCTTCACACATTTACTAGCTGTGTGTTCCTGGTCTCTTCATTTCTGTGTGCCTCAGTCTCCCCATTTGTAAAATGTAAAATTTTTAAAGTCTATTTTCCTGGATTGTTGTGGGGTCAAATGAGGTAATATTTGTAAAGTGTTTTGCAAATCTTAAATTTGTATATGAATATTAGTTTTTATTACTTCTATTAAATCAGCTTTACATATATATATGTATATATGCACATATATGATGTGGACTTAAAATTTTCTTTTACTGATTTCATGCAATTGAAAAACCAGTAGTTGGATACTACTGATCTAGAACATAAAGCTGGTTTTAATAAGATGAAATTCAATAGGGATAAGTATAAAGTTGTTCATTGGGTTAAAAAAAAAGGGATCCAATAAGAACAAAATTGGAAGTCTTAGTTACAAAGCAGTAGTCTAGAAAACTCTGGGATTTTTGGTGGCCTGAAAGTATGCTGGAACCAGCTCTAACCCTAGCCAATTGTTAAATTTTTAATGTGGATATTTATATCTTGGAAACTGGCAAACATAAATCAGGTCTTGATTTTATTTTAGTTTTTTTGTGTATTGTCTTGATTTAAGACAATGATGGAAAATATTAATGATATAAATTAAAAAGTGTATTATGCATTTTTCAGGGAGCCAGTTGTTAACTGTTAACTAGCACACTCTGGCTAAAAGCTCAAAGTTGAATAAAAGTCCAAAAAGTGAATCAACCAAGAACTGATATGGCATCCAGGAAATTGAATGAGATCTTGAATTGCACAGAGAGGCATTGTCTGCAATAAGAAAGGTGTGAAAGTCCCATAATCCTCTATGCATGGTTAGACCATGTATTGTATTCAGTCCTTGTGGGCATCTCAGTTTAAGAAAGACATTGATAACCAGAGGATATCCAGAGAAGGGCATTTACAATGATTAAGGGACTTGAGTCCAAATCATATGAGCATTAAGTGAAATTACTGGGGTTGTATAGGTTGAAGAAGAGAAGATTCAGAGGTGAAATGAGAAACATCTTCAAATGTTTGTAGGATTATTAAATGAAAAAGGGATTAGATCTTTTTTTGGTTGGCTTCAGAACGTGAACAGAAGTTGCATGGTCAATCAATCAGTCAGGAAGCATTTATTAAGCACTTATTGTGTTCCAGGTAGTGGGGTGAGTATAATCTGAAAATGTTGTTGTTTATTCTTCATTTTCGAAGAGCACCATGACATCAGGGAGGTGATACCATAGCATGAAAATGAATTGGATTTAAGGGAGGGAGGGCTAAGCAAGGTCACCTGCTAGCATCCAGAGACAGGAAAGGTTGGATCTGAGTTGAATCTTGAAGGAAACCAGGGAAACCAAGAAAGAGAAGTGAGGCATTTCAGGCCTGAGGGACCTCCAGTGCAAAAGCATCAGACCAGGAGATGGGTGTCGTGTTTGAGAAATTTCCCTGATTCTGTGCAGCTGTAGATCATAGAGCACATAGAGGAGAGTAAAAGGTGAGGAGACTGGAAAGGTAGGAAGGGGTCAGGTTACAAAGAGCTTTAAATGCCAAATAGGATTTTAATTTGCTCCTCTAGGTAATAGGGAGTCACTGAACTCAATGAGGAAGGTGACAGAAGGTATAAGTTTTGGAAAAATAGTCTGGTTCATTAAATGGCTTATGGACCAGAGTGGGGAGAGCAGGAAGACCAACCAAAAGGCTATTGAAAAAGTTGAGCCAAGAGGTGATAAGATTTTGAATTAGGCTTATGTCTGAGTGAGTGGAAAGGAGATGTGTTCAAGAGATGTGAAGGTAGAAATGACAGTATTTGGCAATGGATTGAATATTGGGATGTATATGTAAAGAGCAGAGGATGATGTGAGTCTGAGTGACTGATAGGATGATGGTGACCTTAACCATAAGGAGAAAATTTGAAAGAGGGGAAGGTTTTTGTGGGAAGATGATGAGTTGTTTTAGACATGTTGAGTCTGAGGTGTCCAAATAATATCCATTTTGAGATATCCAAGAAGAAAATGGTGATGAGTAACTGAAGCTCAGGAGAGAGACTAGGTAGGGATATATAGGGCTGGGAACCATATGGATAGAGAGATAATTAAACCCAAGGGAGCTATTCATATCACAAGGAGTGTTAGCATTGAACAAAAAGAGAAGAGGTTCTGGCAGAGGGCTTTTGGGAAAACTTATGGCTAGTGGGTGTGATCTCCATGAAGAATCAACAAAGGAGACTGAGGAGGAATGGTGAAATAGGAAGGAGGAGACTTAAGAGAGAGCATTGCCATGAAAACTCAGACAGGAGAAGAATCTGGGCAGATTGTAACCAATAGTGTCAGGTGCTGCAGAGATAAACAGAAGGACTTCTGAGGAAGGGCTAAAGGTTTGGCAAGAAATGTTGGATAACTTTAAATAGATTGGTTTTGGTTGGATGAAGAGGTGAAAGCCAGGGTAGAAAGATGAAGAGAGAAAAGGAAGGAAAGTGCTTTCTCAAGGGAGCAAAGATGAGAAATGGAATGACTGCTTGTAAGGATGGTAGGATGTAAGGATGATTTTTTTTAAGGAGGAAGCATATATAAGTATGTTTGTATACAACAGGGAAGGACCTGTGAGATAGGGAGAAATTGAAGATGAGACATACACACAGACACAGAGAGAGAGACAGACAGACAGACAGAGAGTCAGAAAGATAGAGACAGAGACAGAGAGGCAGACAGAGACAGAGAGAAAAAGACAGAAAGACATAAAGAGACAAATAAAGACAGAGGCACAGAGAGAAAGAGAGACAAAGACAGACATAGGACAGAGATACAGACACAAAGACAGAGAGACAGTATTTCCATACTTGTCATGCTGCAAAAGAAAAATCAGATCAAAAGGGTTAAAAAAACATGAGAAAGAAAAAAAAAAACCAAGCAAGCAAACAAACAACAATAACAACAAAGTGAAAATGCTATACTTTGATCCACATTCAGTTTCCATAATTCTCTCTCTGGATGCAGATGATTCCTTCCCTCTAAGTCTATTGGAAATGTTGAAATGGATGGTGACATATGGAAACTTCTTTCTATATACATTAGACTAGAAAGTTTCTGAGTCCTTTCCAAATTCCTTCCTTCCTCCTTCCCTCCCTCCTTCCCTCCCTCCCTCTCTTCCTTCCTTCTTTCCTTTCTTTTCTCTCTCTTTCTTTCTCTCTCTCTTTCTCTTTCTTTCATCTTCTCTTTTTTCTTTCCTTCTTTCTCCCTTCCTGTTTCCTTCTTTCTTTCTTTGTCGCCCTGTGTGGGTATCTCTCTTTTCTCTTTCTGTCTCTGTTTATGTGTCTCTGTCTCTCTCTTTCTCTGGAAGTAACCTCATAGAATCATTCTGCTACCCAATTTAGAATGACATTCTGTAATCACCCAATCTCTGCTTGAATACTCCAAGTGATGGGAAACTCAGTATCTCCTGAGGCAGTCACTTCCATGGTAGGATAGCTTTCAGTTCCCATCTTTCTCTTCTTCTCTCCTTTCCTGGTATATCATTGTCTCTCTCCTGTATCTCTTTCCCTTTATTTCTCTATCCCTCACTTACTCTTGTCTTATCTCTTTCTCTGTGTCTCTCTGTCTTTTTCTGTCTCTCTGTCTTTCACTGTCTCTCTCTGTCTCCTCTGAATCTCTCTCTGTGTCTTTGTCTCTGTCTTTCCCTCCGCTCTCCTTTCTTGCCCCCAGGAGGAGAGCACTGTGTAGTAGCTAAGGTTCAGGGAGAAATGTTGAAGATCTGGGCATGAATTAGTCCTCTGTAACCAGGCCAAGTCACAGCTCTCCTCTGCGGCCCAGTGGTTCCATCTATAAAATATGAACATTGAATTAGATTTCCTTCAAAATCTCTTCCATTGTAAATTTAGAACTGGAAAAACCTTTGGAGATCAGAGATCCCAAATCTCTCATTTTACAAATGAAGTCCAGAGAGGTTAATTGACTTACCCAGTATTACAAACCTAGTGTTTGATCTAAACCGAGAATCTCTTTGTCTTCATCTCTATTTTTTTCTGCTCTATACATTTCTATCTCCTTCACCTCCTTTTCTGTCCCTCTCTCCTCCTCTGTATTTCTGTCCAGAATCAGAGAGTTTAAAACTGGAGGAATCCTTAGAAATCATCTTGTTCAAAGCTTTCATGTGACAGCTAAGGAAACTGAGGTCCAGAATTGTGTCCTCAAAAGCCAAGGTCACACAGGCCTACCCAGTGACCTGAGGAAGATTTGAATCCAAATTCTTGGACTCTTTCCTCCAGGTGCCTGTCTCCTCTCCTGTGTCCCCATCTTTCCCTGAAGCTTCTCTGCTCCCCTCCGCTTCTCCAGGCATTCTCTGAGACGTGGAACCGAGAGGGAAAAGCCATTAATCCCATGGATCCCAAATGGAGGCTGGAGAGCCACCATGGGAAATGAGAGGAGAGAGGCTTAAGCTTTCTCTGAGTGGGAGGTGGGACCCTGCAGACTTGTGCTGTCCCTTCCCCCCAAACACATAGCCCAGAATAGGACTCTTACAGGGAGATGGGGGGGGGGTAGAGATGAGGAGGCAACTTTCACAGCTGCAAAAATGTGACCGGCTCTAGGTGACCCTCTTAGGTCTGGCCACAGAGTCCTAATAGAAGGCAGTGCTATTTCTCAGCCCCCACCCTCCCAAAGCCTCATGGGAGAATCTTCTCCAGGGACACATTGAAAAAGCTACAAGAGTATTTTCTGTCTTCCTGTCCATTATCTCTTTATGCTTGGGTGAATGTGTATTTGTCTATCTGAACATACCCATGTATTCACATATATGCAATATATTGCTCCATGGATGCATCTATTCAGCCTAGTAAAACAGAAAGAGTACTGACCCAGAAAGAGACCTGCATTCAAATCTTGACTCTGGCATTTACTATATTGGACAAGCCATTTAACTTCTCTACACCTTCATTTCCTTCCCTATCAAATAAGAGGGTGGGACTGGGTAGCTTCTGAGGTCCCTCCTAGTTTGAGATTTATGATTCCCTTTTCTCCAAAGTGGTATGATTTCAATGGAAAGTGAAATTTGGGGGCAGCTAAATGGTGTAGGGATAGAACCCTGAAATTAGGAGGATCTGACTTCAAGTTTGGTTTCAGATACTTACTAGCTATGTGACCCCACTCCCACCCCCCAAAAAAAGTGAGTTTTAGGTCTTTAGGGTGGCAAGTGGTTTCAAAGGCTTAATTAGAAATTTAGGAGCACAGCATGACTGGCCTGAAACTGACTTAAAAAGTTAAGCATTAATATTTTCTGTTTCCAGTTCCAGTTGTTCAGTGAAGAAAGCCATATATACTCAGAGAGAGGGATATGAAATGTGGACCACAATATAACATTTTCATGCTCTCTGTTGATGATTGCTTGCATTGGGTTTCCTTTCTCAGATTTTGTTCTGTAAGAAATGACCAGCAGGATGATTTCAGAGAGGCCTGGAGAGACTTGCATGAACTGATGCTGAGTGAAATGAGCAGAACCAGGAGATCATTATACACGGTAACAAGAAGACTATACAGTGATCAGTTCTGATGGACATAGCTCTCTTCAACAATGAAATGGTTCAAACCAGTTCCAATTGCTCAGTGAAGAAAGCCGTATACACCCAGAGAGAGGGGTGTGAAATGTAGACCACAACATAACACTTTCATGCTCTCTATTGATGTTTGCTTGCATTGTGTTTCCTTTCTCTGATTTTTCTTTCTTGTAGATACAATTTTTCTTGTACAACAAGATAAGTGTGGAAATATGTATACATATATTCGATTTGTCAAGTATTTTAACATAATTAACATGTAGTGGATTTCCTGCCTTCTAGGGGAGGGGTGGGGACTAGGGGAGAAAAATTTGTAATGAAAAGCTTTGTAAGAGTCAATGTTGAAGAATTACCCATACATTTGTTTGCAAATAAAAAACTTTAACAAAGAAAAAAATAAAAAAAATATTTTCTGTTTCACCATATTATCCCATGAAGCCCTCACCCTCCTTTTCCCAGAGAGACATCCTTTAAGAAAAATAGTATTTTTTAGAGATGATAAAAGTCAGCACAACTGATCATCCAATCAACTTTTAAAGACAAATTAAGCTGTCATAGAGAGATGTTGGGAGTTAAGAAAAGTTAGAGATAGATCCAAGGAGAGCAATGAAAGGTGGGGAGGGGAACATAGGAATTCAATTGAGGAAGTAATATACAATATTATACATATCACTATGTACATATATATATAAATATATATATAGATATACATGTAAACATAAATATATACACATATAAATAATATGCAATGCAATAGTTTTCTGTTTTACGACCAGCAGGATGATTTCAGAGAGGCCTGAAGAGACTTGTATGAACTGATGCTGAGTGAAATGAGCACAACCAGGAGATCATTATACACGGCAACAACAATACTATATGATGATCAATTCTGATGGACATGGCTCTCTTCAACAATGAAATGTTTCAAACCAGTTCCAATTGTTCAGTGAAGAAAGCCATATACTCCCAGAGAGAGGGATGTGAAATGTGGACCACAACATAACATTTTCATGCTGTCTATTGATGTTTGCTTGCATTATGTTTCCCATTTCAGATTTTTTTTTCTTGTAGATCTGACTTTTCTTACACAGCAAGATAACTGTAAAAATATGTATACGCATATTCGATTTGTCAAGTATTTTAACATAATTAACATGTAGTAGACTTTTTGCCATGTAGAGGAGGGGGTAGGGGCTAGGAGGAAAAATTTGTAACAGAAAGCTTTGCAAGGGTCAGTGTTGAAAAATTACCCATACATATGTTTTGCAAATAAAAAGCTTTAATTTAAAAAAAAAACCAAGGACAAAAAAAATTAGTTTTCTGTTTTAGTTAATTATTCTTGCTAACCAGGCACCTAGCACACCCTGTTGAAGTGCAGATATGTCCTCTAAATTTCATTGCACCCAGGGCACTAGGATAAAACTCTGATCACCCGGTCTTAGTAACTTCACTTTACCTCTAGTTGGCTCTAGTTACCATGCATGAACCTTACATCCCAGGGTAGTACTGAACCCCAACTCTAGACCGAGTTCTAACTTATGCCTTAGCATGAACTTGGTGTTTTTCAGAGTTGTGACTCCAGACTAAATTCTGTGTCTGGTTCTTAACTGAATCCTGACCCCAGCTTTGGACCCAGGTCCTCAAGCTCCAGAAGAGTGATACTATTTAAAAAGAAAAATGTACTGGATTTGGAGTTAAGCATTCAAGTTAACATCCAGATTCTGCCACTTACTGGATGTGTGAGCTTGGACAAGTAACTAACCTTTCTGTAACCTTTCCATAAAAATGAGGGGGTCGGACTAGATGAGCTCAAAGGACCTTTCTAGGCCAAAATTGTATGATTTTATTATCTTTACTCTATGTTCTGTCCCCAAAATGAGCTGTAAGTCAGGCCCTAGATTGACCACCGAACCCAGCCCAATATGAATCTTGGGCTTTCCACTGAAGCCTGAATACATCCCTAGTCTGAGATCTGATCTTGGTTCCCACCAGTACCACCACAAAACTTTTCAATGATGGAGACTTTGCCTTATTTATCGTTGTGATCCTAGCATGAGGCTTTGACCATTGCAGGTACCCAATAAATCCCTGTTAGATGAATGAATAAGTAGTTGTTCTCATGTCTGGCTTTGACTTCCCAATCTAGAAATCCAGTGTTCCAGCCAGAAATGCCCTGAGAGATCAGCTAGTTTGAGACTCTTATTTAAAAAAAAAACAGGGAAAATGAGTCATAGAGAGGGAAAGGACCAAGCTCCCTCATCAAGTGAATGTTGAAGGGAGGACAAGAAGCCGGGTCTCCTGCCTTCCTGTAGGGTGCTCCTTCCCCTATACCAGACCATCTCCCCCTCCTTCCTTTAGCCCTGAAGCTGCCTGCCTTAGATCTTCCTCCTGCTTCTCAGGGGGCTCTTAGCACCTCTCCCCTCTAGAGCTTCTAATTACCAGTCCAAGGCCAGGTGTGTGGAGGCCTCGAGGATGGGAGGGCAGGACTCCCCATTCTGAGAGCCCCTGCCTCTTTTTAGTCACACTCATTAAGCCCTGAAAATGCATCAGTCCCAGAGATGAAAGACTGGGGGATGAGGGGGGTGTTGTTGCTGATATACGACAAACACCTTCGAAAGGGATTTTTTAAAAGCTCTCGAGCTGCCATCCTCTCAAAAGGGAAAAGCACGCAGTGCAGCTTTCTGCAGCTGGCGGCCACTTTTATCTCCCCGATGAGCCTCTGGCTTGGGGGGCCTGGCAGGGCCCCAGTCATGAGAAATGGAAAGGGGGGCAGAGCAGATCCCTCTTCCTTTCTTCATCATACTTAGACATCATCTCCTATTTCCCCTCTCCTGTCACCCTTCTGCCTATCATATTTCATCCAGTCCATTTTGCCCCTCCACCTCCCTTAAGTCCCAAATATTATCCTCAGAATCTTCCCACCATCAGAAAGGAGGCAAGTCTGAGAGCTGAGATGGAGAAACTTAGGAGACCAAGATTCCAGTCACAGCTTCACTCCAAACTTGATGGAGGATCCTAAATAATTCATTTTCCCTCTCTGGGCCTCAGTTTCCCCTATTTTAAAAATGCCTTAAGGTGATTTCTTCCCCTGTCTGAATTTCAGTTTCTCTGAGTATAAGATTAGAGGGTGAGCTATTTGGTATAATTATATCCCAGCATATTCTTTTTTTAAAAAAATTAAAGCTTTTTATTTTTAAAACATATGCATGAATAATTTTCAACATTCACCCTTGCAACCTTGTGTTCCAAATTTTTCCTCCTCCCTTCCCCTCACCGCTTCCCTTAGATATCAAATAATCCAATATACTTTAAACATGTGCAATTTTTCTCTCCATAGTTTCACAAATATCATGCTGCACAAGGAAAATCAAATCAAAAATAAAAATAAAATAAAATAAAATGCAAACAGCAACAAAAAGAGTAAGAATACTATGTTGTGATCCACGCTCAATTTCCACAGTTCTCTCACTGGGTGCAGATGGCTCTCTTCATAACAAGACTATTGGAACTGGCCTGAATCATCTCATTGTTGAAGAGAGCCACTTTTATCAGAATTGATGATTACATATAGTCTTGTTGTTCCTGTGTATAATGATCTCCTGGTTTTGCTCATTTCACTTACCATCAGTTCATGTAAGTCTCTCCAGGCCTCTCTGAAATCATCTTGGATCACAGAATATTCTTAGTTATATTTTTTTCTTTTCAAAGAGATCTTATTTTAATGGTGATGTCTACATTCCTATTCAGAACTAGACTATATTTGAGCTAATCTACTAAGGTTTGTTTTTATTTTTTATTTTATTATAGCATTGAGAGCTGGCAGAAATTTTTTCATTTAGTACAATTATCTTATTTTACAATTGAGAAACTGAAACTTGAAGAAGTTAAATGACTTTCCCAGTTCATACAGATTCACAAGATCATAGATCTCCAGCTGGAAAAAAGTCTTAGATGACATATGAGCCAGCCCCCTCATTTCTTTTTTTTTAAATTTTGAATATTTTCTTATTATAGCAATCTTTTTATTATTAATTTATTTTGATTTTATTCTCCCCCAACTACACATTAAAAAAACCATAACTTGTTTGGGGGATTATACAACACATTCTTTTTTATGCATATTTCCTTATGAATTCATGTTGGGAGAGAAAAATCAGAAGAAAAGGGGAAAACCATGAGAGGAAAAAAAAGCAGAAGGAAAAGAAAAAAAAGTGAACATAGTATGTGTTGATTTACATTCACTCTCCATAGTTCTCTCTCTGGATGCAGATGGCATTTTCCATCCAAAGTTTATTAGAACCTTTTGATCCAGCAGGGTGTCTACTGGGTCTGTGTCACCAAGAGATCATGAAAAAGGGAAAAGAATCCACATGTACAAAAATGTTTGTAGTCGCCCTTTTTGTAGTGGCAAAGAACTGGAAATTGAGTGGCTGCCCATCAGTCTGGGAATGGCTGAATAAATTATAGTATATAAATGTTATAGAATATTATTGTTCTATAAGAAACAATCATCAGGATGATTTCAGAGAGTCCTGGAGAAACTTACATGAATTGATGATAAGTGAAGGGAGTAGAAGCAAGAGAACATTCTACACAGCAACAAAAAAGATTATGTGATGATCAATTCTGATGGACATGGCTCTTTTCAACAATGAGGTGATTCATGCCAGTTTCAATGCTTTTTTGATGGAAAGAGCTATCTGCACCCAGAGAGAGAACTATGGGGACTGAATATGGATCACAATATAGTATTTTCACCATTTTTGTTGTTTTTTTGCTTGCTTTTTTTCTTCCTCATTTTTTCCCTTTTGGGAAATTGTGCAGCATTTTGAATGTAGAAGTATGTATAGAAGAGTTGCACATGTTTAAAATATATTCAATTGATTGCTGTCCAGGGGAGAAGGATGGGGAAGGGAGGGAAGGAAATTTGGAACACAAGGTTTTGCAAGGGTGGATGTTGAAAACTATCTTTGCATATATTTGGAAAATAAAAGTTATTATTAAAAAATTTATTGGGGTTATCTTGGATTATTTAACTGCTGAGAAGAACCAAGTCTATCATAGTTGATCACTGCACAATCTTGCTGTTACTGTGTATTTCTGGTTCTGCTTGTTTTGCTTAGCATCAGTTCATATAAATCTTCTCAGGCCTTTCTAAACTCATCTTGCCCATCATTTTTTATAGAACAACAATATTCCATTTATTTCACATGCCACAATTTATTCGGCCATTCCCCAATTGATGGGCATCTACTCATTTTCCAATTCTTTGCCACCACAAAAAGAACTGCTATAAACACAGCCCTCTTATTTCTCAGATGAACATGAGGGCCAGTGAACTCATAAGCTCCCAAGAGCCTAGAGTTTAAGTTAGAAAGGATTGTAGAGATCATCTTATCCATTTTCCTCTCTTTATAGATTAGAAGGCAGCCCTAGAGATAGTTCTAGCCTGGACCATTATTTGTTGTTGTTCATTCATATCCAACTCTTTGTGATCTTATTTGGAGTTTTCCTGGCAAAGAGACTGGAGAGGTCTGCCATTTTCTTCTCCAGCTTATTGTACAGATGATAAAACAGGCAAACAGAGTTAAGTGACTTGCCCAGGGTCACACAGCTAGTAACAGATTTGACCTCAGGAAGATAAGATTTTCTGACTTCAGGAACATGCTCTATAACTGGCCTGGACCAACATTGCCCAGGTAGTAAATTGCAGGGGCAGAATTCCAACTCAAGTCCCCAGCTTCCAAAGTTTTCTATCACACTGTAAAATCTCCTTTAATTGCTCCCATAATGTACTGCAATGGTTCAGAGGGATCTGTAATTAAGTAAGAATTTGGGGAGTAAGACAGAATCAAGGCAGCCTTGCAAAAGAGCACAAGATGAAGTCTGCAGTGGGCTTTGTCTGCAGTGGATCCCTTTACTTTTCTCAGCCTCAGTTTCCTCACCTGCAAGAGGAATGAGCCGGATTAAACAGCTTCTAAGGTGCCTTTCTAAATCTATTGGAGGGTTACCTTCAGGTCTTGGGACATTTTAGGAGAGGATAACAATAGGCCAGGATACATCTAGAGGATGAAGAAGGAGGTGGAGACCATTAAAAAAACCCATAAACACAAGCATTTAAGAGCCTACAGTGTTTAAAAAGAGAGTCAGAAACTGTGTTTAGTGCTTGATACATTTTATCTCATTTGATTCTCACAGTAACCTTTTGAAGCTGATACTGTTATTATCCCTATTATGCAGTTAAGGAAACAAGTTAAGTAACTTGTCTAGGATCCCACAGTTAGTGAAAGTGCCTGATTTGAGCTCAGGGCTTCCTGCCTCCTGGTCCAACAATCTATTCTTTGGGTTAGTGAGGAAGGGAATAATGGCTGTCTTTAGGTCTTTGGTGGCTTATCTCATTGAAGAACCAGGCTTGCAGATCAGAACTAGAAATGATGGGTGGAAATTGCTCATATATTTTTGTCCACAATAAGGAAAAATGGCTTGGTGGGCTAAGAAGGCAGCAGGTCTCCCATGATTAGAAATCTTCTGAAAGAAATGGAACGCCCTTTATGGGAGATAAAATCTAGAGGATTCACCCCTGAGCTTCTTGGCAATTCTGAGCTTCTGCATTGTCTCCAAACCTCTGGAAAACTCTGATATCCTATGCTCCAGCACTCTGAGAAGGGATCTCCCCAAAAGATATAGACCTGTACTTGTTCAAGTGTGGGGATATTTGACCTGAAGAAGACCCAGCAGGGATAGAATCATTGCCTTTAAATGAGCAGCAGAGTGGCAAATTAGGGAGAGACAGGCCTATGTACAGGGCTTTTGGGCCTGACTTGGCTTTTTTGTGCCCTGCTCAAAGGGTAAGGAAGGGAAGGGATCAAGCATTTATTAAGTATCTGCTATGCGCTTACCACCATGCTAAGTAATTTATATCTTTAATCTGATTTGGTCCTCATAACAATCCTGTAAAGTTGGTGCTATTATTATCCCCACAGAGGAAACTGAGGTACACAGAGGATTAGTGACCAGAGTCACACACAGATAATTAGTGACCAGAGTCACACAATTGGTAAATAGTGTGAAAGAAGAAGGAACACAGAACAGGAAGGAAAAGGATGGAATAGAAAAGTGGGAGATGGAACAGGAATGGAGCAGTGTGGAGAAGGAAGAAAAACTGAGTAATAATAATGGGAGCTATTGAGGCAAAGGGATATAATGCATAGAAAGCTGGTCTTTGAACCTGGAAAGATCTGAGTGTGCCTTGTTGTGCTCTAAGCAGCTTTCTGATTTTTTTGAAAAGGTGCCAACTTGCATAGGTGAAGGGAATTTTCTCATCTGGGAGTTCTTTGTACCAATGAAATCCCAATTCCAGTCACTCACTTTATGCCCAATTGAGGATTATTGGAGCAAGATAGGAGGGATAAAGAGCAGGATGAGAAAAGGTAGAGTAGGAAAGAGGAGATGGATCAAATGGGGGATGGAAAAGGGGGAAGGATGAAGAGGAGGTGTTAAACAGGATGGGGGCCCAGAGGTCAGCTCTCCTATTTGCTTCCCATGTGAAGACTCCCGAAGATTCTCCATTGTCAGGGAAGCAGATGGAGCAGGGAAGCTCTAGGGTAAAGCCTGGGCTGATGGAAGCTGAGAGGCAGAGAAGGTTGGGCCTAAGGGCCTAGAGGGCCCAGAAGCTGTAGGGGGAGGAGGGGCTTGGCGGCCTCTAATAGGATCCTCTCCACAAGTAATTAAGGCCGGCCAGCGCTAACCGTAATGTGATGTATGTATGCCTTTAACTAATCATTTATTAGGCTGGCTGATGGTTTGTCAATATTAATTCATTTATTTAAACAACTCGGAGCCGTAATGAAGATGTTGGCTTGGAGGGGAAAGGAGCCTGGGCTGCTGGGAGGTGCTCTGGTTACAAGCCGGAGATGGCGGCCTGGGTGGGCCAGGCCTTGGCCGTGCTCAGCCTCAGAAGGAAAGGCTTGCTCAGGTCCCGAGCTTTGGACTGGGAGAAGAATGGAGTGAGACCCTGGTCATCTTTCTGGAGCAAATGGACCCAGCTTAGCTGGGACCAGCAGAGACAGGAGAGGCCGGTGTGGTACAAGTGAATGAACCCTAGTCTTGGAGTCAAGTCAAGTGTGCCAACTTGGCTATTCCACCTACTTGCAATGTGACCTTGGCCAAGTCACTTTCTCACTTTTTTCAACCATTCTGAAAACTATGGTGGGCCTATTTTATGGACTCTAAGGTTTTTTCTGGCTCTGACATCCTTCTGAGGTCAGTTTTGACATTCTAGATTCTGGGCTTTTTTATGTTCTGATAATCTGTATTCTAAGATTTCTCTATTATTCTCTGTTCATAGAACACATCTATTTAGTCCAATCCTTGTTTTACAAATAAGAAAACTGAGCTCTGAACTGAAGTTCAGTGGTTTGCCCAACAATTAATAAGCATTAGAAGAGAGATTTGAACCCAGCTTCTCCTTCCTGAGTCAATCCTCTTTCCACTGGACCATTCTAAAGGCCCTATCAGCCAAGGCATTCTGTGTTCTGGGCTTTACTCTTGTCACTCTGAATTATTGTTGCTTATCATGCTACAGCAGCCTTCTGAGTCTAAAAGCTTCCTTTGCTCCTTGGCCCTTTCTTCTGATTGATCAGTTCCTTCTAAAATCTCCATTTTAAAGAAAGTGCCCAAGCCAACCATGTTTTCGTTCTTCTCAGGGATCCATGACTGACTGTCTGGACTTTCTCTACCATGCTTCTGCATTCCCCTCCTCAGCTTATCTCTTTACATTCCTTTTATAATTTCTTTTTTTTTCTCATTGGAACACAAGCTCCTTGAGGACAGGGATTATCTTTCTTTCTGCTTTTATTTATATCTCCCATGCTGCCCATAGTGCTTGGTACATAATAAACACTTAATAAATGCTTATTGTCCTGACTTGTTGACTAGAGTCCTTCTAGTAAGTAATTGTTGTAAATTTTAAAGCATTATTTATATGGGATGCTTCTTTTTTATATTATTTATAAAGATGTCTTTCTTTCTCTCTCTCTTTCTCTTTTTTCTTCCCTCCTCTCCTTTCCTTTCCTCCCTTCTCTTCTCCTCCGCTCTTCATCCCTCCCCTCCCTTTTCCTCCCCTCTCCTCCCCTCCTATCTTTTTTCCTCTCCTTCTCTCCCTTCTCCTTCCTCCTCTTTCCTCTCCTCCCCTCTTCTCTCCTTTCCTCTCTTTCTCTCTCTTTTCCTCTCTCCTCCCTTCTTCTCTTTCTTTCCTCAGTATCTAAAGTTGTTTCTCTCATCCTGGAACATTTATCTACTCTTGTAACCTTTTCACTTTAAAGTATCTCTTTAATGCAAATTAAGACAACTCTGAGGTACCACTACACACCTCTCAGATTGGCTAAGATGACAGGAAAAGATAATGATGAATGTTGGAGGGGATGTGGGAAAACTGGGACACTGATACATTGTTGGTAGAACTGTGAAAGGATCCAACCATTCTGGAGAGCAATCTGGAATTATGCTCAAAGAGTTATCAAACTGTGCATACCCTTTGACCCAGCACTGTTTTCACTGGGCCTATATCCCAAAGAGATCTTAAAGGAGGGAAAGGGACCTACTTGTGCAAGAATGTTTGTGGCAGCTCTTTTTGCAGTGGTTAGAAACTGGAAATTGAATGGATGCCCATCAATTGGGGAATGGCTGAATAAAATATGACATATAAATGTCATGGAATATTATTGTTCTGTAAGAAACGACCAACAAGATGACTTCAGAGAGGCCTGGAAAGACTTGCATGAACTGATGCTGAGTGAAATGAACAGAACCAGGAGATCATTATACACGGCAACAACAAGACTATACGATGATCAATTCTGATGGACATGGTTCTTTTCAATAATGAGGTGATTCAAACCAGTTCCTATTATTCAGCTATGAAGATAGTAATATACATCCAGAGAGAGGCCTGTGGGAACTGAGTGTGGACCACAACATAGCATTTTAATACTGTCTGTGAATGTTTGCTTGCATTTTGTTTTCCTTCTTAGGTTGTTTTTTTCCCTCTTTCTAGATCTGATTTTTCTTGTATAGCAAGATAACTACATAGATATGTATACATATATTGGATTTATTATATATTTTAACATATTTAACATGTATTAGACTACCTGCCATCTAGGGGAGGAGGTGGGAGGAAGGAGGGGGAAAATCTGAAACAAAAAATTTTGCAAAGGTCGATATAGAAAAATTACTCATATGTTCTGTAAATAAAAGTTTTAATAAACAAAAAATAACAAAAAAAGTATCTCTCTATCATGCTGATTCTCTTTTCCCACTGAGAAATTCCTCCTGGGGGTAGCTAGGTAGCACCTAACCTGGAATATGGAGGTCCTGAGTTCAAATCTAGCCTCAGACTTTGACACTTATTAATTGTATGACCCTGGGCAAGTCACTTAACTCCAATTAAACCCCTCCTCCCAAAAAAGTTTTTAATGGGATTTTCATTTTGGAGCTGTTTATTCTTTTTTTGACTCCTTCCTTTCCAGATTTAAACACCAAGTCCTCACATAGATATCTTGTTTTCCTCACTCCCTTCTTCCAGTATAATATAAGCCCCTGGAAGGTAAGGCCTGATTCATTTCTGTCTTTGTAGACTTGGAACAGGGCCTGATAGACAACAAGAATTTAACAAATGCTTGTTGATGAATGAGCCAACATAATTTTGTCATTCCTAAAGCTCATACATCTTTCTTAAAAGTCTTCCGGTTTGGGATAAAAATTATAGGGATGCCCATCATTTGGGGAACCATAAGTTGTGGTTTATAATTGTGACATAATACTACTGTGCTATAAGAAATGAAGAGCTCAATGATTTAAAAAAAAGAACATGGAAAGACTTGCCTGAACAATGAAGAATGATGAAGAGTGAAATGAGCAGAACCAAGAGAACACTGCATACAGTAACACTGCTTTAAGAATCCCTTTGAGTGCTTATTTTGACTATTATAATTACCCAGATTCACTATAAAGGACATATAAAGAAAAATGCTAACTGTTCTTAAAATATACATAGCTTAGCTTCTATATGGCATGAATAGATATCTGATCTGGGATCTGGCCCATCCCTCTCCAAGGGAGATAATCATTACTACCTTTGTGCAGAGTAAGAGAAAAGCCATGGATAAGAACTTGCTTCTTTTCCCACCTGTTTCCAAGAAGGGTATTGGACTTAAGTTATGTCTATCTACCACACCTCAACTACTGGCAGCCTATAGGTAAAATACTCTGCAACCCAGGCAAATGTTCATGAACTTTCTTTTCACCGTTTTAAAAAATATTTTTAAAGGACAGAGCTTTAATTTTTTTTAATTCCAAATTCTCTTTCCCTCTCTTCCCTCTCGAGGAAGCAAGAAAAACAAAATCTATACCACATACCTTTTTTTTTTTTTTTTGTGCTGAGGCAATTGGGGTTAAGTGACTTGCTCAAGGTCACACAGCTAAGACGTATTAAGTGTCTGAGGTTGGTTTTCAACTCAGATCCTTCTGACTTCAGGGCTGGTTCTCTATCCACTGTGCCATCTAGCTGCCCCTAACACACACATATCTTAAACAAATTTCTGCTTTAGCCACATTCCAAAAGAAAAGAAAAAGAAAGAACGAAAAATGTGCTTCAATCTGTATTATGAGTATCATTCTATCTGGAGATGGATAGCATGCTTCATTAGGAATCCTTTGGCACTGTGGTGGGTCATTGTGTTGATCAGAGTTATTATGTCTTTCAGAGTCAGTTATTTTTACATAACTGATCACTCTTCAAGGGAAGGTAATACTTAATTTACTATCACCAATTTAGCTTCCTATTCCTCTTCTAATCATTGGTTATACCAAAGACCATCACAAATAGCTAATATGCCTCTCTATCAAAGAAAATTAGATACAGAAATCAGGAAAACTGTAGAGATTGGAATAGACCGAAGGACATATAAAAGTAAAAGAGCCCTTCATTTAGGAGCAAAATATGATGTCAACTTACCATTTGATCAATCTTAGCAGTTCCCAGGGTTTGTAAGTGGAAGGAATCAAGAGGAGACATTTGGGGAGTCTGCTCCTCATATGGTATATCTTCAGGGAAATCTCTTATCTACCACCCAAAAGGCTGAGTTTTCCTTTCTTGACCTTCTCTTTTGAAGTCTTCCAATAAGTTTTGAAGAAATCCCTTCTTCACTCATTCAGGTATGCAAGTCTCATGTCTCAGCATTCTCTTGGTTGTTCAAGAGTCATGTCCACCACATTTTCCCAAGGCTGTTCTTCAGGGCAAGATGATCAAACCAGAGGGGTGGTGTAGCACTTAATTCACATAGAAACTAAACCTGTCCATTTAAGGAATTTTCCAAATGAAGAGTTTCAGGGGGTTTTAAACCTATTTGTTAAAAATATGTATTTTTAAAAACTAATACCTTTTCATTCGTGTTCAAGAACACAGATTGACTTCAGAGTTGATAGAACTTTACTAACCAAATTTGAACAAAAACCTTGGCATAACTGGTGAATGGGATTGAAAAATGCATATCATGATTTAGTAAATGTGGCCAACAAGGAACTTCTTCCACTTGGATTTATGTATTTTGGGGAAGTATCTTTTTGCGTGATGATAATCATTGAAATTATGTGTCAAGACAAACTGAATTTTGAGCCAGATCTTTGAAATGCTATTTCAAAATGTTACAACAAGATTATAAAGAATAACCAATATTGTTCTTATTAAAAGATCATTATTGATATTATTAAAATTATTCTTATTTATAATCATAAATATAAACTAAGGGAAATAAAATTATTTTAAAATAATGTTTATCTCATCTTTATCTTCTCCTTTAGAATATCTATTTGTGTGTTATGTTTTATCTCATAAACACTATATTAGCCTATTGATTCATATACATTTTTTTTTTTTGCTGAGGCAATTGGGGGTTAAGTGACTTGCCCAGGGTCACACAGTTAGGAAATGTTAAGTGTCTGAAACCACATTTGAACTCAGGCCCTTCTGACTTCAGGGCTGGTGCTCTATGCACTGCACTACCTAGCTGCCCCAATTCATATGCATATTTTTAAAGAAATACATACATACATTGGGATTGTGGGCTCAAAAATATTTTAATGATAGGGGTATAGACTTCAAAATGTTTGGTGACTACTGTTCTAGACTACAGATTGGGCTTCATCAACTTTTTTTCTTTGTGTATTGTTAGGCTGAATTCTTGAGGGCTTGTGGATTAAATTTAGGAGGATGTGAATTTCATTTAGGACTTAATGCAATTGGCATCCTCAAAATATCATTCCCAAGCAGGAGCAGCTGGTGGATCTATTTATTGGAATCCATCTTCCATTTGATTGCTGTGCTAGATACCTTTTATGCTTTGATACGCTTAACTCACCTTGTTGTCATGTCTGGTTTGATACTGATATAAGAAAAATCATTAAGGGAAATTTCATCTGTTGCCACATCTGTCAAAGAGCTTCATAAGATCTTGATGCATGTATCAGAGATACCTTGATGGAGAACCTTTAAGGTAGCAATTTGTTCCACAAAATTAAATACTAAAAGAATATCATCTACACACAATAAATGCAGCATAGTTTTGTATTATCTGCATTTTAATTAAAGTGTCTGACCTAAGGTAGCTAGGTGGTACAGTAGATAAAGTGCCAGATGTAGAGTCAGAAAGACTCATCTTCCTGAGTTCAAATCCAGCCTCAGATACTGATGAGTTGTTTGACTTTGAGCAAATCACTTTAACCCTGTTTGCCTCAGTTTTCTCATCTATAAAATGAGTTTGAGAGAAAAATGGCAATTCCCTTCAGTATCTTTGTGGAGAAGACCCCAAATTTGACCACAAAGAGTTGGACATGACTGAAAAACAATTGAACAACAGTGACTGTGAAAGCATAGTCAACATTGTTCACAAAAACCTATCAGTTTCTCCTTATATTTTCATCATAAATATCTTCCATGTATGTGTAGGTCACTTTCATGAAGATTTTATGTGGATGAGAGAAATGAGAGGTATGAGATTTGATAATTTTTGATGTTCTCTCAATCACTTTTTCTAGAGATGTTACAATTTCCCATTTTAATTAGGTTCCTTGTATCTTTCATAAATCTTGCGAATTTATTCCTTAATGCCCTTAAAATGTTGTGACCTTAAGCACAGATTTCTTCTATGTATATTTGGGCAGATCTAGTGCCCAGAGGGGCCAGGGTTTAAAACAGTGACTGCAACACAGTGGAAGTTTAAAAAAATGCTTGTTGACTTGACTTGGTTCAGTCATTTTCCCCATTTTTGTTCTTCAGTTCCATTTGCACTTCTTCTCTAGTGTGTTGGGACACTGAATCTTTTCTAAACTGATGTTATCCTTGGTTGTAGCATCTCTCTGTTTGGCATGTAGAGTATTTGCTGGCCAGGAGGTTTTAGAACCTTTTCATC
This sequence comes from Myrmecobius fasciatus, assembly GCA_023553655.1. Taxonomy (NCBI): domain Eukaryota; kingdom Metazoa; phylum Chordata; class Mammalia; order Dasyuromorphia; family Myrmecobiidae; genus Myrmecobius; species Myrmecobius fasciatus. The sequence goes on from JAJPUD010004331.1 coordinate 38,428, forward strand.
CTCCTCATTGTGGCAATTGCTTAACAATGGTTGCATTTCCATAGGAAATGGTGAAAGTACATTTTTTTAAATTTTCTATTTTTTGATACAAATAGTTTATTAGAATAGATGAAGCTGAAGTTACACTTACAAAGTGAATTCTTTGTTCTTTCCTCTAATATGATGTTGGTATTTATCTTTGATCTAGGAAATTTGATGATCTTCTTGTACACAGACAGTTTATTGGGAAATGACTCCCATATATTGGTAACCAGTCATTTCTTGTTGAGATAAAATCAATTTCATCTTTTTGTTATTGTTCAACAATTGCCATGTTTACTATGTCATTCTCTTCTTGAGGGAAAAAGAATTCATAGTATATAGTTATAAAAAACTTAGACCTTTTTTGTTTCTGAATGCTCATCATTTTTCACCATCTTTCCAAATGCCCATTTTCACACTGAAGTCATCAAGTGTATACACTCGCTTAGATTAGGGCTTCTAATTGATTTTTTTCATAATCCTTCTACCACCCTATTCTCCACAACAGTTGTTGGCACAATAAGCTGTAATTATCTTTGTGGAGGTAATTTTACTTATGCTTATCACAACCACTGCAAGGAAAGATAGTCAGATGTCCCACAATGGTATTTCTTCTTGCCTTTGAGTAGACAGTGAAATTGACAATTACTTTATTTACCTCTCCTCAAAGAGAATTTGTGAACTATTCTTCCATTTAGTTGCAACTTCCTTATGTCTACTGGTTTCATTTATAGTGGGGATGCCAATATTAACACAGTTCAGTTCTTCCAGCAGTATGTCAATGTATTGGCCATTGGACAAAGATCTTGCCTTTCAAATACCACCAGTTAAACTAATGTTTATGGAGCTAAAAAGGTTGGGATTCTTAGCACCCTCTGTGACATTTTCTTCTATTTCATCATTGCTATGGTGGCAAAGGGGGAAAACCCAGGACTGAAGGTTTTCCTTATTTCACAGTAGTTATGGTCAATGTGGTGCCTATTGATTAACCATGAACCTTTCCTCATCTAAGCTTAATTGGGTGATAGATAACAGATATAGTCTGTCACTGGGATTATATTTGAAACCTTTACAACATGGTAGAACCTTCCAGATCTTGTGCCCCTCTGGCATAGTCATTGAGAATAACTTTTGCATCTATTCCTTTCTTTCCATTCACAATAGATTAGACCCTCATCTAGTCTTGATGACTCTCTCTTGCTTGATTGTTGCAAAAGCCTCCTAACTGGTCTCCCTATATGCAGCCTCTCCTTCTTCCAACCCAAGCTCTGGTATACTTCCCCTTTAGGACATTCCACCTCCCATTTTCACTTGTGCCTTTGCACAGGATGTCCCCCACCTCAAATGTACTCCTTTCTCACCTCTGCCTTTAAAATCTGTAGCTCCTTTCATCACTGAGCTCAAATGCCATCTCTTATATGAGATCTTTCTGGCTTTCCAATGGTTAATGCCTTGTCTCCCCAAATTACTTTTTATTCTGTACATTCTTTATCTCTAAATCCATTGTTTCCTTCCAGTAGATTGCAAGCTCATTGAGGGCAGGAATATTTTTAATTTTTGTTTTTGTAAATTTAGTTCCTGATATGGGTGTTTGGAGCATAGTAGATATTTGACATATACTTGGCAAATTGAATCAAATTGAGAATCCAACAATCGTCTCCAGAGCAGTCAACATTTATCAGATATTTATTGTGTAAAAGTCATATGCTAAATACTAGGCACTAGACACATTAAACTGTGAGGTCCTTAAACAGGAAAATGTTCTTTGCCTTTGTTTGTATCCCCAGCACTTAGCACAGTACCTGTAATATTTTGTTGTTGTTTAGTTTTGCCCAACTCTCTGTAACCCCGTTTGGGATTTTCTTGGCCAAGATATTGGAGTGGTTTGCCATTTCTTTCTCCAGCTCATTTTACAGATGAGGAAACTTTAGGATGAAGTAACTTACCCAGGGTTACTCAGTTAGTAAATGTCTGAAGCTGGATTTGAACTCAGGAAGATGAGTCTTCCTGACTTTCTGTCTGAAACTCTGTGCACTGTGGCACTACTAGCAGCTGACTAGGTGACAAAGAAAAGAAATGAAACAGCTTCTACCCTGAATGGAGCTGCCATTCTCTTAGGGAATTGGACTTTAGTGGATATGTCTTAGTGATAGCACTTAAAATAGTTGAACAAGATGCATTTATTAAGTGCCCTACTGTGTACTAAGCCCTTTTCTAGGAGCTGCAGATAAAAGACAGACATGGAAGAGCTGAAGACATCTACCCTACTTCCCCAAAGTTTTTTTTTTTCCTTCACACTTCCCCAGTTCCATTTACTAATCCTTGAATTTCATGATCAGTTTCGACTTCCCTCACTATTGTAGTCGCTATTGTACTAGAAAGGCAGCATGGTATGATGGAAAAAGAAATAAGGCAGAGGGTTTATATCCCACTTGACCACTCATTACTTATATGATCCTGGATTTTGGTCACTTAACTTTTGAGGGCCTCAATTTCCTTGTCTGTAAAATGAAGGGATTGCATTAGATGACCTTGGAGGTTTCTTCCAGGTTTAGACTCACAACTCTGATCCGAGGACACACTGCCATTAAACTTTCTAAAGTATGGGGCCCAGAACCAAATATGATCCAATCTATTGGACTGCAAGTTCTTTGAGGTTAGGAACTGCCTTTTCCTCTTTTTGTATCTCCAGCTTTTAGCACAGTCAGTGGCACATAGTAGGTGCTTAGTAAATGTTAAATGCCTCACTGATTATACTCTCAAAAGAATCAGCTAACTGATTATCTCTTCTGATCTACAATCCATTGCCAAACTCTTTATTTTGGCATTCAAAGCCCTCCATTATCTGGTTCTTAAGTAGGATTTAGACTTAGCTGGAACTGACCCTACATCTAGCACTCTAGCTACCTCACTCTCTCAAATAGTCAATCAAGTATTCTTAAGAGCTTTCTTTATGATTAATACAAGTATTACTAAAAGTTTTATGTGTTGGCAATACAGAGAATAAATAAAAACCTAGTCTCTGCCTATAATGAACTAACTTCCTCTTGGGGAAGATGGTAGTTATATAAAAAGGCAGATAGATACATACATATAGATAAAAGACAAAGTCCAGTATGAGGTCTGGAAGGCTGAAAGAAAAGAGTGAGAGGCAGCATGGAGTAGTAGCTAGAGATTTGAAGGCAAGAAGATCTGAATTCAAATCTCACTGGAACTGTTTACCAGTCATGTGACCATGGATGCATGGATGCAACTTCTCTCAGCTTCCATAATAAAAATAAATAAAAAGTTTTTATTTAAATTGTAGGTATAAATGTTGAACAGAGCAAAATTAAAAGTATATTTCCCATTCTTTCTTTCACTTTCTCTCATTCTCTCTTCCTCTTTCTCTCTCCCACCATTTCTCTCTTCCTCTTCCTCTCTCCTTCTGTCTTTTTTGTTTCTGTTTCTGCTTCTGTTTTGGTCTCTGTCTTTGTCTGTCTCCATCTCTGTTTCTCTCTCTCCTCCTCCTTATTTCTATCTCTGTCTCTCTGCCTGTCTCTATCTTTATCCCTTTCTCTGTGTCTGTGTATCCCCTTTCTTTTTGTATGTCTCTCTGTTTCTGTGTCTCTGCTTTTTCTTTCCCTCTCTCCCTTCTCTCTCATTCCCTTCTCTCCCCTATTCCTCTTCCCCTCCCTCCCCCCTCTCCAATAGAGCCCTCCATTTACATTAATATCTACCCCTTAATATGCTAGCAATACCTGCTCCTCTTTGAGTCCTATCATGCAGCTGGTTTAAAATGCATTTAATCCAAGGCATGCTAACTCTCTCCATCTTGCTCATCACCAAGAATAGCTTGGGAATTGGAATGTGGCAACTGCAAGCAAAGAGGATATTCTAGAGGGGGCTGAGAAAGTCACTTTTAGTTGTGTGGTATTGAAGACTCCATGGAGGTGACAATAAAGGTAACAAAGGTAGAGAAAATTGCAGGTAGGAGGGTGTGGAGTTGGATACATTTATTTAAATTACATAACAGTCCATTTTGTTTTTTAGGTTTCTTCATTTATGTTGTTGTAGTCATTTTTGTCTCTTGTTTTCTCAGTCCTGTTCATTTCTTATAGAATCAGGCCTTATGTCTTCCAATACTTCTCCAAATTCTTCATATTTATTATTTCTTACTGTATCATAATATTCTATTACATTCTTGAATCACAATTTGTTTTTTTAATGACTTTCTACATCTTTTCACTGGTTGTCTCCCATTTTTTCTCCCCCCCCCTTTTTTTTAAAGCTTTCTATTTTCAAAACACATGCATAGATAGTTCTCAACATTCACTCTTGCAAAAATCCCATGTTCCAAAATGTTTTTCTCCCTCCCTTCTCCCTACTCTTTCCCCTAGACAGCAAGTAATACAATATATGTCAAACATATGCAATTCTTCTATACACATTTCCACAATAATCATGTTGTACAAGAAAGAAAAGAATGTACAAAAAAGGAAAAAATGAGAAAGAACACAAAATGCAAGCAAACAACAACAAAAAAGTGAAAATACTGTGATCACAATTTGTTTAGCTGTGCCCTAACTGATAGGTCTCTGATTTTGTTTCCATTTCTTAGCTACCTTAAAAAGTACTACTATAAATATGTTTGTGTGTATGGGGTCTTTCTTTCTATCTTTGGCCTTCTTGAAATATTTGTCTAACTGTGATGTCTCTGAGTCAAAGAGTGACATTGTAGTTATATTCTTAGCCCAATTCCAAATTGCTTTCTAGCACCAATAGACCAATTTATAGCTCCACCAAACTGTGTCATTTTAAATCTTTTTATCCCTAACACCTGGCTGGAGACTCTGCATGCAATAATCACCAAATAATTTTTGTTAAATTGGATTAATCCTTTCTTTTGCTCTTTAGGTGTGAAGAGGATACAGCAGTGGGGTCCCTTATACAAACTTCCTTGATTAACACCCATCAAGCCAAAGCCAGTCTGTGGACAGTGTGAAATCCAACCAAGCCTGGTTGACATTGGGTACTTAGAGAAATAGGCAAAAGAGTCTTTTACTGAAGAGTTCCAAAGAAGGCCAACAGAGCAGAAACCCAAGAAACCTAAAGGCAGACCAGGGTCTCCTACTGGAAATTCAAAGACAGAATGTAGGAACCAAGATGAAGCAGGTTGTGGAATAAGGTAGAAGGAAAGGACATTGTGCTAAAGGACTTTTGTAAATATTATCTCATTTGATCCACACAACAACCCAGTGAAGCAAGGGCTAATAATATTGTCATTTTACAGTTGAGGAAACTGAGGCAAACAGAGAGCAAGTGCCCAGGGTCACATAGCTAGTGTCTGAGACCGAATTTGAACTCAGCTCTTCCTGACTCTAAGCCTAGTGCTCTGTGCAGTATGGCACCACCTAGCTGCCCTAAGTAGAGTTAGAATGATTGATTAGTTGAGTCGAGTCTCATAACAAGTATTCAAAGGTCAAGATTGGTAAGGCCAAAGATAACCAATTTGCAGGTTTTGAAATGGGCAACTTGTATCAAAGTAATTATGCTGCTAGAGATTGCCACTCAGAGGGCTTCCAGGAATAGCAAATATTAGAAGCCATCAACCAATCAATCTTTTATTAAGTCCCTACTATGTGACAGGCCTTATTCTTCCCACTGAGTATATAAATACAAAGAATGGATCCACTGCTCCTTTCAAGGAATTTATATTTTAATGACATTTCCTCACCTTAAAAGGAAATCCTCAGATTATTGGTTTCTTTCTCTGTTTCTCTCTCTAGATGTATCTCTTCTCTGTCTCTGTTTCTGTCTGTCTTTGTTTCTGTCTCTCTCTTTGTTTCTGTCTCTCTATCTCTGTCTCTTTGTCTGTCTCTGTCTCTCTGTCTCTCTGTCTCTCGATGAGGCAATTGGGGTTAAATGACTTGTCCAGGATCACAGAGCTATTAAATAGTAAGTGTCTGAGTCCAGATTTGAACTCAGATTCTCCTTCACTCCACCATCTATCTGTCCCTAGTCCTTGAACTGAAGTCAGAGATGTATGGGTCCAGTCACCTGAAGTCCAATTCCTCAGAGGCAATAGGTGATGAATGCCTGAACTCTAATAATGGCTCTGTATCTTTGAGAAAGAAACCTTTGGGGGAAATGACATAAGATCAAAGACTCTCAAAATAATATAGAACAGGTAACATATATACTAAAACTACTAGAGACAGAGACATATGTATTGTCTCTCCCCACCCCAGCAGAGGACCTGGATTGCTTCTCATTAGTCTTTATTATCCCCAGTATCCAGCACAGAGACTGGCACAGAGTAGGTGCTTGCTGAATTGAACTGAATTGAACTATTGCCAGCTGGACTGTGAGCCTCTTGAGGGCAGCGAGTGGATTTTCATTTATTTATTTTTTGCATAAACTCAGCACCTAGAAATCGTCAGGGCACTTGGAGATTGGTGGGTACTCGGCAAAGACTCTTTGGTTTTTTGGGCTTTTTTTTTGTTTTGTTTTCTGATCAATTGATTGACCGATGATTTGTCTCAGAGCCGGTGGGGAGCTGTTGCTAAGGGCAACCCCAGTCAGGGACAGGAAAGTCATTGTCTGCAAATAGGTATATTGGCTGGTGGGAGAAGAAGTAAGTGAGGAAGGGATTTTTCTTATGGAAAAAGATAATCAGAGGATTGTGTGATCTCCTGGGATATGAAGCATCTTGTTCCAGGTGCATTTACTGCTCAGCACAAAGATTAGCTTAATTTAGAAGATCATAAAGAGATTTAGAGCTTAGAGAACATTCAGTGCATTTTCTTTTTTCTATGGATTTGGAAACTGAGGTCCAAAAAAGTTAAGTGGCTCACTAAAGATAATACAGGTAGTTAGAAACAGAATTAGGATTTGAATCCAGACCTCCTCCTAAAGGACTGGGATCTCATCCTATAACACTATCCGGCACTCATGGACTTGGTTTCTCTCCTGTTTTTCTGTACTCCTGGGACACCTTCTGGCCAAATGCATTTGGTCATTCTGTTGGTGTCTTTCTCCCCAACTAGTCTGAACTCCCCAGTAAGACTGGGTAAAAGATGTGAATACACAACTTTAACCTACACTAGTATGTATGTGTATATGTGTGTGTTTGTATACATAAAATATAAATGTATGCATATACTCATTGTATATATCGTATATACACATATGAACTACACACACACACACACATACATATATATAGCACACACTCATATATATCATTTCTAAGTCTACTGATCTGTCAATATTTTTCTATATATCCCTTTTCCTAGGAAATTAAACTATTCCTCCAAACATTTCTATTCAATTCAACAAATACTTATTAAGCTTCTACTGTGAGACTAGGACTTGGTGAGAAGCAGGTGATAAAAGGCAAAAAAACAGAATATTTTCTACCCTTGAGGAACTTCAGGATGAGGCTGGAGGAGAAGACGTTCAAGATAAACCTCCTGTGTGGAGTGGGGGTTTGTGTGAGATAAATTCTAAGAACACTTCCCAGCTCTGACATTCTTTGTTCTAAGAGTCCTCCCAGCTCTAACATCCTGGGTTCTAAGGAGCCTCCCATCTTTGACATCTTGTATTCGAAAAATCCTCCCTGACATGCTATGTAGTAAGGGCTCTCCTTGTTCTGACATTCTTTGTTCTAAGGGCCCTCCCAGCTCTGACATCCTGTGTTCCAAAGATCCTCCAAGCCTTGACATTGTATGTCCCAGGCACCCCCCCCCAGCCCTGATGTTCTATGTTCCAAGAACTCTCCTAGCTCTGACATCTATTTTCCAAGAATCCTCCCAGCTCTGACATTATATGTTCCAGGGATCCTCTGAGCTCTGATATCTGTTCTAAGGATCCTTGCATCTTTGACATCTGTGTTCTAAACATACTTCCAGCCTTGATACTGTGTTCTAAGTGCCCTCCCTGTTCTGACATTTTTTGTTCTACAGGCTCTCCCAACTCTGACATCCTATGTTCTAAAAGTCCTTCCAGCTCTGACATGCAATGTCCCAGGGGCTTTCCTAGCTCTGACATTATATGTTTCAGGGGTACTCCCTGTTCTGACATCCTGTGTTCTAAAGGTCCTCCCACCTCTGACATTCTATATTCCAAGAACCCTCCCAGCTCTGACATTATATGTTTCAGGGTTCCTCCCAGCTCTGACATTCTGTGTTTTGCCTTCTCCCCACTCCCCTAGATCTGACATTCTATTGCTTAATTCTAGGATAGATCCCTTTGAAGGACTCCCCAAATTCCAAAATCACTATCTTCTAAAGTTTCTTTTAGCCCTGACATTTTGTGGTCTAGTTTCTAAGTTGTCACTTAATTACCTCATCTGTTAAATTAGGTTAACAACAGTATCCACATCACCGGGTTACTGTAAAAATAAAATGAAATTTTTGTGAAGCACTTAGCATAATGTCAAGTATGTAGGAGGTGCTTAATAAATGCTTGTTTCTCTCCCCTTTTTTGGAGAAATGTCCTTAATAACCTTCATGATATTCTTTGGAATCTCCTCATAGGTGAAAATGCTCTGTTCTTCGATGCTGGGTTAATATGGAAGAATTGATAACCATTTGGAGCTACTTCCTCCTCCTGTCTGATCCCTTTGCTGTGCTTGATGTTGCTGGTTATTGCCTTCTCTTGGATGCTCTGTCTTTTATGAATCTACACTCTCTTTTTCTCCAACATCTTGACTAATCCTTCTTGGGCCCTTTTGCTGGATTATCATCTATGATTCATTCTGCCATGAGTGTATCCCAAGATTAGAGTTATCTTGCCATGTCAGGCTCTTGAAGCTGAAAATGTCCTGGCTCCTTTTCTCTTTACCTACTCTCATTTTGTAACCTCACTTGCTGTCCTGGATCTAATTACCCTCTCCATGCAGATGACCCCCAGATCTATATATCCAATTTCAGTGTCTCTCCAGAGTGTCTGTCCCTCCTACTGACATTTCCAACCCCGATGGCCCATGCTCTACATGTCCCAAACAGAAGCTATTATCTTGCCCAGTAAACACACCCACCCTCTAAAACTTCCCCATTTCTGTCAAGGGTATAATTCCACTCAACTTGGGCAGACTTTGTTCCCACCTGAGGTACCCTTTGGACTCATAACACCCAGTGGGTGTCACTGGCCTCAGGGTGTCTCAATGTTTCTGTTTCCATCTTCCTTCTGAATTTGCCCCAAGTTCTTTTTCTGTAGAAAAGATAAGTGACTAGCTCTAAATTTCACAAGTCAGTGGACAGAGCCAGGACTAGAAGGCAAGAATACGCCTTCCCTACATTGTCTCCTTTTTTTTCTCCTTAGCACAATTTTTGCCTTCCACAGTCCATCAGAACAGCGGTGCCCTATGGACACAGGGCTATCTGTCCCCTCTCAGTTCCACCTGACCCCAGTCAGGCTCTAGGACCCAAGTAAGGGGTGAGGACCTTCCAGTTTCAGGCCCAGTGTCTGCCTTTGGGATCAGCCCATCCCCCCGCAGTAACTACCCCCTCCCCCATCATTGATGAAAGTAATGAGCATATGAGTTTATAAACAGTTCCCCAGAGCTAATAAAGGCTGAAGCCAGGGCCGGAGGCATTCACTCAATGTAATTCTCCGAGCTGTTTTTAAGTTACTGCTCACATCAATTATCCCCATTATTTCCCTCCACAAATATGTTATTTATAATTAAAGGGAGCAGGATCCTTGTCAATTTGAGTTTATAAAGCCTTGAGGTAGTTCTGCTCTAATGTTCCTGAGGCAGGTTCCAATCAGGGCTTGGTAGGTATTTGAGTGGGAACCTGGGAGGCAAGAGGAGCCAGAGAAAGAGAAAGATGGACATAGACACAGGGATGGACAGGCATTGAACTAACTGGCATTCCCAGTTACTGTTTATCCTTAGCCCTTGCTGTGTGCCGGGCATTGTGCTAAGTGCTGGGGATACAAAGAAAGGCAAAAACACAGCCTCGATGAGCTCCTAGTCTAATGAGGGCTATACCACAAGAATAGTGTTGTGCAAATAAAATATAAATATGTGAAAGGGGGACATTGGAAGAGGAGTGGGGAGAGCAGAAAGGCCTCCCACCAAAGGTAAGATGAGAAATGATTGACTAAGATGGCTCTAGATGAGAGGAAGGATAATGCAGGAAAAGAGATGGAGGGGGAAAAACAGAAAGAGATGGAGAGATTTAGGGCAGAGGGATGACAAAGAAATGAAGACAAGGAAGGGGAGATAAATGGGGATGGATGGAGAGAAGCAGATGGAGAGTGAATCAGATAACGAGGTGAGACAGAGAAGGATGGTGACAGACAGAGGAAAAGACAAATACAAAAGAGGAAGCTAGATGGAGTGATATAGAAAGAGAGAGGCAGAGGAGAGAAAGATTGAGATGAAGGGAGAGACAAGTGACCTGGATCTACTCCTTGAAGGTAAGGATTTTCATCCCTATTTCATAAGTGGAGAAGTCACTGTTCAGAAAAGGAAATCATACAGAAGATCTCAGTTTCCCTCTCTGTAGAATGGAGGCTGTGATAATAATACTCATTCTGCCTATTTAGAATCACAGATTTCTAGGTGGAAGGGACTTCAGAAATTTTTCAGCCTGATGGTTTCATCATACAGATAAGAAAACCGAAGCATCAGAGAAAACTGGTGACTATCTAAGTCTCTCTGCTAATAAACAATGGAGTCCCTGATTACAGACTTGGTACTCTTTCCCTGGATAGGGCTTTGCCTCTCCCTTGCCCCTTCAAAAAAAATCAGAATTACAAAGTGTTCTACAAATATCAAGTCCCATTCTTGTGTGAGTCACTGGAGCTGTGTCAAGAACAGAGACGGGGTCCCTAAGGCAGGAACTGCCTAGCCTGAGCTTTCATTGATTTCTTCTAACACCAGCTTAGGATGTGGCTCAGCGGGGGTGCTGACCACTGTCTCTGGGGAGATGGGGGGAGGGAAAGAAGGCCGGAAAACCAGGATCCCTGCCAGATCCAGCTGTCAGCTTCCTCTCCTTTCCTATGCCTGGGCTGGATTAATCATGTTAACAAGAATAACAAGAATGAGTTCTATTTCTCCGGATCGTTAATATCATAGACTTATCTTAGAGGGCATCTAGCTCTGTATGCCCCCTAATTTTGCCCTTGATGAATCTGAGGTAGACTTGCCCCATATTTCAGGTTCTGAGTATTTTTTCAGCATGTTCCTGTGAGGTAGACAAAGTAGACAACTCTTTTTTTTATTGCTGTTGTTGTTAGGTTATTATCAATTATTCAGAACTTGACAAATGCCAAGAAATATTTATATATAGGAAGAATAAGGTAAATAAAACTCTAAATCTCTTATTTTTAAAAAGGTATATGATAAATTCAATTCTCTAGTTTCAAATCTTCCTTGGAAAAATGTATGTTTCTAGTTGCACTTGGATAACCTATATTAGATTGCTTACCATCTCAGGGAGTGAAGGATATTATTTGAAATATAAAACTTAAAAAACCCCAGATATTGAAAGTTGTTTTATATGTAATTGCAGGGAAATACTATTTTTCAAAAATGTATATTTCATGAAAGATTGGTTTAAGAAAAGCCTGGAAAGAGTTATATAAACTGATGATCAGTGAAGTGAGCAGAAACAGGAAAACATTGTACACAGCAACAGAGAGATTGTGTGATGATCAACTTTGATAGACTTAGCTCTTCTCAGCAATTCAATAATCCAAGGCAATTCCAACTGACACCCACATCCAGAGAGAAAATTATGTAGACTGAATGAAAATTGAAGCATATCCTTTTTACCTTTTTTTCCTTCTTTTTTCCTCTTTCTTGTGGTTTTTCCCTTTTGTTCTAATTATTTTCTCCTAATATGACTTGTAAGGAAATATGTAAAAACTGAATGTACATATATAACCAAAAAAAATCTAAAATAAAAAGTAAAAAAAAATTCATTCTGTATCTCTGGTTCAATTGGAGCTGCCATCTTAGGGCTTGGTTCACAGGATTTAGAACTGGAAGAGATATTAGGGATCTTGCCGGGGTTCTTAACCTAAGTTCCATAGGTCCCTTGAGGGATAGATTTCAAAGGATCCATGAATTTGGGCAAGAAAAAATTATCTCTTTATTTCTACCAACTTCTAATCAGAATTTAGTATTTTCTTCAAGCAATGTGGGCAATAAACATTATTCTGAGAAAGGGTCTTTAGGTTTCACCAGACTGAAAAATAGAGCTCATGACATAAAAATTGTGATCCTACTCCTTCATTTTCCAGAGAAGGAAACTGAGGCCCAGAGTTGGGAGGGACTAGCCCCAAGCCACTTTACATTTTAATAGAGCCCAAATCTTCTGACTGTACATGCAATAGGATTTCTGCTGCACTGTGAAACAGTATAATGTAATGAAAAGAAGGAAGGCAGCTAGGTGGCTCAGCAGATAGAGTCAGGAGGACCTGAGTTCAAATTTGACCCCAAATGCTTACTAGCTGCGTGACCCTGGGCAAGTCACTTAACCCCATTTGCCTCAGTTTCCTCATCTGCAAAATGAGCTGGAGAAGGAAATGCAAACCACTCCAGAATCTCTGCTAAGAAAACCCCAAATGGGATCACAAAGAATGAGATGGCTGAAATTGCCCAACAACAACAACAAACTATCTTAGAGTTTGCCTTCTGAGGCCAAGAAGAACAAGTCTAATCCCTCTTCTCAGGACTACCATTTGGCTATCAAGCACCACCCCCTTCCCATCCCTCCAGATCTTCTCTTTTCCAGGCTAAACATTCTCAGTTCTTTTAGATGTCCCCTTTGTGTTGGGCTTGAATTCTTTTCCCATCCAAGTCATCCTCATTTGTTGTTCTGTAATGATCTTTGATTAGTCTACAGGTTGAGGTTAGGAATGAAATCTGTTTCTTTAACCTGACCAGGAACTTCCTGAGGAGAGGGATCCTGATTTCTTCCTTCTCCTATCTCTCCTACCACCCACTACCATGCAGATGTCCTGAATCTAGAAACAGCCCAGAACCTGACAATTTTTTCAGAGGGAAAAATCAAAGAACAGAGTAGGAGAATGATTTGTCATTCAGCCACATGATCTCATGACAGTTCTAGGATTCGAAAGCAATTCTATAGATCTTTAAAATCATGGGAGAACTTCTAGAATCTAGAATGTCAGAGTGGGAAGGGTCTCAGAATCTAAAATGACAGAGCTAGAGAAGACCTTAGAGAGGACCTTCAGAACTGAGAGGTGAGAATGTAGAATGACAGAACTGGGTGAGTCCTTACAGTCTAGCCTATCAGATCTTAAAACATCAGATCTTGAAGGGGCCTGACAACATAGACTAACAGAATCGTAAAGGATCTTAGAATGCAGAATTTCAGGATTGGAAAGAGCTTGAAAGATCATATAATTCTCATTTTACTGATGATTAAATTGAAACCAGAAAAATAAAGTGATTTGTCCAATATCAAACAGTACAATAGGGATAGAGCTGGGCCTGAAGTGCTCTGTCTCCTGACTCTCAGTGTAAAAGTCTTGACCCCTTCCTTCCTATCCTCCCTTATAATGAAGAAAACCTGTCTCCGACCATCACACAGGAGGTAAAACAAAAAGTTGTCCTAAGGGAGGGGACAACAGAAGTGAAGCATGAGGACACTCTGCTCTTGGAAAGGGAGGTAAGTCTGGGAAGATTTTCCAGAAGAGGTAGGATTGAAAATTAGCCATAAGAAGGAGGCAGATTGGAGAGCTAGGAGATATGCAGAATCTGTATTCACCCACAAGACATCACCCTTATGATGTCATTGGTTTGTTTTTTTAAAATGAGAGATGAACAACCAACCAATCAATCAGAATCTCCATAGAGAAGGTAGCTTCTTATCTAATGATAAGGAAGGAGAACAGAGTGGCAGGGATGGGGTGAACTATGGAAATCATCTCTTAATCGAACCATTAAAAGATACTCCAATGACTTCTATTCCGGACCAATTACCTGACAAGTCTCTGGACAAAAGTCTTATTTAAGCAGAAGAATGAGAATTGCACAGGTTGGAGAGAAGAAAAAGAGAAACAGAAACAGAAACAGATACAGGCAGAGAGAGAAATAGAGAGAGCTATAGGGATAGAGGGAGGAACAAAGACAGATACGAGAGAGAGAGAGAGAGAGAGAGAGAGAGAGAGAGAGAGAGAGAGAGAGCACAATAGAGGGAAACAGAGACAGATAGAAGAAACAGAGACAGAGTGACAAAGGGAAATAGAGGCAAACATAAATGACAGAGACACAGAAAGATACAGAGAAGAAAAAGAGATAGAGAAACAGAGAAATAGACAGAGACAGAGCAACAGAAGAAAACAGAGAAGAGATAGAGACACAGCGAGAGACAGAGGAAAACAGAGATACAAATAAATGAGAAAGACAAATAGAGACAGAGACACAGAGAAATAGAGAAAGAGATCAAGAGAAATAGAGAGATAGAGGAAAACAGAAACAAAAGAAATAGGACTAAAGATGGAAAAAGAGTGAGAAAGAGTGGGAGAGAGACAGAGAAAAAAAGGCAAAGGTCTAGAAAGGAGAAAAGTGACCTGTGGAGGAAAGAGCTTACAAGGAGTCAGGAAGAAGGGTTTCCAATCTCATTTCTGTCACTTATTTCCTTTGTGCCATTAGACAAACCTGGTCTTTGTATTTCTTAATGAAATCAGAACCAAATCATGAGATGAAAAGAACCTCTAAGGGTATCTAGCCCAGGCCCTTTATTTTGTGGATGGGGAAACTGAGACTCAGGGAAATCATAACCATATTGGGAGACTGGGACACCATTTTCACTGTACTAGGAGGTCCTTTCCAGTTCTGACATTCTGACAGTGCTTTCTTGTCTATAGCTCTCATAGTTTTCCTAGCAGACAGTCTATGATCTAGGTCATAATAAGGAGCCAACATGCAAATAACAATAAACAATAATAATGGAAAACTTTATTCTTTTTATTTTTTACATATTTCCAAACTTATCATTGTTGTGCAAGAAAAATTGTATCTACACGGAAGACATATCAAATAAAGGAAACGCAATGTAAGCAAACATCAGTCAAGGAGTATGAGAATGTTATGTTGTGGTCCACATTTCACATTCCTCTCTCTGGGTGTATATGGCTGTCTTCAGTGAACAATTGGAAGCAGTTTGAAACATTTCATTGTTGAGCATTCTGAATTCCATCAGAATTGATCGTCATATAGTATTGTTGTTGCCGTGTATAATGATCTCCCGGTTCTGCTCATTTCACTCAGCACCAGTTCATGCAAGTCTCTCCAGGCCTCTCTGAAATCGTCCTGCTGGTCATTTCTTACAGAACAATAAGATTCCATAGCATTCATATACCATAAACTATTCATTCTCCAATTGATGGGCATCCATTCAGTTTCCAGTTTCTAGCCACTACAAAAAGGGCTGCCACAAACATTCTTGCACATGTGGGGCCCTTTCCTTCCTTTATGATTTCTTTGGGATATAAGCCCAATAGAAATGCTGCTGGGTCAAAGGGTATGCACAGAAAAACTGTATTCTAAGGTTTGAAAAGCAGTGTACATAAATTATCTTTTTTAGAACTTCACCACATCTCTGAGAAGTAGGTACTATTATTTCCCCCATTTTACAGATGGAGAACAGGAAGTCAGAGAGATCTGCACAGCTAATAACTGAAAAAAGGTTCAAATTCAAGTCTTCCCGATTCTAAGTCCAGTTTTCTATCCACTGTGTCACCAAGCTTTCCCTAGTGTCTTTCCTGGCTCTAAGAGTGTGTGTTGAATGTTCTAAGGTCTTTCCCAGTTCTTACAATCTATGGTTCTTTCCAGGTCTAGTATCCTGCTTTAAGGATCCTCCTAGCTCTGACATTCTCTGTCCTAATGTATTTTTCAGCTCTGACAAGCTGGGCTCTATGTTCTAAGGGCCATCCCAGCTCTGACATCCTGGGTTCTAAGGACCCTCCCAGCTCTGATACTACATCTTTTAAAGTTCTCTCTCAGCTCTGATAATCTCTGTCCTTAAGTCCTGTTAGTCTCTGACACTCCCAGTTATAAACTCAAAGAGATAACCCTACAATGGCAGATTTTTTGAGCATCAGTGAGGGCAGTATGGGAGGAAAGGACATAGGATTAGCCTTTCCAGGGTCCCTTTGTGGCTACATATTGATAACCACCTAGCCTCTAGATGCCTGTGGTCAGCCCTGGTTGTAGAGCTGAAGGCCAGCTCAGCCTCAGAAGATGGGTCAAACAGGAGAAGATAAAGGAGCGAGGCCTTATCAGCCAGAGAGAGCGACATAACAGATGACCAAAAAAGAGAGTTGGATTCCTAGCAGTTTATTTGGAGCCCGGACAGCGTATCGATCAGGAGAAAACTCTCTAGCCTTCTGTAGCCAGCCACGATTAATTTATGTGTGTCTGAAGAACACTAATTAAGTCTGTTTAAGAGGAAGTTAACTTTAATGCCCTGATCCACCTGCTTACATAGTGCTTGGAGAGGCCCCACTGTGAAGGAGAGAGAGAGAGAGAGAGAGAGAGAGAGAGAGAGAGACAGAGAGAGACAGAGAGAGACAGAGAGAGACAGAGAGAGACAGAGAGAGACAGAGACAGAGAGAGACAGAGACAGAGAGAGAGAGACAGAGACAGAGACAGAGACAAAGACAGAGAGACAGAGACAGAGAGACAGAGGGACAGAGAGAGACAGAGATAGAGAGAGACAGAGAAAGAGAGAGAAAGAGAGAGAGAGAGAAAGAGACAGAGAGACACACAGAGAGAAAGAGACACAGAGAGAGATGGAAGGAGAGAGAAGGGAGGAAAGAGAGAAAGAGAGAGACACAGACAGAGATAGAGACAAAGAGAGATGGATGGAGAGAGAGAGGGGAGGAAAAAGAGACAGATAGACAGACAGAAACAGTGACAGAGACAGAGACACGGAGAGATGGATGGAGAAAGAGAGGGGGAGGAAAAAGAGAGAGAGACAGAGACAGAAACAGAGACAGAGACAGAGACAGAGACAAAGAGAGTGAACACCTTTTACCAAGGTCTGAGAAAAAAGGAATTGTCTCTGATCTCCTGAGAGGAAAAGTCAAACTAGGGGAATCCAAGGTAGCAATGGCAGGAAATTGAAGGTAAAAAAAAATCAGTTTTATTTCTTTCAAAGAAGGAGGATTTATGGGATCTGAGAGTTTGATCCTTACTCTGCCACTGTTTCATTGTGTCACCTTGTCAAGTCACTGGGTCTCAGTTTCTACAAATGTAAAATGAGAAGAAGGTTGGACTAGATAGATGATTCCTAATGCCCTTCCTAACTCAAACGATTTATGTTGTAAGGGCCTTCTTGACTTGGAATTTCTATTTCCTATAGTCTCTTCTAGTTCTGACATCCTGTTCTAAGGATACTGTCAGCACTGACATTCCTAGAGTTCTCCCAGACCCAACATTTTCTGTTCTCCTGATCCCCTAGCTCTAACATCCTGTGTTCTTAAGGGCCCTTCTGGATCTGATCTTCCATTAAAATATGGAAGGGTTTTTCCAGCATTGACATTCTGTATTCTAAAAGACATTCTAGCTCTCTCAATACTAACCTTCTACATACCAAGGACCTCTCCAGATCTGATATTCTATATTCTAAGGTCTCTTTGTTGTATGTTCCAGCATTTCTCTCAGCTCTGAGTTCTAAGGGTCCTTTCAGATTCAATCTTCCTTATTTTAAAGGTTTTTCCAGCATTGACATTTTGTATTCTAAAAGATGTTCTAGCTGCCAAGGGCTTTCTCAATACAACCTTCTATGTAGCAAGGACCTCTCCAGATCTGATATTCTATATTCTAAGGTCCTTCATTGTTGTTGTATGTTTCAATGGTCCTCCCAGCTCTGAGTTCTAAGCGCCTTCCCTGCCCTGACATTTCTATGTTCCAAAGGCCCTCTTAGCTCTGACATACTGTGAAGCTGTCTGAGCCGGGCCCTTAAAAACCTTTGAAGTATTCAGGAGGAGGTAAATGAGGGTCAGCAAGTCAGACAAGGTGCATTTATTAAGGCCAGGGACTGTGCTAAGCACCTGGGTACTAGTGATACCAAGGAAGGCAAAAGGAATCTTTCCCCTCAAGAAGCTCATAATAATGGAATGGAGAAGCCAATGTGCAAGCAACAATGAACAAACAAGAAATACGTAAGAGAAATCAGGATGGAATCAGGGAAGGCGTTAGCATTAAGGAGAAAAGGAAAACACTTCTTGCAGAAAGTAGAATTTGATCTGAGACTAGAAGTGACAGAGGCAAAGTAGGAGACAGAGATGAGCAGGGAGAATGGGATGTTCAGGCATAGGGGACAGCCAGTGAAAATTACTGGAGCCAGGAGATGGATGTTGTGCTTGAAAAACAGAAAAGATCCTAGAAGACAGGGAAAGGAGGAAGGTGTGATAAGACAGGAAAAGTTTTGAAAGGGGTGAGGCTTTCAAAGCTAAACAGAAGATTTTATATTTGGTCCTGGAGGTAATAGGGAGCTGCTGAAGTTTATTGAGGAGGGTCAGATCTTCTCTGCAGTTTAGGAAAATCATTTTGATGTGGGAAATGGGTTGGAGTGGGGAGAGAACTGAGGCAGGAGGCCACAGCAATAGTCCAAAAGAGTCTGTACCAGGGTCAGGACAGTGTCAGGGAAGAGAAGGTGCTGGAAAAAATTAACATTACCAAAAGTCAGAAGGATAGGATTTGGCCCCTGGCTGGATGTGGAAGATGAGAGGAAGCTGAGAGTCAAGGATGATACCCAGGTTTCGAGCTTGGGTAGGAGGATGGAGCTGTTCCTTACAGTAATGGGAAAATGGGAAAAGAGTGAGTTCAGTTTTGAATTTGCTGATGTAAGACCCCACTTCCTTCATCATTAGTCTGGGTCTCTTCTCATTCCTCTGGTCCCAGGCTGGAATTTGAGGAAAAGAAGTTGACTTTTTTTTAATAGGATTCAGGAAATAAGATTCTACTTCCTTTCTATCCTCTAGGCCTCTTTCCATCCTAATAATGTCCTCTTACTGAGTACAGTGCTAGGTCCTTAGCAACTTTTAATGATCTGAAAAGGATGAGCTTGACTTTGGACTGTCCCACCCTGCTTCAGGCTGACTCACAGACACAAGGGAATCATTTTCTTGAAACCCACAATAACCCAGATCCATAGATTGTTATTGGTCTGGCCTAGAAGCCTTTATAAATAAAAAAAAGTAGCTGCTACATACATGTGAGTATATTACATGCTATATATATATGTACATACATATACACATATATATGAGTGGATAAATATGTTGATAGATAAGCAGAATTTTCCAAGGATAGTTTTACAGGAAAAGCATTTGGCAAGACCCAGACTAGGAAACTAGAACCCTTTGGTCTTCTCTTGAAACAATTGCCTAACAAGGGTCATGGGATTTCTAATTCTGTGATTTGAATGATTTGAGAACCTTTCTTGGGAGACCTAGGTAAATGTTTTCAAGAGAAATTCAAATAAGGTTTTATGAGAGAATCAAGTTCTGGATTGAGGGTTTGAGCTGTTAAAGTTCCAAAGAGATACTACTCTTTGGGAAAATTCATGACAGAAGAGGATGCAGATGCTCCCCCTCCCACTCCCTCATCCCCTCCTTAGCTATTCTAATACTTCTGAATCCAAATCAGTAGTTTGAGGGCAGCTAGGTAGCATAGTGGATAGACCACTGGCTCTGTATTGAGGAGGAACTGAGTTCAAATATAGCCTCAGATAGTTATTAGCTGTGTGACCCTAGGAAAGTCATTTAATCTTGATTGCTCCCCCCCCCCAAATAGTCAATGGTTGGGAGGCAAAAGGAAGGGAAAAGTCAGAGAGGATTTGGATTCAGAAGGGTTGGAAGAAGAGAAGGAGATAGTAGAGCTACCTTTTCCAACCCCTTTTCTCCCCCACTCTATTTCAGGCTCTAATCCTGAATAGTCCTTTGGACTATTTAAATAACCTCTGAATTCATCTCCTTGCCCAAAGCCTCTTCCAATTCCAATCCATCTTTCTTCCATGTAATCACTAAACGTCTGGTCATGTCACTATTCCCCACAATAAACTTAAGTGGCTCCCTATTATCTCTAGGACTAAATAGTCCTTTGTTTGATGATTTTTTTTCCTGTTTGCCATTTAAAACCTTTCACAAACTATCTATACTCTATCTTTTCGAATTTGTATACATTACTCTCCCTTCCAAAGTTCCACTGACAAGCAGCTGGTCCTAATGAAAAAAAAGTGACCTTCCAAACTAGGAAGACCAGCTTTTTGAGCCCCATCTCTGACATCTACTGGTTGAGAGACTCTGGGTGAGTCACTTAACCTCAGTGTTGGAGAAGAGGTTCTGACACTCTAAGTTGCAGAGAAGATACCCATCTGCATTAGTGGAGGGAGTGTGCTCACCAAGAAGTTCCCTAAACCAATGAAATCACAAGCTTAGTGCCTATCCTCTTCAAGCAGGATTTGACTCAGGCAAGCTGATCTTCCTGCTGTTTCTTAAATAAAACTCCAAAGTCCATTTCTTTGGCTTTCTATTCCATGATTAGAATGCTCTTCCTACTTACCTCTTCCTTGTAGAATCCCTATCTTCCTTCAAAGCTCAGACTCAATCACCCCTCCTCCTACCTGATCACTTCCCCAATACTAGTGTCTATCCTCCCAAATATGACACTGTATTTTAGCTGTATAAAATTGTACATGTCCCCTTTGATAGATAGGGGTTAGGTGGTGCAATGGATAGAACCCTGGATCTGAAGTCAGACCTGACCTCAAATCTGGTCTTGGGTACTGATTATGTGACTCTGACAAGTGATTAAACCTCTGTCAGTTATCTTATCTGCAAAATGGGGATAATAATATCTCCCAGAGTTGTAAGTATCAAATGAGATCATATTTGTAAAACACTTGGTACATAGTAGGTCTTTAATAAATGCTTATTGACTGATGTATTAAGCTCCTAAAGGCAAGAGCTGAAAGAAGATGGGGCTGTGGGTTGGACACAGAAAGGGCAAGAGTTAGAGGAAGGGCCAGAGCGGGAGGAGTGGGACTCAAAGGTGAGGGAGAATTACAAAGGGAAGAGCTCCAGGAGGAGATGGGAAAGCAGAATAAAGTAGGAAGAGAGGAGAAAGGTGGAGGTAGAGACAAAGATGGGTAAAAGGAAGGAGAAAGGAGGGAAGGGGGAAAGGTGGGCAAGGGGTGGAGCCAAGAGAGGTAAATTTATAGAATCTTCCTTAAAGGGATCCTCACGCTGGGAGTGAAACATGGTTAGGAAAGTCTATGGCTAACTGGGAACAAGGGTGACCCAGCTGGCCATGCCTCCAAGCCCCTTCATCTCCAGAACTTAAAAAAATCTTATCCCATGGATTTGTGGATCTGGGACCCCCAGCACTAGCAGGGTGTGTTCACGTGGGCATGGGGGGTGAGGAAGGCCCGGGAGTGTGGAGTCACATTTGGGGGGGCAGCAAGGCTGAGGATGGGGCTGGTGAAAGGGGAGGAGGCGACCCAGCCCAGATCCAGGTCACGAAGCCAGGCTCACTGTGAGGCCCCCAGGGATCAATAGCAATCCTAATATCATACAAGTCAATTCCAACCTGTCACGGGTCTTGCAGGAATCTCTAGCTCGAGAGAAGCACAGTCTGATAGATGGAGCCCTCGAAAACATATTTATAGCAAGAAAAAGCCCATAAAATTGAAACAAGGCCAGGCAGGCTATAGCGAGGATGCTGGGCCTGCTCATAAGGAGAGGCTGTTAACAAGAGATCTGAAGGGCTGGCAGGCTATGCCACAGAGGAGACATTTAGGGATTTCATGGCCTTTTAGGGCTAAAGGGATCTTAGAGATCATTTGATCCTCCCTCTCCCCCCCATCTTCCTTGGAGGTCCAGCTTAGGTCACACTGCAAGTTCCACTGGCTTCTACACCTGCACCTCTCATCCCACCCTCTCAGGTGCTGGCAGGGACTAGAAGGCATTGTCTTCCATTGTTAGTCTGAGTACATTTTTGTATCCTGCCATGAGATGTACCAAAAACCGAACCAATAATGTTTGAATAACTCACATTTCAGTAAGATTTTGCAAGGTATTTCCCTCACCTTATCAAATCAGATAAAACACTTAGCACATGCTAGGTGCTTAGTAAATGCTCTTTCCCCTTCTCTTTAGGCCATAGCTGGAAGGATTATAGACTCTCAAAACTGGTAGGAGCTTTAGAGACCTACCTATCTCATTTTATATATGATTTAAGTAGAAAACCAAGAAATTAAGTGACTTGTCTAAAGTGGCACAGGGAGCACCTCTCAAGAGTTTGAATCTGGGCTGTGCTCCCAGAGAAATAGTGTCCAGGAGAAGGGAGGTGAGTGTTCTATTATCCTCCACTTTAATCAGATCATATCTGGAATGGAATCTGTTCAGTTTTGGATGACATATTTTTTGAATTTTTATTGAAGCTTTTTATTTTCAAAACATATGCAAGGATAAATTTTCATCAATGACCCTTGTAAAACCTTGTGTTTCAATTTCCCCTTCTTTCCCCGCATCCCCTCCTCTAGATTACAAGTAATCCAATATATGTTAAACTTGGTAAATATATATGCAAACCTGGCCTGAATTGGGTGCCATATTTTAGGAAGGATATTGGCTGGTTAGAATTCACCCAGAGGAGGGACATGAGAATGGTGAGAGAGACCAGGATACGATGTCATCTATAGAAGGAACTAAGGATGTTTAATCTAGAGAAGAGAAGACTGGGGGAGGGGAGGAGGAGAATGGGGATATGATTACTGCCTTCAAATAGTTAAAAGGTTGGAAAGGGGATTAGAACATGTTCTGCTGGGTCCCAGTGGGAAGAACTTCAAGTAGTAAGTTGGAAATGATAGAAGGATGGGTGTAGATTGGATAGTAGAAACTCCCTAACAAAGAGCTGTCCAAATGCTGAATGGGAGGAGCTAGAGGTTTTCCTGACTTAGGAAATCATCAAGCAAAGGCAAAATGGTGCCATTTTTTGACGATGGCTACTGTATTCATATGGAGAGTGTTGTTCTGGCCCTGACTGTGGTAGAGAAGGCAAGAGTTTTCATCTTTTTTTGGTGTCCTGGATCCCTTTGTTAGGCAGTCTAGTAACTTCACAGAATCATGTTTTTAAATACATAAAATAAAAACTAGAAAATAATAAAGGACGCCAATAATATTGAAATGCACTTATCTAAATTAAAAAAAAAAAAACTCAGACTCTAAGTTCAGAACCTTGTGCAAAAGATCTTATGCAGCCTCTTCAAACCCCTAGAACCAGTAATCCTGCAATCCAGATGTCCTGAGACAGTCTACTGTGCTTTCCAATAGGCTAGGCTGCTGTCTTTCAAACGTCAGGCAAAGCAGCCTTTAAAGGGCAGAAAGGCAAGGTTATGACACCTTTGTTTCAAAGGTCTGGGAATTGGAGAAATATTTAAATAGGCATGTTTGTGAGTGGAAGGAGCTTGCAAGGAGTTTGAAGCCCAGAGACCCTACATCTTATTACTTATAGATTTTAGGCAGGTCATTTCCCTTCTCTGAAGATGTTTTCTTCTCTGTAAAACAGAGGGTTGAACTAAACACTCTCTCAGCATCCTCCTAGCTCTGACTGGGCTCTCCCAATTCTGACATTTTCAGTACAAAGGGTCCTCCCTTTGTGTTCTTAGAATTCTCTCAGTTCTGACATCTTATATTCTAGAACTGTGTTTTTTCAGAGTTCTCTCAGCTCTGACATTTTCTGTTCTTAGGACCTTGCTGGTTGCTCTTTCTGTCTCAAGTCTTCCCTACTCCAGTTCATCTTCCACTAAGCTGTCAAATTGATCTACCTAGAATGAAGTGCTCTGTCTCCCTGTCTCTCTGTCTGTCTTTGTCTCTGTCTGTCTCTGTCTCTCTGTGACACACACACACACACACACACACACACACACACACAACCATTTAATAAACTCCAGTGGCTCTCTATAACTTCCAGGATCAAAACCCCAAATCCTCTGTCACTCAAAGTCTTCCATAACTTAGCCCCCTCCTATCTTTCCTGGCTTCTTCCTTTCCTATCCTTACCATCCTCTACATACTCTGGGACCCAATGACTGACCTCATTGATGTTTCTCAGGCAAATACCCTCCATATCCTGAATCTCTGAATTTTTATCCCTTGTGCCCTTTACCTGAATTTTTCCGCCTCATCTTTTTCCCTGAGTTTTTCAGACTTCCTGTAAATAGCATATAAAAATCCCACTTTCTCAAAGAAGTTTTTGCTGATTTTGCCTTAATGCAAGCTCCTTCTATCTGTTAATTCCCCCAATTTATTATATACATATATACATATATGTATACATATGCATACACACACATATATATATACATATATATATGTGTATGTATATATAGAGAGAGACTTTGTCCCATAGTTGCTTGAATGCTGTTGTCTTCATTAGCCTGTGAGCTCTTTGAGAATAGGAATAGTATCTTCCCTTTCACGTACCTCCCATACTTAGCACAACTCCTGGCACATCTAGTTCCTCCTAGATAAATGCTTATTGAAAAAATTAGGTAATAATTGTATAGCTCTCAGCACAGTGCCTGGAATTTAGTAAGCCCTATAAAAATATGAATTATTCTTGTTTTTCTGGTTATTATTTGACTTCTGCCATTGTGTTCTAAGGTCCTTTCCAGCTCAGATATCTGATATTCTGTGACTTAAGGTCCCTTCCAAAGCCAGTAATCTGTATCCTCTATTCTAAGGTTTTCTCCAGCTTGAAGATTTTGCCTGTGTCTCTGCTCCAACTGTTGATGATGGGGGATTGGGGGGAGGGAGAAGAATGTGGTTTCAAATATGATAAAAGATGTGATTTCAAATATTGTCACCAGGGGGCACTGTGACTGGGTTTCAGGATGGGAGAGACTGGGGGGGGGAGGAGGAGAAGAAAGAGGGGGGCGAAGGAGGGAGAAGTCCAGTGGAACTGTCAGCTGGGACCCAAGCCAGGACCGCAGGCTTGTGTGTCCTGAGCATGTGTAGGCCCAGAAAGGGACTGAGCACATCAGGGTGCCTGGAACCACGTGTGCACTGTCTGGCTCTCTGTGTGCTGGTCTGCCCATGCCTCTGTCTGTCTGAGACAGAGAATCAGAGATCAATAAATGACAGGAGATCTGTAACTGGCGGCAGGGCTGGCTGGAGTTATTACTAATAAACATATTCCAAGCTCAGGCCTGCAGGCACATTCCTAAGCCGAGGTGGGGAGGGGACCTCAGGGATGGGTCCCTTTCATGTAACTGGGCTTGGGGACCAAGGCAGACCTGTGTTAAGAGTTCAGAAGGCTGCTTGAGTTTCTCTTATTCAGAGAATAGAATGCCGGAGCTAGAAGGGATCTTAGAAAATGGAATAACAACTAGAATGGACCATGGAACATACAATGGAAGGTACTATAGAGTATAGAATGTCAGACCCAGAAGAGTCCCCTCTAGGTAGAATGACAGATCTTGAAGGGGTCTTAGAAAACAGGACCCAGAATGTCTAGGAACAATTTTAGAACACAGAGGTCAGAGCTGGGAAGGCCCTCAGAATACAAAATAGAGCTGGGAGAATCTTAGAACACAAGGTGTCAGAGCTGGAAGGGATCTTAGAACATAGAAGGTCAGAGCTGGGAGGGCCTTCAGAATGCAAAATGCTAGAGTTGGGAGGAATCTTAGAATACAGGATGTCAGAGCTGCAAGGAATCTTAGAATACCGAAGATCAGATCTAGGAGGAATCTCAGAACACAGAAGGTCAGAGCTGACAGGACCTTAGAATACAAGATGTCAGGGCTGGGAGAAATCTTAGAAGAGAGAATATCATAGCTGGGAGGGTCCTTAGAATATAAAATTCTAGAGCTGGGAGGAATCTTAGAACAGAGAATGTCAAAGCTGGGAGGACCCTTAGAACAATCTATGTCAGGACTGGGAGGACCCTTAGAACATACTATGTCAGGACTGGGAGGACCCTTAGAACACAGGATATCAGAGCTGGGAGGATTATCAAAACCTTAAATGTCAGAAAGAACCCCTAGAACAGAGAATGTCAGAGTTGAGAGACCTTAGAATGGCTTTCACCCCTTTGCCCCCCCCCATTACTGCAGCATTATAGGCACTTAATATGTTCATTGAATTGAATGGAAATTGATCACCCAACCAGGCCTTCTGGAGAGAGAGCAGGTGGTGATCAAGGAAGAGCAGGATGGAGTTGGCTGGATGTGGTAAAAGTGACAAACAAGTCATATGTTCCCCTAAGTGGTACAATGTGTCTAGGGTCAGGAAGACCTAAGTTTAAATCCATTTTCAGACACTTCCTGGCAAATGACAACCTCTGTCTACATCAATTTTCTCGACTTTAAAGTGAGGGATAGAAAGTGGGGGAAAGTAATAATAGCACTTACTACTTTGGGTTATTGTGAGGATCAAATGAGTTACTATTTGAAGAGTTCAGCATGGTGTCCAGATTCTTAGGAAAGGCTATTTCCTTCCTTTTGTCTGCACATACCTTCTCATTTTCATTCTCTCCTCTCCTCAAACAGTTTCTGCCTTCCTTCAAAAAACAGCATACAGTTGGAAAAAAACATTTTACCACAAGAGGAGACCTGGGGTCCGTTTTTTCTTTACCCTCCCCAAGACTCTCTGGTGTGGACAGGAATTTTGGAGACCCTAAGCCCCTTTCTATTGCTGCTATCAATTAGCTTGCCAGCATTTACATAATACTTTAAATGATTAACGAACATTAGCTCACCGGATCCTCAAAACAATCCTGGATGGCAGGTGCTATTATTATCTCCAATTTACAAGGTAAACTGAGGCAGACAGAAGTGAAGTGATTTGCCTATGATCACATAACCTGGGAAGTAGTACTATTATTATCTCTACTTCACAAGGTAAACTGAGGCAGAGGCCAAGTTCCTACTATCACATAGCTAGTAAGTGTTTGAGGCAGAATTTAAAATTAAGTCTTATTGAATCCAAGTACAGCGTTCTATCCCCTGTGCCGCCACCACCTACCTGCCTTGAATTTTCATGGTTAGTCAGTGACAAAGCTGGGACAGGAATCATGATCTTCTGACACTCAGGATGGGAACCAGGCAGCTTCCCATGTGATGGAGTGGATAAGCAGGGATGGGTTTGGAGAAAGGAAGACCTGAATTCAGATCCTGTCTCAGGTACTTATTAGGTCATCATTAGACAAGTTGGTCAGTCTCTATTCATTTGTAAAATGAGTATTATAATAATACCAAATTTAGGATTTTTTTTTTTGCTGAGGCAATTGAGGTTAAGTGACTTGCCCAGGGTCACACAGCTAGGGAATGTTAAGTGTCTGAGACCAGATTTGAACTCAGGTCCTCCTGACTTCAGGGCTGGTGCTCTATCCACTGCACCACCTAGCTGCCCCAAAATTTAGGATTTTTGTAAGGATCAAATAAGATCAAATGATGATGGATCTAAAGTGCTTTGTAAACATCAATGGACTCCACCAAATCCTATGGGAGAGAGGTATCAATGCCCTCCTTCCCCTCTTCTCCTTTCCAAATGCTCTCTTTTGTGTTGGAGTAAGCCTCGAATGGGGGCAGCTAGGTGGTGCAGAGGATAGAACACCAGGAAGACCTGAGTTCAAGTCCACTCTCAGACTGTGTGATGCTAGGCAAGTCATTTAAATGAGTTGGAAAAGGAAATAGGAAACCCCTCCAGTGTCTCTTCCAGGAAAACCCCAAATGGGGTCATAAAGAGTTGAAAATGGCTGAACAACAGCAAAGCTTCCCATGAAAACAAGTGGACAGGTTTGGAGAGCCTTCAACCCTAATCCCAATGAAACTTGAAGGGTGCCATTGAGAAGTCTGACCTTCACCTGCTCCTTCTTAACCTCTCATCAATATTCACATGTGACCTTCTCTACCTGGACCCAGTCCCTTCAGCATCAAATACCAAGAAATCAAGTCTGCTCCATGAAACTATTTGTTAAGATTTGAAGTATGATAAATAATTCTGAGAAATACTATTTATTTAATTCTGCCCACAGACTGGCGGGCTCACAATGCCTTTATTGAGCAGCATTAATGCCACAGGCTTGGTTCCCTGGGTGGTCTGCTGGAGACTGGGGGGAGTAGAGAGGAAAGAGCAGAGGTGATGTCTCCAGGTTCACTGGAAGGACTTATCTAAGGGTCCTCCCATTTTTGACAATATGTGGTGTAAGGTTCCCTTCAGCACTGACATTCCATTTGCCAAAATCCCTCCTGGTTCTGAGATTTCATGTTCTAAGGCCTCAGCTCTGAAATTTCCTGTCCTAAAGTTCCTTCCTTGGATATCCCATATTCTAAGGCCCCAGCTCTGAAATTTCCTGTCCTAAGGTCCTAGTTCTGACATTTCATGACATTCTAGCTCTGAATCACAAAATTTGAGAGCTGAAAGGGAATTATTTGATCATCTGTTCTAAGCAGCAAGGTGGTTCAGCAGATATAGGACTAGACCTGGAGTCAGAATGCTGTTGTTGATATTGTTCGGTCATTTCAGTCATGTCCAATTCTCCACGATCCCATTTGGGGTTTTCTTGGCAGAGATAACTGTAGTGGTTTGCCATTTCCTCATTCAGCTCATTTTACAGAAGAGGTAACTGAGGTACAGTTGAGTGGCTTGTCCAAATGTTCTCTTTTGTGTTGGAGTAAGCCTCCCATGGGGGCAGCTAGGTGGTGCAGAGGACAGAACACCAGGAAGATCTGAGTTCAAGTCCAGTCTCAGATCATGTGATGCTAGGCAAGTCACTTAAATGAGTTGGAGAAGGAAATAGGAAACCACTCCAGTATCTCTTCCAGGAAAACCCCAAATGGGATAGTGGAGAGTTGGACAAGACTCAAATGACTGAACAAGAATAGGACGTGGCTGTACAGCAAGTAGGTGTCTGAGACTAGATTTGAACTCTGGTCAAGTCTTTGACCTGAAACTAGCTGTGTGACCCTGGACAAATCAATCCACCTTGCTTGCTTCATTTTCTTTTATAATAATAACACCTACCTCACAGGATTGTTGTGAAGATCAAGTAAGACAATATTTGTAAAGCTCTTAGCATAGTGCTTATCATAGTAAGTGCTATATAAATGCCTTTTCCCTTCTCCCTCCCTGTTCCCCTTCTTCTTTCTATGTATGTTTTCTTGTCTAAGGTTTTTTCCAGCCTCTTGATCACAAAATTTGAGAGCTGGAAGGAATCCATTGATCATCTACTCCAATCCATCTCCAGAAGTAACGCCCACTGTAATATACTTGAGAAGTGACCTTCAAGCTTGTTTGGGCACCTCCAGGAAGGGTTCATTCACAACCTCCAGAGGCAGCACTTCAATCATAAAGCAGATTTTCTGGATCTCACACTAAAATTTGTTGGGTTTGTTTGGTTATTCATAACTGAAATTCTATTTTCTGCATTCTAGGCCCTGTCAGCAGGGAATTTTTAATCTTTTGTGTATCTTGAACCCCATTGGCACCCTGGTGAAGTCTGTGGATTTCTCCAAAATTTTGTTCTCAAAGGTATAAAGGAAAAGACATAGAATTACAAAGGAGACCAATTATACTGAAATATAGCTCCCAGGATAAAAAAAATCAGCAACAAACATGTTCAGGCTGCCAGTTTAAGAATCCCTGCTCCCAGCTCTAAAGTTATGTAGTTGCCAAAGTCTATCTTTCATAATGGGCAGAAGAAGCCTGGGTCTGCTGTAGGGGTCTCTCCAGCACATTTGCAACTCCTCTTAACTGTCCAGTGTTTACCATTTGTCAATCAGGCACAGAATGCAGGGCAAAATCCATTTTCATATTAATCTTCCCTAATCAGGAAGATCTGTTCCCTCCCAACCTTCCCCCTACTTTTAGTGCAATGCATTCCAAAATGGCAGGTAGATAGGGAAGTGCAATGGGTGTTTGATATTTCTTAACAGTCAAGAAGATCTGAGTTCAAATCTTGCCTTACATACTCACAGTATGGTCCTGGGTAAATCACTTAAATGATCTCAACCTTCTTTTTCTTGTCTGTAAAATGGAAAAATATTAACACCTCCTTTCCAGGTTTGTTGTGAGAATGAAATGAAATGACACGTAAATGTGTGTTGTAAACAAAAGCATTATAGGAATGGTGATGATGATGATGATAGTGGTGCTGGTGATGGTGATGATAATGACGATAATGAAAGCTTGAAAAGGAAAGAAATCATTGAAAGAATGATTATGCAATGATTCCTTTTTTGCTTTTTTAGTTTATTTATTTTAAATTAATTATTTTAATTTTAATTTTAAAATTTTAATTTTTAATGCAACATTTTTGCTTTATGAATTATGTTGGGAGAGAAAAATCAGAGCAAACAGGAAAAACCATGGGAGTTATACAGTGATTTAGAGAGGTTGCTATTGCTGTGACTCCTTCCTTCTTTGAGGATAGCTTTAATCTCATACGTGATGATATTGTTAGAGAGATATGGAAATGCTACGACAAAGAGGTAGAGTTGCCTAGTGGATAGAGAGTTGGCCTCTGAATCAAGGTACAGTTTCAGAGGTTCAAATCCCATCTTCAACACATACCAGCCATGTGACTCTGGACAAGTCATTTAACTTCTAAAGTGCCCCAGGCAAATGTCAGACTCTAAGATGTAAGCAGCTGCTGATTTGCCCAGGCAGAAATTTCCTTGGGAAAGAGATCCTGCAATGAGAGATCTTTCTTTTAATAAATGTACTGATGTAAATATATAATCCTGCCTCCCCATTTTGCCACTAAGGCAGGAGACAGAAGAAATGACTCCACAGAAGGTTGGCTCAGATACAGGGCAGATGCTCAGAAAATGTCTGTCCACTAGCTCTGTACCCTTCTTCCCTGTAAACAGGTTCATCCTCTGTTTCTTCAAATTTGACTCAGCCTCCCGGGAGGGGGTGGTATTTAGCTGAACAATATCATAATTTATCCTCAGAATTGGTGGAAGGAGTGAAGGAGACTAGTGAGAGTCTGAAGATCCTGGACAGAAAAGGATTAATCTGAAAAAAAAATGGAGTATCTAGTAGGGAATCATGGAATCTTAAAATGTGGAAATCCTAGAACCTTTGAATCTTGGAATTCATTCATATGATCCTACAAATATTAATTAAATGAACATTGTGAAGAGGGTACTACTCTAGGTCCTGGAAGACACAAAGAGTTTCTATAAGACTCCGAATCTTAGAATTCTAGGATTTTAAATTCCTAAGCTGCTGACATTCAAGAATCTTAGAACTTCAGAATTATAGAACCTCAGAGTTAGATGAGATCTTAAGGAATATCTATTCTAGCCATCTACCTTATGCAAAATCCCCTCTGCAGCAGATCTTACAGCTGACTAAGTTTCTGCTTGAACACCTTTTGTGATGGAGAGCTCATTACCTCCTGGAGAAGCACATTGAGAAATACAGCATCAGCCAGATGTATGGGATCAGTAGCTGGCTGGGCCCAAAAGCCCTGGGGTCTAATGAGTGGCTAATGGGCCCTTGGGGCTAGGGGAGGAGGTAGGGGGTTCCGTGAAATGGAGGGGGAGGGCTTCTCAGCAGCCCCTCCTGCCCAGAAATGCAGAGATGCCCAAGAGACTGCTTTTTCCTTCTCAGAAATGTTTTTCCTGACTCTCCCCACCATCCCTCCCCCATTTCCCCAGGCTGGAGGGAAGCAGCAAAGGAGACAGCAAAGAGCAAAGAAAAATCCTGAAGGCAGGGGGTGGGATGTCTTTCCCACCAACTGTGGGGTTAGGTTTTTCTGTTTTTACTGTGTTCTAGAGAGACAGCTAGACTCCTTCTTTCCCTTCTCTATCTATCCCTTACTATCTTTGCCCTGGATAGTGGACTGAGAGTCTGGCTAGGAGGTCCAGTGAGGTAGAGAGGGAGAAAGGAGAAGGAAGCTGGATGAGGAAGACGGAATGGGAGGTTGGAAACCAGGATTTCATTATTCACAGCCAGCTGATGGTTTCCTGGCCCAGACTGAGCCCATTGGAGAAAGCAGGAGCATTTAAAAGTTCTAGATTATTGGATCAGAGTATAAAACACAACCGTCCCTTCTGACAGTGGTGTTGATGCAGGCTGACTGCTAACTTATCCACCTCCAGCCCTGGTTCCCCTTTGGCTACTGCCTCCTGTCTTATTGCCGGAATTCCTCAGTCCCTCATCTCCCTTCCCATTTCCCCATATCGCCAGCCCTTTTTACCCCTCCCCCATATTCTCTGCTCCTTTCCCACAAGAAAACATTCTCTGCCTCCTGTCCCTCAGGCCCCATCTTCCTTTTCCACTCCCCAACTCAGTGTCCAACACTCCAACTCTCCTCTCCACCTCCCAGCCCTGATCCTCCTCCCCCTTTCCCATATCCTCATGTCTCCATCCCTTCCCCCCAACTCCTTGCCTGCTCCCTTCCTCATATTTGTCCTCCTTCCCTCCCTTCATCACATCCTACCCCCCAAACTCTTCTCCTCCTACTCTCTATCTCTGGTAAGTATTTTAATCTCTTCTATCTTATTGCCAAACATTTGCCCCTCACTCATTGCTCATCACCCACCTCCCCATCTCTCCACCTTCTGTGATATACTTAGTTCTTTTTCCTCAAGTGACAAAATTAGGGTGAGGGTGAAGATTATAAATATGGACGTGATGGAGACTTTAATGAGGAGTGATGTTCACATTAGGATTAGGGAAAAAGGGTTAGATTTCAGGAAACAGAGAGAGGGAAATCCAGATTTGTATTAAGATGAATTGACTGGGAAGAGGAAGCTGAGGTGGTAGAAGGGAAGGAATCACAGGCTAGGAGATGAGAATTCAGTTTTATTCCTGGCTTTGTCACAAATTAGCTGTAATGTATAAACCTGGCTATGTTACTTAGGGTAATTCTATGGATAGAATTCCAGACCTGGAGTCAGGAAGTTTTGAATTCAAATTTAGCCTCAGACTCTGATTAGCTCTGGGGCACTGGGAAGTCACTTAAAATCTCCTTGCTTTCTTCATCTGTAAAAAGAACACAATAACAGTATTTACCTTTCAGGATTGTGGTAAGGATCTACTGATAGCATTTGTAAAACACTTTACAAATCTAAAAGTTCTAGGTAAATGTGAATTAGCATAGGCTCTTGGGGGCTGTTTCCCAGTCTGTAAAATCAGGAGTTGATCTAAATAGTCTCTGAAGTCCTTCTCAGCTATGACATTCTATGTCCCATGTTCTAAAGCTTCTCCCAGCTGTTGTATCTTATTTTTTTATGTTCTCATGTGGCTGCATAATAATATAAATGATATATATATATATATGTATATATATGTAATATAAATGATAGAGGGTTGCTTTTGGTGTCAGGAAGATCTGACTTCAGTATCTGTCTCTGACTGTGTAGGGCAAGTCAATTAACTTCTTAGAGCCCCTAATCAACTCTTTAAGGCTATAACTTGTAGATTAAGGGTTAATGTATTAGTAAAGGGTGTTTTCTCACTGAAAGCTGCTCACATGATTGAAATCACCAGAAAAAAATTTAAAAAGCCCTACTAGCTCTGACATCCCATGTTCTAAAGTACTTCCCATCCCTGACAATCTTTGTTCTAAACATCTTCCCAAATCTGATATCCTGGATTCTAAAGCCCTCCCAGCTCTGACATCCTGGATTCTAAAGCCCTCCCAGCTTTGACATCCTGGATTCTAAGTCCCTCCCAGCCCTGGCATTCTGTGTTCTAAGGTTCCTCCCCTCTAAACTCTATATTCTAACTCGCTTTCTAGCTTGAGCACTGTATGTACTCTAATACACACTCTGTTCTACAGCCTATGTTATAGGGTTCTTTCCAGAATTTTATTTCCAGGTCTGCTAGTCTGTATTATATACCTAATGCTGATTCTGACACGACACTGCCTATGTCACCTCAGTCAGGTTATTTCATTTCCTGGAGCCTCAGTTTCCCTATCTGTACAATGAGATTTAGTCTCAGGTGGTTGGTTGAGGCAGTTTCTAAGAGTCCTGTGAGCTACATTAATTACATCCTTTAATGACATCCTCAGTTGTAGGGAAATCAATTTTAGGGAGAGGTGTAAGGATGGCTTGGAAAGAGCCCTAGGTTCAGAGCTGAGAAAGTCTTGAGTTTGAATTCCATCTCTGACCCTGGTCAGTTGTGTGACTGTGGCCAAGTCAGTTTGCTTCTCAGCCCCTCCATGTCCATTGCTGGCTGGAGAAGGATCAATCAACAAAAAAAGCATTTATTCTGGGTCAAGAGCTATGTTATCTACTGGAGATGCAGATACAGAAAGTGCAATTGCCCCTGCCCTCAAGGAGTTTATACTCTTAATGGAGAGACAATGTGTTTATAGATTTTAAGTAAGTATATAAGATATACAAGCATGTATACCAAATGGAGAGTTAGTGGGACATGAGACTGACAGCTGTTCCTCTGATATTTGCCTCTTCTGAAGGTCAGACGAGGTAATGTACTGGATAATGCCTTTACTTAGCCCTTTGAAAGCCTTAAGAAGGTCAATATGAGAAAAAACTACAGAAAAAAATAAAGTTGTCCAGTGGAAGTGACAAAGGGATTAGAGGCGAAGTTGATTGACCACATGTCAGGCATTGTGTAGTAGAGAGACTTTTGCTTATGAATGACTTTTCAGCTCCCTTAGGCAGCACAGATTTTGGAATCCTAGAACCAGGGTTTGAAGGTCCCCTTCTGTGTACTCTTAGACAAGTCTCTGGGTCTCAGTTTCTTCATCTGTCAAATGAAGGGATTGGATTAAAAAATGTCTGAGGTCCCCTTCTGCTCTTGGTATAAACCTATGATCCCATGGCTCTGTGTTTCTACCAAATGATGGTTTCTACCACCTGTTCCATTTTGGAGATTCGAAGAATCCAAGTATTTGATTGGGTCATAGGTCCAACAGGAGCTCAGGGGAGGGAGAATTCACTTTGCATGGGAGAGTTTTCTGGAGGATATGTTGTTTGAACTGGGTTTTGAAGGATGAGTTTGTCTTGAGCAAGCCTCAGTTTTTTCATCTATATAATGGGATGTATTTAATGAGGTGACCTCTAAGGTCCCTTCCAATTCTGGATTCTCAGATGAAACCCATGATCCCCAGCCATGCTCAGCAGGAACAGAGCTTTGCAGGGTTAAAGGTCAAAACATGAACCTCAGCATAGGCAGAAGGAAGTTATGGTAATGAGGCAGTAGACAGAAAAAACTAATCTCATTACCTATGATTTATTGGGCCTCCAGATCCCTGGAGTGAGCAGGGTTCTGAGCATCGACCTGAATACAGGGGAAGGGACCTGGCCCCAGGAATTGGGGGGGATGAACTCAATAGTATAGGTGAGATGGCACTGGGCCAGATGTATCTGACTATAGTCCAGCTGACCTGCAGAAGAACCAGCTCCAATGTCAGGAGATATCCTACTGACTGCCTCTCAGTGGAGGTCATGGTGCCCTCTGAGGACAGGAGAGAAGAGGGGGAGAAGGAAGATTAGAGGGATGGAGAAAGAAGGGAAAAAGCAGCCACGGGAAGTGGATAATGCCCAAGAATGGGAATCAAAAGAGCCATGTTTTTATACTAGTTTGGGCTCTGAGGCACCTACGTAGCTTCAGGAAAGCCTCTTGTGCATTTTAGATCTCATAATTTTCTTTAAAAAAACCCCTCATTTCCCAGGGCCTTTCCCAGCTCTGACATCTCTGTTCTAAGGGCCCTCCCAGCTCTGACATCCTGGGTTCTATAAGTCCTTATTCTCTGTTGTCCTTTATTCTATGATTCTCTATTCCTGGAGAATAACAACATGGCACATACATGTGTATGTATGTGCATCTGTTTGTCTGTATTTGATGTATGAGTTTGGGTGCATTGGGATTCAGCTTCCAATTATTTTTCTGTGTGGATATTCTATATGATAATTTATCCAAGGGCTCCTTCTAAACTCCAAAATGTGCTTCTGGATTGGCTAGAACAGGGTTTCTTAAACTTTTTTTCACTCTCAACTTCTTTTCACCCAAGAAATTTTTACATGATTCTGGATATAGAGTTATACAAAATAGGTATATTCATCAAACATTTACAGATAATAAATCATAACTTTGCTACCCATATTCAATTATGAGACCCCATATGGGGTCATGAACCTCAGCTTAAGAAGCTAGGGTCTAGAGTCTCTCTTCTTCATGTATATTCAAGGAATTAGATGAAGAGACTCAGCTTAATATTATTCTATAACAAGCAGAATAAGACTTAATTCAGCTATTAAAAATGAGCATATCATTCATTATGGAACCAAAAGGAATAGCCTGAGTTTTATCTGTATGTCTACTCCCCTCTCTGGACATAGATAAGCAAAAAGTGACTATGGCTATGTGAAAGGATGGTAAATGAATGGGAGAACTGATCTGTGCAAAACCTAAACACACATCCTGGCCTTGTAAGGTTATGGCTGGACAGAACGTCAGCGGTTGTCTGGTCAAATATTGTCCATCAAAAAAGACATGAACAAGGAAAAAAATGAGAAGGGAAGTAACGTGCCTGGGGTTACAAAGTTAACCTTTAGTTTTAGCACAAAAAAAGAAGGAACCGTGAAATACATGGAGGGACAGTAGGTAGTATATTTACAGCTGGAAGAGACAGATCTTATTCAGCACATTTGATG
Source organism: Myrmecobius fasciatus (assembly GCA_023553655.1). Lineage (NCBI taxonomy): Eukaryota > Metazoa > Chordata > Mammalia > Dasyuromorphia > Myrmecobiidae > Myrmecobius > Myrmecobius fasciatus. The sequence continues at coordinate 75,069 of JAJPUD010004331.1, forward strand.
GATGGTCTCTAGTTAAGGAAGTTGTTAAGGTTGAGATGGGTAATAAGTAGTAGAACTGGGATCTGAGCCTTGATCTGGGCAGCTAAGTGGTGTCATAGTGCACAGAGTCTGCACCTGGAGTCAAGAAGTCTCATCTTCCTGAGTTCAAATCCAGCCTCAGATACTTACTAATTGCGTGAACCCTCAGCAAGTCATTTTTCCTTATTTGCCTCAGTTTCCTCAAATGAAAAATGAACCAGAGAAGAAAACGGCAAGCTATTCTGTATATTGAGCAAGAAAACCCCAGAGTCATGAAGAGTACGACATGACTGAAAAATGAGTAAATAAACAATCTCTTGACTCTAAAGTCAGTACATGTTCTATTATTCCACTGACAAAAATACAGAGAAGACTCTTCCATTGCAGTGGCAATGGACAGGTGAAATGAGAGATTGGGGCGGAGGGTGTTCCTTTCACCAATCAATCACCACAGTGTAGCATGAGATGTAGACCTGGATGGGGAGGCAAGACCCTACGGCTCTTAGAGCTGTATGAAATATTGGAAGTCTGACGGTCCACCCCTTTGCCCAAGGTTGCCTAGGGAGTGGAATGAAGCTGGGATCTGAACACAGATTTTTGGCTTCCAGATTTGCTGGATTACTTGTCAACCTTGCTATGACTTACTATGTCACCCTTGGACACATTAATACCCTTCATTGGGCCTTAATTTCTAGATTTGTCAAGTGTGTAGGTAGTTGGGGGGGAAAAGGGGGCGGTTTCTATGATTCCAAAATTCTATGTTTTTTCCAAGTAATTAATATAATCTACTATGCAATTTATCATCTTTCCCCATAAACCCTATTTCTGTTGAGGATATCATCTGTCCAGGCACCCAAGATTCATAGTATCAGAGCTGTCTTTGACTCTTTCCTTTTCCTTAATACTTCCCATCAATTGGAACCAGATTGTAGAAGTAAAATTGACTGTACATGGGTGAATGAACAAAATAATGAAAAAGCATTAATTGAGCACTTACTATATGCTGTCCTAACTGCTGGGAATACAAGAACAAAAATGAGATGTAGTTCTTGTCCTCAAAGTGCTTACATTTTATTAGAGAAAGAATATATTAAATAAAGGAATTGGGGATGGTAAAGGATGTTTGTTACCTTGTGAGTTACCAGGGTGGTGAGTGATCTGTCAACTGACTGGATTGGAGGGATGAGTTTGAGGATTTTGAGGATTGGCTTATCAATTCTGCCTTCGCAATCTAACACCAAACTACTTTTACAGACATATCATACCATTCCCCTTCAAGATTTCTGCAATGCAACCAACTTGTCCCACTGAACACCAGACTCAACATTTCATCTCTTGCCTCCATGCATTTGGGTGCATGACCCTTCCCCTATTGAAGGAAAGTACTCCTTCCTCATCCTTTTTTGAGTCTTCAAGTTTCTGTTGAAGTGCCATCTTTTCTAATTGCTAGTGAAACGTTCCCTTCTGCAGAGTGCCTTGAATTTAAAAATTCTGTTTGTATTCATTATTTCTTCAAGAAGAATGTAAGCTCTTTGAGGACAAGAGATATTTTTTATTTGGTTTTTTTTTTTTGTTTTTTTTTTTTTTTTGGTACTCTGAGTGCCTAGTACAGTGTATAGCATACAGTAGGCATTCAATAAATGTTTATTGACTTGTTGAGTACCTTCACACTCAGGAAGTAAAACCCTTTACTATTTGGCCCCTTCCTACTTTCCCAGTTTTTATTTTTAATACTTTATAGAAGTTTTCAGTTCAAATTCTATTCTCCCACTTAATTCCTGTGTGCTTTATGGCAAGTCACTGCCCCTCTGGAAAAAAATGGCAGAGTTGGATTAAATGGTCCCCAATGTTCCTTCCAGCTCAAAATCCTATGATTTCACAAAAATCCAGGTGCTGGATGATCTGAGGAATCAGATAAGGGGAAGATGGGAGCCCCACACAAGGCCCACTTCATGTGGGGAGGAGGGGACAATCAATACCAACTAGAGGCTGAGTCAGAGGAGTGGCTGGGAGTGGAGGGGTCAGGAGACGCCAGGCCCGGAAGCCAGGAAGGCCACCTTCTGCTTGCAGATCCCCTCCCAGAGGAAGATGGATAAGGAGCAGCCGACCCTCTTCAGGACAGCTAGGCACAGCGTCTGCCATCCCGTTCTCCTATCTCCCTGTGGAAGTGGGCAGTCCATGGGCCGCTGGCAGCAGAAGCCCTTAATGGCCCGGGCCTAATGTTTTATTGTTGGTTCTAAAAGTGTAATTAGTTCAAGTGTAAACAAAAAAAACCCTGCTTAATTAAGAATTTTTAAACAGGGGCATAAAGAGATTCCGGAAACATTAACGAACCCCAAAGCTAGCATCATAAAATTGATCGGGGAAGAGTAGGGGAGAGAGGAAGGGGGATTGCGGGAGTGGGGGGAGGTGAGGGGAGGCATTATGGCAGAAATAGCCTTTGGATTTCATTTGACGGCTCCGGGTGGGGTGCTTCCGTGAACTGCCGAGTTCAGTTTATGTTGACTGGTCTAGGTGGAAGTGCCTAATGATTGTGTATGCATTAATGGTAATGACAGGGAGCAGGCATGTAGTGTTTAAGTGGACATATAGGATTCTTTTAAGGTTGACATGTCATGCATCAAACTCAGTGGAGCTGCGGGTTCTGGAGCCCCAGGGAAGCCAGGAACCAGGGTCCTCTGTCTCCTCTTTGTCTTAGACCCTGTGGGGTGGACTGACTATATCAGTTCAGTGCACTCAATAAATCACCATTGAATGCATTGTTGAAGGAATGAGTGATTGGCGAACAAGTGAATGGATCTCTTTATCAACTTGTGAGATGGCACAGTGAATAGAGCGCTGGACCAGGAGTCATGAAGACCTGAATTCAAATCAAACCCAGCAGGCTTTGCAGGTTTAGGCAAGTCATTTAACCTTGAGTTGCTTCCATAGTCTCATCAATAAACGGTTTGGGTTCCATAGCTCCTATGATCTAGACTATTTTCCATTGAATCGGGAACATTTTGAGCCTCATAGGCTCATAGTTTTAGAGCTGGAAGGGACCTTGGAAATCTAATAACATCCCTTTGAAAACAAAGAAATTGAGGTCCAAGAAATGGAAATGGACTCGGCAAAAAAAGATAGCAAGAGGCAGAATGAGCAGAGTCTATCTTCTTATATTCTATGATTCACGGTCTGGACAATATTTCTCCCCTACCAACATTCTACCATCCATAGGATATTTTTGAGTGTCAAATACATCCTCAGTCCTCAATATGTCAATTCTGGTAATGGAAGTAGTGGCAGTGGAAGAGATGGTCATGGTAAAGGCAATGATGATGCTAGTGACAGAGACAGACATGATATTAGGAATGATAAAGATGGTGAGGAAGAAGATAGAAATAATGTTGACATCAATGGTGATGGGGAAGATAATGGTGCTATGGATAAAGATGATAACAAAGATGGTACCTGCTAACGTGGATAAAAGAGATGGTGGTGGAGAGGGCATATGAACATTTCCTGGCCAAATGATGAAGCTAACTTTCAATAGTGCTTTCTCTTCATCACTTCCTGACCTAAGGAAATGAAAGGATCATTCTCTGTTCTTCCAGTATGTAATTCTTTGACCAGAGTATAGATCAAATAAGATAATGCGACATATTTTGACCACTTGGGTAGGCTTTGTTGTAGTCTAGTTATTAGTTACTAGGAATTACTGCTATTTACTTGCCAAAGACAATCCCCCAACATGGCCTAGGCTGTGGATCTGAAGTGCTAATGACTTCTTCATTGTCTCTGGGCATGGTAAATGGGACTGGTCACTAAGTCTCTCTGTAATACTAGGTCAAGTAAAAGATAATCCTCCTTCAAAGCTTCTGGAAACACACTTCAGACATGGTCTCTAATTAGAGTCCAACTGGAACATCCTAGGATTCTATGGAGTCCTTAAAGAGATCCCATTCATCCAAGCAGGAGACCAGGAAGAACAGATCTAGATGAACATGTGGGAAAGTATATTGTGGTCTTTGAAGACACTAACCACACCAATAATAAACCTCAGTGATTCAACCACAAAGCACAGTACAAGCTACATTCAGAGAGTCTGCATCCCAACTTACAGAAGAGTAGGGATAGAAATACAGTAGCTCAGTGGGTAGAGAGATGGCCTGGAAGTCAGCTAGACTCATGTCCTGCATCTGATTCATGCTGGTCCTCTTGCCAACTCCCCAAGAACTTAAGTTGTAGAGAATATGCTGACTGGCATTGGTAGAGGAAATTCCATACCTGGGAGTTCCCCAACACTGAAACCACAAGCTTAGTACTTACCCCATATGCCTCAAGACCATAAAAACCTCTGATTTACTCAATATGGATACTTCCTCTACCCATACAGGTTGACAATCTATACCTTTGCAAGGATTTATGGGTTGTTATGGCTAAAAAATCCAACCATCATCCTTCAGCTAACTTGGTGATGAAGCTCTATCCTGATTCTTGGTAGACATTCGTTTGATTCCCAAGATTGTACTAAAGTCATTTGCATACATCAGAGTTTGTAATTCATTAGTATAGCTTCAAGAACTTAATGACCTCTAGGTCATGATGAGATCTTGAAGGAGCTCTCATCATATTTGAAGGAGAAGCACAGAGCTTAAGAAGGAGATAAAAGGCTATTGATGGGCTAGCCTGGTGAAACTGCTCTCTTTAAGGTCTCTTCCAGCTCTAAGCTCTACCACTAGGGCAGTTGGGTGGCCATACCTAGACACTGAGACATCCTGCAGGGGTAGAACTACAAGTGGCAAATGGTAGCTTTTTTGCTCACTCCTTAGTACCAGGTCACAGATTTATGGTGGATTGAATAAAGGAAGTGTGCCCTGGAGTCTCAGTTCCAGCCTCCAGCCCAGTCTGAAGTCTGCAGAACAGTAATCTTCTACCAAAGAAGATCCTCCAGCTTTGTCATTCTGAACCTGCAGTTCGTCATGGTTGGCTGATAGCAGATAAACCCAGCAGCAGTCTACTGAACCTTCTAACCAGAGAAAGGCCCACAGAAATGTTGCTCAGACATAAATCTAGGTCAGGACTGTTTAGAACTCGGATCAAGAGGGCACAAAGTAGATTTCTTCCTGGGTCACACCATTTTGGGAGTACTGAAAGCTTGTAGGTTTCTAATCAGAGATATTAAGATTCTAGAATAATGCAACACTCAAAACCCCAAGAAAATAGCAGAAGGAGGCAACAGAACAGAAATTCAGCTCAAACATTATTCCTACAAGTACTCAGAGTCAAACTCTAACCAAAAGATATAGAGCACAGTTGGTCTTTTGAGTCCTTTCCTAAATCTCTGTCACCCTATCCCATCACATGGGACACACTTCTTGGAGCTAACTTCTCTAGAACAGAATCCTTCTTGCTCATCTCCTTTATTATCTTCCTTAGTAAAAATTCTCCTTTGCCTAGTTCTTTGAGAAGTCTGCCTTCTCATTCTTACCCAATTTGACCAGCATTTCTTATTTGTAGTAGCTAGCATTCATATAGTGTTTTAAAGTTTACAAAGGTTTACTGGTCACAACAATCATGAGAAATAGGTTCTATTATTATCCCCATTTTACAGATGAGAAAACTGAGGCAGAAAAAAGTGAAGTGATTTGCCCAGAGTCACACAACTAACAAATATCTGAGGCTTGATTTGAACCCAGGTCTTTAAACTGAAAATCCAACATTCAGATCTTTGACTCTTAACTATGTGCAAAGTTACTCTCTGACTATACGTTTCAGGACAATTATTAAATATTCATTGGTAAAGGGAATTTCCCTGACCCCAGCAGTTAGCACAGTGCCTGGCACATAGTAGGTCCTTATTAAATACTTATTGACTGACTGACTGACCAGGTTGAGAGGACAGTGGGACTTATCTCCTCGTTCCTTCTGTTTGCTGTCTTCCTATTAATGCTGCATCAGAGGGCATTAACCTTTTGGCTACCCTATCTCGTCATTGACTCAAATTTCATTTACAGTCCACTGAGTCTTCTAGTTACCTCACACAAAGGAATACACTCAGGCATGCCTCACCTATCTTGTACTTGCAATTGATTGATTCTTTGAACCCAAGCATAAAAATTGACATTTACCCCCTATAAAATTTCACCATATTAGATATGGTCCATTGTTCTAACCCAGGGGTCCTGAACCTTAATCTGTGCCATACACCCCTTGGGCAGTCAGTGGAGTGATTCCTATGGACAGCTCCTCTGAATGGGGTTTATAAATACAGATAATAAAATACAAAGGATTGCAAGGTAAACAAATTATATTGAAATATGGAGTTCTCAAAATATTTTTAAAACCAATTCACAGAGTCCTAGTTACTAATCCCTCTTCTAAACTGTTAATCTCTGTTCATATGAAGTACACCCTTCATCTCATGCATTGTATTAGCTGTCCCTCCCAGCTCTGGGCCATTTACAAACACTTTTCCAGTCTTATCTCATACTGTTCCTCTCCATATATTCAATGCTCCAGGCAAACAGAACAATTTTCTGCCCCCCTGAGCACAATCTATACTTTCCGGACTCCAAGTCTTTGCTCACTCTTTTCCATAGAGAGGCTGCAAAACAAACTGGAAAACACACCAGACTTGTGATCAGCCGACCAAGCCTGGAATCAGCCTTGAATTCTGTCTCTGACAACAGTCAGGTGACTTTTCACTTATTTCACTTATTCTGGCCTCAGTTTCTTCCCCCTCTCCATAAAATGGGGTTAATAATCCTACCTACCTCATGAGGATTGCACTTTATGATCTTTAAAATGCTATGAAAATGAGAATTGCTACTGTCATGATTTGGGTTGAAATGTCCTCCCTCCCTTTTTCCACCTGAGGAATTTTATTTTTTAATATAGAATTCAAATACCACCTCCTCCAGGAAGCTTTCCCTGATTACTCTGCCCCCCCTTAATATTAACCTTTTTCCTTGGTTCAAATCTCATATCAGATATTTACTACTTGTGTGACCTTGGGCAAGACACTTAATCGTTGTGCCTCAGTTTCCCCAATGTAAAATTAGGAGTTTAGACTCAGTGACCTCCAAAGTCACTTCTTGGCTAGCTGTGTGAGCATGCTATCCCTCTCTGAGATTCTTCTATTAAATGAGGCACTCAGACTAAATGATCTCTAAGATTCTTTTACATATAAATCTAATGACCTTTCATCTCCCTGCCTTTGTCTGAGTGAGGTATCTCCTTTTTAGTAAATTTACATAAAGCACTTCACAAACCTGAATGGACTATATATTGTTATTAATATGAGTTAGCTACATGGTGCAGTGCATAGAACATTAAAGCCAAAAGATCTAGGCTCAAATTCTGTGTGCTCTTTAGCTGTGTGGCCCTGAGCAAATAACTTAACTTCTGCCTGCCTTCATTTCCAGATCTGTAAAATAGGTATAATAACAGCATTTTCATCCCAGGGTTGTTGTGAGGATCCATATATAAAGTGTTTTGTAAAATTTAAACTGCAATAGAAATACTAGCCATTGTATTATTATTGTTAATATTTCAAAAGACTTTTGATTTCACTGCTGTTGGTGTTTCTTTCACTTCAGCAGGTCACAGCCCTCCTGCTCTGTTTCACTGGCACTACAGATCCTCACCTGTGCCTATAGTCTTTTTAGTCATTAAAAAAGTCGTCTTTGTTTATTGAAAGGGGAGAAGGAAAGAGAGAGGAAGAGGGAGGGAGAAGAAAGAAGAAACAGGAGAGAGAAAAAGAAAAGGGGTTGAGAAGAGAAAAAAAAGAGAAGGGAGAGGAAATGAAGAGGAGGGGGAGAAGAAGAGAGAGAGGAAAGGAAGAGATGGGAGGGGAAGAAGGATGAAAGAATGGAGAGGGAAAGAAAAAGAAAGGGGAAAAGAAGTGAGGAGTGGAGAGGAGAAAAAAGGAAGGGAGAGGTAAGGAGGGGGAGGAGAGGAGGAGAAAGGGGAAGAGATGGGAAGAGAGGCATGCTTTACTTTTCCAGGGATGGTATTTTGAAGGGGGTATTTAGCTGTTGCTTTGGAGTCCTCATGGTGGAAGATGATCTGGGTCTCTTCAAAGCATCAGGACTTCAGGTCCTGGTCAGCTCCTTATGGCCTCTGGGTCAGCTGGCTTCCTGAGTCTCTGACTCCCATCCTCCTGCCCACAGCAGGCAGGGCTCCCACTCATCAGAAGCACCTCCTGATGCCATCAACCCCTTTCTTCATCCCCTCGGGCTCCCCTTATCCCCACCCCATCCCTGTTCCCACTTCCCAGCCTCGGCCAATTAAGTATCGATCCCAGCTCTCTATCGCTAGTCAGCTGGGTCTGCAGCCAGCATAGCTGCCTTCCAGAGAGATGAATAATAACAATAATAATAATAAAGAAGGACCCCCTCCCAGCCCCCAGAAAAGGAGACCTAACCTCCCTTCCCCCCCTCTCCCTTCCCCCTCCTCCTTTTTTCTCCCTTTCTTCCCCTCCTCCAGATTCCGAGTGGCAGCTACAGGCAAGATCGATGGGGAATGGAGTCAGGAATGGAATATTTTGATCGTCTAATTGGGAGGTGCTCTCTGACAGCTCCAGTAGAGGTGGAAAGGGGATCTCTCTCTCTCTCTCTCTCTCCCCTCTTCTCTCCTCACATTTCTGTCTTTTCTCTAATTTCCCTATTTCTCACTTTCCCTTTTCTGCTTTCTTCCTTTTCTCTTCCCTCCCATTTCTTTTTCTTTCTGATCTTTCTTTTCTTTCTCTCCCTCTCTTCCTCCTTTCCCTTTTCTCTTTAGTTTCTCTCTCCTTTCTCTAATTTCTAGCTTCCTCTCTTCCTACTCTCTTTCTCTCTCTTGCTTTTCCCCCTCCTTTTTCTTTATCCTCTTTTCCTATCTCTCTCCTTCCTCTCTTCCTACTCTCTTTCTTTCTCTTGCTTTTTTCCCTCCTCCTTCTTCTTTATCCTCTTCTTCCCATCTCTCTCCTTCCTCTCTCTATCCCTTTTTTCTCTCCTCTCTCCTTCCTTTTCTCTCTCCTCTCTGCTGCCTTTCCTCCCTCTTTCTTTCTCTTTCCTTCCTCACTTTCATCTTTTAGCTCTCAAATCATTTGAATCTGAAATTTACCATGCTGCATGAGAAGAAAAGCCAGAGAAAATAGAAGATTCAAGGAAAATGAGAGAAATATCTATTTCCTTGCATCAAAAGCTTGCATTTCAGACTTTTGTATGGGCTATTGCTTCCATTCCCTGATTGGGGAAATGAATGATTAGACTTGAGCTTCTGGACTTACTTCCCAGGGCATGTTGGGATGGAATGACTATGGAAGAGAGTGTGTGTGAAGAGATCTCCTTTCTTGCATATATTCAACTTCAGGAGGCACATCTAAATTTGATAATCCACATTAGGCCATCATTGAAATACTGGTGTAATTAATCACTATAATTTACCTCTCTTCATCTCTGTTGTCTGTTTATAAAATAAATGAAGAGTGTGGACTAGATCACTTCTAAGGCTCAATCTAGTTCTAAGTCTATGATCTTAAATAAACTTTTCCTTTTGGAAGCAATAAAATGAGTCTGGAAAGATAATTAGGATTTGGAGAGATGAAGAAGGGGGTAGTGAATGTATTACAGAGAATGGGGATATAGTGAACTGTGCAGGCAGGAACAGGGGTAGCTAGTGTGGGAAGAGTAAGAACATCACTGGTAAGAATAGAGAGATTTATAGAATCATAAAATGTTACAGGTCAAAGGGACTTTAGAACACAGAACATTAAAGACTATCTCTGAGACTTGGTTTCCTTATTTGCAAAATGAGCACAATAATACTTGTACTACTGATCTTGAGGGTTGTGAGGGAAAAGCTTGGTAAACCTTACAGTGCTATAGAAATATTATTCATGGCATTAATAAATGACAAGAATGGAAGTAGCATTATAATTGAGAATGTTCTAACTGGTAAGGATTATAGGATGTAAAATATCAGAGCTGAAAGAAACCTTAGAATATAAAATCACAAAACTGAAAGGAACCCTTGAGATCACAAAGCTCAGTTCTCTTACTTTACAAATGGAGAAACTGAGGCCAAGAAAAGCTAAGAGATTTGCCTGAGATCAAAAATCAATTAATGCCAGAACTAGGATCAAATCTTAGCTTTCCTGATCCAAGTGCTGCATGTTTTCCATGATTTATGTCACTACTTTAGAAATATGGAACAGAGGAAGAGAAAAGGAAAGGAAAAGAGACAGATAAGAATACTAGATCTAGAAGATATCCAGTTCAATCCAATCATTTTTCAGTAAGATAACTGAGGAGAGAGAAGGAAAAAAAGGCAGAATAAAGAAATTGAGGTAAAAAGAGATAAAATGATAAAAGATGCAAGGAGGGATATAGAAAAAGGAGAAGAGAGGATGGAGAAATCTAGAATATTAGAGCAATTAAGTGAAAACTGCTTGAAGGTAGGGGCCATTGCACTTTTATGTTTGCATTCCCAACACCTAGCACAGTACCAGACCAATAATGAGCATTTACTGATTTACTTTTAATTGAATAAAGACGATTCTTCAAGACCATATAATTCAACTTTCTCACTTTACAGGTGAGGAAAATGAGGTCTATTAAAAAGAGAGAAGAAAAAAAAACAGAAGAAAGAAGAGACTTTAAGGTCCTGCAATTAGGTGAGGCAGTAGAAATGGAGTCAAGAAAACCTGAGTTTAAATCTGACCTCAGATGTTTACTCACTGTATGACCCTAAGCAAGTAAATTAACCTTGTCTGCCTCAGTTTCTTCATTTGCAAAATAGAGATAATAATAACACCTAGCTCCCATGATTGTTCAAGTGAGATAATATTTGTCAAGCTCTTTGTGAGCCTTAAAGTATTATGTAAATGCTATTTATTGCAATATATTGCAATACATTCATTGCAGTGTATAACATTACATATTGTCATTATTATTATTGCTATTATTCTAAAATAGTTGAAGCTGGGGAATGAAAAAGATAAGAGAGGGAACCAGTTGGAAACAAGGGAAAGATAACAAAGACAAGGAAAGTTCTGAATACAGGTCCTAACTGCCACCAACTCTGAGTAGCTTTGACCAAGCTGTTTTACCTTGTGGGACTCAGTTTCCTCATTTATAAAATGAGAAATGTTGGCTCAAATCAGAACCATCTCAGAACAGCTCTCAGTTCTATAGTACTTTCCAGGTTATGAAGAACTTTCCTTAAAATAATCCTTTGAGGGAGATGATATCATTGTGAGCATTTCAGAGATGAGAAATCTAAGAGCCAGAAGTGAAAGCCAACAAAGCTCTTCCATTCTCTGGGTTTATTTCCTTGCTTAAAAAACGAGGGGGTTTCGATTTACCAATATTTTAACATAATTAACATGTAGTGGATATCCTGCCATCTAGGGGAGGGGTGGGGAGTTGGGGGAAAAATTTGTAACAGAAAGCTATGTAAGGGTTATTGTTGAAGAATTACCCACACATATGTTATGCAAATAAAATTAAAAAAAAAAAAAACGAGGGGGTTGGTCTCGAGGTCTCTGCCAGCCCTGAAAGTCTGAAATATTTCTGAGCTAAGATGGGCTCAAAGGATTCTTCTGGCTCTAAAATTCTCTGAGCCTATGAGTCATAAGGCAGTGCAGACTAATGGGTAAAACAGTAGCTTTGGAGCCTGAAAAACCTAGTTCAAATACTGCCTATATGACTAGGTTCCTATACCTGGGCAATTTACTTACTTTCTGATTTCCTCATATATAAAAAGAAAAAGTTGAATTGGGTGACCTTCAAGATACCCTTCTAGCTTGAAATCTATGGTCTTATATTACTAACACAGAGAGAGACAGAGCTTTATAAGAGAGAGGGGGAGGGAAGAGAGACAGAGAGAGAGAAAGAGAAATGGAGAGAGGGAGAGAGGGAGTGAAGAAAGAGAAGAAGGAGAAGAAAGAGAAGAAGGAGAAGAAAACAAACTTGGGATCCTTGGTGGAATATAGAAAGGGGGATAGGAGACGAATATGGGCTATAATCAATAATCCTGTTTGATTTGGCTAAGCTTTGGTTCATTTGCTCTTTCTCCTCCCACAAGACCCTGCTCCCACAATCTCTGCCCAGGTAGGACAGAAATAGTGCTGTTTAGCCTCTTGCTGAGGACTCAGCAGACCTTCTCCTAACTTTCTGGAACATCCTAGAGCCAGTGCCATGATCTTTACCTCCTACCTGTCTTTGGATTCTCAAATCAAACCAAACTAAACACTCTCTGAACCACTATGGCCTCACAGGTCAATCTTCTGCTACGTTCAGGCTTCATCTGAAATGTTAGACCCACTTATTGGTTTCATGTTTCAAAAAGGACATTGACAAGCTGCAATACCCAGGGACTTGTTCTTACATTAACAGGTTCCCCATCTACAAGGGATCTATTAGCTAGCCTTCCTCACTTCTGCCCCTTAGGTCGCTGCTATTGCTGTAGTTGTTCAGCTCTTAGTGACCTCATTTTGTATATTCTTTGTAGAGATCCTGAAATGGTTTGTCATTTCTTTCTCTAGTTCATTTTACACTTGAGGAAACTGAGGCAGAGTTAAGTGGCTTGTCCAGGGTCATATAGCTAGAAAATGCCTGAGGATTTGAACTCAGGTTTTTCTGACTCCAGTTCTGATACTCTATCCATTGTGCCACACAACTGCTCAAAGATTTAAATTTTAACTTGTTTCCACACATCTTTTGCTTGTGAGGTGAACATAACTACTACATTATGGAAACTAGCTTTTTAAGATGATACTAGCTAACATTTGTCTCTTATCTTAAGGATTACAAAGTATTTAATGAATATTATCTCATCTCAGACTCACACCAACCCCTTTGAAGGATTGCTATTATCCCCATTTTATAGATGAGGAAACTGAGGCAGACAGAAGTTAAGTGACTCTTCCAGTGTAACTCAGCTAATTTGAGGAGGAATTCAAACTCAGGTCTTCTTGATTCCAACACCAGTGTTCCAATGTCATAAAATTCATTGGTCTCTGAAGTTAGATTCCAATACATCTTCCTGATCCCAAGACCAGTTTTCTATCCAAAGCTGTCAAGTGAACTCTAATTCCTAGAATCCGTCTCTTCTTCCAAAGCTCAATTCAAGCCCAATCTTCTATTATCTAGCTGCTATCTAGCTGCTGCTACCTCCTTTCCATCCTCAATTACTTCCTCTTAACTTTGGATCTATTTTCTATATATTCTCAGGCTACACTGTTGTTTCCCCCATTTAATTTAAGGTCCTTAAAGGCAGAAATAGTTTCATTATTACATTTGTTGCTACATACCCAACAGAGAACATAGCACAGAGTAGGTGCTTATAAAAACTTGTTGACCAATTAATTCTGGACCTGCAGATAGATGATGGTGGAAAATTCCCCTAGTGGAATTTCTGCTTTTTGCCTGAAATTCATCATCAGAAGTCAGAGGAACAAGGTCAACTTTTGTTGTCTATCAAGGAATATTTTATGATCTTAATATGTGCATGGGAAAATCCTTTTTAGAGAATATCCTCTAAAGACTACATTTTGCTCCACTGAATCAAAGGCTTTTGCACAGTGGGATCTTGTGTTCACAATACCTACTAATTAATTGTGTGACCGTCAAAATGTGATCAGTTGTGAAAATGTGCCTATCCCTTGCTTACATTTTCATCTTGGATGACTGTGTTGAACCCTAGAACATTTCATAACTTCCTAAAGGAGATCCATCATCATCACCACCATCAGAAGAGATCACCCTAACCAATCACATAACAAACACTAAGTGGATGACAGATGTTTATTACTGAGACTCTGGTGCATAGTTGGATGAATAACCTATAGAGTTGATCCATTAGTACACACATGCATACACACACATACACACACACACACACACAATCCTATTATTGGCTGAATGTTACAAATGAATAATTTGCTAGACCCAGAATTGAATAGGAGAAAGCCAGGAGTCTAGATTGTATTTGGGAAATTGAATCATGCTTTTAATGCCGATAACCTTCCCCTTAAAATTAAATTAATTATAGAAAATAAAATTAATTTTCTGAAAACCATCATTTTCTGGTGATACTATTTGGCTGGGATTCATAGAGATTAGGATCATGGAACACACCATGCCAAGGAATCGAAATTGTATTTGACCCAAAGAACAACAAAGAAACATGGACATGAGTGGTTTGCATCTTATTGCTGGTAATGAACTGAAAGCAAAAAGCAGTAGTAAAGATATCACCAAAGAGATATGTAACCAGAAAGAAGGTAGATCGGTCATTCAGGGAGAATAAATGATAATAAAGGGAGAACCTCTGTGCTTCTTTGGAATCTATGCAGTGTCAAGTATCTTAGAGGAGGGTCCCCTGTGTATTGGGCACACCCCTTATGGAAGACTGATGAGAAGATGATCCAACAGGGGTCATGAAGGATGAGAAACCATGGATGAGATGCCATTCTCACTGCTGGAAGAAGTGCCCACATTAAGAAAATCAAAGATAAGCTGGAGCACATCCAGAAAAAAGCCACTAGGAAGGTCAGAGTGCTGAAGATCAAGCCACCCAGCGCTCATTAATGCAGCTACCCAGGATGTTGATGCTTCAGGCCAAATCCCCAGTTGCCCCAACCTAGTTATATTTATCCCTCGATGGAAGAATTAGGAGTGGTGGTTGCAAAGTTGCACCCATAGAGAGATATTTTAGCTTGATGTAAGGAAAACGTTCTAACAGTCCATAAGTGGGGTGTGCTCCCTGGGGAGGGAGTTTCACATCATTAGATAAGATCACTAGCTTCTTTGAGCAGAGATTGGAAAACCATTTTTTTTTCTTTTTGGAGATATTGTAGAGGGAATTCCTGGTCAAGTCTGGACCAAGCTATGAGATGGACTCCAAGTTTCAGTTCCATTCCACAGTTTTTTTGGTAAGGTAATTGGGGTTAAGTGACTTGTCCAGGATCACAAAGCTAGGAAGTATTGTGTGTGAGGCTGGATTTGGACTCAAGTCTTCCTGACTCCTGAACCAGTGCTCTATCCATTGTGCCATCCAGCTGCCCCACCATTCTGCAAATGTTGGACAAAGTCCCTATTATGTGCAAAGTCCTTTCCAACTCTTGACATTTTGTGATTCCTTGAAGAAATCAGTAGGGCAAGAATCCCCTCTCCAGTATTCTGACCTGTGGCCACCTCTCCCTGCTTGAATACCTTAAGAGAGATCACTCCCCACAGTTTTTAATGCCAAAATGGACTCCCCAGGGAGTCCTAGGGGCAGCTAGGTGGCACAGTGGATAGAGCACCAGCCCTGAAGTCAGGAGGACATTGAGTTCAAATCTGGCCTCAGACACTTAATGCTGCCTAGCTGTGTGACCCTGGGAAAGTCACTTAACCCCAATTGCCTCAGCAAAATGGACTCTCTGTGATCACAGACTATGTATTCTATCAGGGCAGGGACAATGTCATCATATCTTTAAGGTCCACTCCAGTTCTGAATCAAGGTTTCTGTGATCATCCTCCTTTCCTGGGCTTTTGTTTTTTCATCAGCAAGAAGAGAAGCCTGGAGCAGATGGCCCCAAAGGTCCCTTTCAGGTCCAAGCTTCTCACTCCAATTTGAGAGTCCTCACACCCCTTCTCCCCATTAATGATTTTGATAGCCCTCTCCAGGAAAGAGAATCAACCTTCCTCTTGGTTCTCCCTTTTTGTGTTCCAATTTATATGACCCAGGCTGATATAGAAGAACCATCAATACATACCCATGGTGGTAGTGCAGTGGACCCATTTTCTGGCCATTGGCTCTGTTCTTCATCTCTGGCCTGTGCCTGGCCACACAGCTCAAGGTGAACCTCACCCCAGGTCCCTCATCAGCCAGCAGCTCCCCGCCACCCCCCATCCATCACCCCGCCACTCTCCCGCAGCCGATCACAGCCAGCCTGCATCAGCTATTGATTTATTGACCCCCTCCCCTCCCTGGGCTGGGGCTGAGAAGGCTGTGGGAGGCTGCTCCCTCCAGAACAGTCTTTTCAGAAGTACCGATCCGATTTTTTTTATTTATTCTCAGCTTCAATGTATAGATCGGAGGAACTTTAGGGCACCGAGGAATGACTCTCTCCTCCCCACTCTCAGCAATACTCCTCCACTCCTCTCTCTCTGTCTCTGTCTCTGTCTCTGTCTGTCTCTCTCTGTGTCTCTCTCCCTTCCTCCCTCCTTCCCTCCCTCTCTCTTTCCCTCTCTCTCTCTCTCTCTCTCTCTCTCTCTCTCTCTCTCTCTCTCTCTTTCCCCTCCGTTAACAGTTCATGCTGGTTTTGTTCTGGCTCTAGAAGATGAATTCCTGATTTGGGGAGCTTCTGTTTACTTTTGAGATGTCCCAGGCCCCAGCTACTTCCAGAGCCAGAACTAAGAATCCTGGTGCCTGGGACATGCAACTGGACAGAGCAGGTGATGATGGTTCAGAGGACAAGGTGACCTTGGGGGCAGTTTTACTGGGAGAGGATGGCTCATCCCCAAGAGAATCTGGCCCTAGGGCCTGGGGGAAGATGAGCCCTGAGACATGGCCAATATGGTTGAAGTAGTCATGCCATGAACACAGTGGCATGAGGGATACAGTTACCATAGGGATGAAATGTGCTATTTAGGAAGTCAGTGCCCTTGGATAAAGCCCTAGTTGTCCCAAGCTTAGTTGTGCCTCTGGTTGCTGCTTTTCCTATAGGAAGTATAATGCAATGGGAAGAATCCAGAGGACTCACATTCAAATCTCGATTGTTCTGTTGTTGTTATTCAGTAATTTTCAGTTGTGCCTGACTCTTCATGACTCTATTTGGGGTTTTCTTGGCAGAGATACTGGAGTGGTTTACCATTTCCCTCTCCAACTCATTTTACAGATGAGGAAACTGAGGCAAACAGGGTTAAGTGACTCGTCCAGGGTCATACAACTAGTGTCTGAAGCTGGATTCGAACTAAAGTTTTCTTGACTCCAGGCCTGGCACTTCTTCCACTGTGCTATATGGCAGACTCTTCTGTTTACTTACTATATAAAACTGGATAAGGCTCTTAATCTTGAGGAACTTTTCATATCCTTCATCTGTAAAGGGAGGGGTTGGTTTGTGTGGTCTCTAAGCTTGCTCCCCGCTCTAGAATGCCATGATTCTATAATTATAACACAAGGCAGACTGTGATAAAGATGAAAAGCTACATTCAGAGATAGAACATATTACCAAGGGCCAAGGTGAATCAGACAAGACTTCCTGAAGGAGATAGCTTTTGATCTGGTCCATGAAGAATGAGAGGAGCTTCTATACATAGAGATGGGCTGGAGAATTCTGGGAAACATGGACATTTGGGACATTCCTTAGATAAATTCTTTCTCTCTGAATGTCAGCCTTGTTCATCTGTTAAAAAAATTAGGGGTAGACTAGCTGATTCAAAAGTCCTTTTTAACTCTGTGCCTGTCACCAAGGGTAGCTCACAATACAGCCAGACATTCAGCACAGCCTCAAGGAAACACTCAATAGAGAATACAGGCAAAGCATCTAGGACCTCCAGACCCCTTCTCTATCTCTGTCTCTCTCTATATATATGTGTCTGTTTTTTCTTCATCTCTTCTTCCTCTTCCTTTTCTTCTCTCCATATATATCCATATACACATAGCTATATATACACATATATGTCAATTTCTCTTTCCCTCTCTCTCTCCTTTTTTCTACTTCCTTTCTCTAATTCCTTCTTCTTCTTCTTCTTCTTCTTCTTCTTCTTCTTCTTCTTCTTCT